>JAGSMR010000022.1:1535000-2102500 GCA_029286605.1 Sericinus montela | reverse complement strand
AAAAAAAAAAAAAATATTTCGTAAACTGTATATAGATAAAGAGAATTGCATAGTATTAAAAAATATCTTCGGTGAAAGGTGGGTCGAAGGGACTTAATTGTCTAGACTAGACCTCTGTCTACCCCAGTATTGGTAATAGCATTTAACAAATCACATAAAAGCCTAAGTAACAAAACGTTATATTCAACACAATTCACGGTCGAGGAACACCTAAAATTAGTCAATTAGACACACTGTAGATAAAGAAAATTTAATGGTCCAAATTTATTTCGGGGATCAGTTAGAAGTCTCGACTTCATATAACCGATAAGGCAACGCGTGTCGTTTCAAAAACCTACTGACAAATTGTTTTTTTTTTCTTTCTCAAACTTAAGGTAGTCTTTCTATTCTAACCCTTGCCCCAGCGAATTGTGTAACGAAGATGGATGACTCATCATTATCCCTTCAGACTGAAAGTGTTGTAAAGAATATTATGTCGCTGTAGTTTATTGTTATATATTTCTACCTAGTTATATGTACTGTGATATATTTTTATAAAACATTTTTTCTTCCTTATCCTATACATATACTTCCCTGATGAGATAGCCAGACAAAGTAGATTAAAAGTATGACGATTCTTACAACCCTTTTCACTTCCTTCAAATTCATAATTTAGTCTAGGTTCGAGTCAAGAGACCTGAGTTCTATCCTATGGTTTTTTTTCTTAAACTTAATTACGATTTACATCGTTGGATTGAACACAAAGACGGAGAGGGTGCTCACCACCTTGTCCGCAAATTCTTACCTAAATAAATAAATAAAATAAAATAAATATAAATATAAATATCTTCACGCAATTCCCAATACAGGGGTAGACAGAGGTCAAGTCTAGACAATTAAGTCCCTTTGACCCACCTTCCACCGAAGATATTTTCGGGACAACGTGACAGGTGGTGAGCCCGTCGCCGCCTTTATGTCCAAGCCACCGATGAAATTCGTAAATAAGTTTTTGAAAAACTCATTGGTACTGCCACCTGGGGATCGAACTCGGGTCTCTCGACTCGAAATTCCGACCACCCAACCACTCGGCTATCGTGACTTAACTTTATAAAAAAATATTTCGTAAACTGTATATAGATAAAGAGAATTGCATAGTATTAAAAAAATATCTTCACGCAATTCCCAATACAAGGTTAGACATATGGTCAAGTCTAGAAAATTAAGTCCCTTTGACCTTTGCATAGTACTGGCGTAACAATAATACCCCTATCTGCTTGTTTTTGTGGTTCTGTATAACGGGGACTGAGGGATAGTTTAGAAAATCACAATTTCTACCGACAAATGGGGGACTCGTACCACGAACGCTAATCAAATTTCCAAGCATGGCGATTATGGCCTATCCTCCTTAAGGGTTGGAAGCGATCTACAAAAGGCATAGGACCAAACCGACCTACAAATCCTATTTTTAATAGTCAACTTAGACAGAAAAAATATTTAAATATCTTCACGCAATTCTCAATAGAGGGGTAGACAGAGGTCAAGTCTAGACAATTAAGTCCCTTTGACCCACCTTCCACCGAAGATATTTTCGGGACAACGTGACAGGTGGTGAGCCCGTCGCCGCCTTTATGTCCAAGCCACCGATGAAATTCGTAAATAAGTTTTTGAAAAACTCATTGGTACTGCCACCTGGGGATCGAACTCGGGTCTCTCGACTCGAAATTCCGACCACACAACCACTAGGCTATCGTGACTTAACTTTATAAAAAAATATTTCGTAAACTGTATATAGATAAAGAGAATTGCATAGTATTAAAAAAATATCTTCACGCAATTCCCAATACAAGGTTAGACATATGGTCAAATCTAGAAAATTAAGTCCCTTTGACCTTTGCATAGTACTGGCGTAACAATAATACCCCTTTCTGCTCGTTTTTGTGGTTCTGTATAACGGGGACTGAGGGATAGTTTAGAAAATCACAACTTCTACCGACAAATGGGGGACTCGTACCACGAACGCTAATCAAATTTCCAAGCATGGCGATTATGGCCTATCCTCCTTAAGGGTTGGAAGCGATCTACAAAAGGCATAGGACCAAACCGACCTACAAATCCTATTTTTAATAGTCAACTTAGACAGAAAAAATATTTAAATATCTTCACGCAATTCTCAATAGAGGGGTAGACAGAGGTCAAGTCTAGACAATTAAGTCCCTTTGACCCACCTTCCACCGAAGATATTTTCGGGACAACGTGACAGGTGGTGAGCCCGTCACCGCCTTTATGTCCAAGCCACCGATGAAATTCGTACATAAGTTTTTGAAAAACTCATTGGTACTGCCACCTGGGGATCGAACTCGGGTCTCTCGACTCGAAATTCCGACCACCCAACCACTCGGCTATCGTGACTTAACTTTATAAAAAAATATTTCGTAAACTGTATATAGATAAAGAGAATTGCATAGTATTAAAAAAATATCTTCACGCAATTCCCAATACAAGGTTAGACATATGGTCAAGTCTAGAAAATTAAGTCCCTTTGACCTTTGCATAGTACTGGCGTAACAATAATACCCCTTTCTGCTCGTTTTGTGGTTCTGTATAACGGGGACTGAGGGATAGTTTAGAAAATCACAACTTCTACCGACAAATGGGGGACTCGTACCACGAACGCTAATCAAATTTCCAAGCATGGCGATTATGGCCTATCCTCCTTAAGGGTTGGAAGCGATCTACAAAAGGCATAGGACCAAACCGACCTACAAATCCTATTTTTAATAGTCAACTTAGACAGAAAAAATATTTAAATATCTTCACGCAATTCTCAATAGAGGGGTAGACAGAGGTCAAGTCTAGACAATTAAGTCCCTTTGACCCACCTACCACCGCAGATATTTTCGGGGCAACGTGACACGTGGTGAGCCCATCGCCGACTTACAACTTAGACAGGCTAAAAATAAATACTGAGAAAATTAGCCAGCTTTTTAATGTAAAAATCTAAACAAAAATAAACATAGAATTTCCAAGAGAATAATTTTTATAGCATATTGCTAAATGCTAATTATTACGTTTAATGTTGAATTAAAACTTAAAAATAATATTTCTCAGAATTCAACTCCGAAACTTGTTTAGTTAACATTTCAGAGAATTGTTTATCACAGAACATTTTCTGCGAAATTTCTACAGAGATTGGGAAATCTTTTCTTTTCTGCTACAGGACAATGTTTATAAGACGATGGTTGTTTAAAAACACGAGGTTTGATTAGTATAATGTATATCTCCAGTTTCAATATTAATTATTTAAAGTTTATCTGAAATATAATAAGTTTTCATATTTTATTAAGATAAATTTTCATTTTTATTCATTGAAGAAAAAAATATCTTCTCGCCATTCCTAATACAGGAGTAGACAGAGGTCTAGACAATTAAGTAGTTTGGATCCACCTTCCACCGAAGATATTTTTGGGACATCATGAGCAGTGGTGAGCCCGTCGCCGTCTTAATGTCCAAGCCAACGATATAATTCGTACATAAGTTTCTGAAAAAACCCATTGATACGAGCCTGCCACCTGGGGATCGAATTCAGGTCTCATGACCTCTTGAATTCCGACCACCAAAACACTCGGCTATGGTAAAATTTGAATGATTTTATATATGAACCATGCTCGGCTGTTTTACTATAGATGGATCGGAGTTATGAGCATTGCTATGGTACGATGACGGAGGCGGGTTCGAATCACGCCCGTTTTAGTAGATTTTGTAAATATTCTCATTTTCTTAATTAATAAATATCTTCACGCCATTCCCAACACAGGTGTAGGCAGAGGACTAGTCTAGACAATTAAGTCCCTTCGACCCACCTTCCACCGAAGATGTTTCGGGATAACGTTACAGGTGGTTAGCCCGTCGCCGTCTTTATGTCCAAGCCAACGATATGAATCGTACATAGGTTTTGAAAAAATCCATTAGTACGAGCCTGCCACCTAGGGCTCGAACTCGGGTCTCTAGACTCGAAATTCCGACCACCTTTTTACTCGGCAATCGTAACATACATTTTCTTATTTTTTTAGTAGCAATAATAAAAATAAATGTTATGTTTTGTAGAAGACATCAACAGCATATACAATTTAAATGTTCCGTTTCTAAAGCACTTAATAACTAAATAATAAACATAATTCCTAATTTCCTAATAAAATCTAATAAACATTCATTTAATTTTAATCGTGAAAAGGAATTATCGTGCCATCTCAAATTGAGTAGATAAAATTCGATCATGTAAACATCCCGTCAGACAAACCGTACCCTTAGAGTAAATCTTCCATTAACATCAAATGCGAGTGAGTTTCAAAAACAAACTGCTAAATTCAAACACGAACAACAAAATCCGACGGTAAATTACACCGCGATTCCGTTCAAACTGGAACGTTATTTGTTCAGATGCAATCTCTTCCAGTTCCGTATATGATTAAAACAGTGCATAGGACACTGGTCCTATGGGAAATTATCGGAGCGAACATACTGCATAATTAGCACTTGCAAAGGCGTTGCAGAATGCCGGGGGTCTATTATCGCATCTCGGAGTACTCCGTACGGCAGTACGTATTTTCAAAGTGTATATATTGAATTTTCCCGAGGTATCAGTGTAAGTCACGATATCCGAGTGGTAGGTCGGAATTTCGAGTCAAGAGACCCGAGTTCGATACCCAGTTGGCAGGCTCGTACCAATGGGTTTTTCAAAAACTTATGTACGAATCATATCCTTGGCTTGGACATAAAGGCGGAGACGGGCTCACCACCTGTCACGTTGTCCCGAAAATATTTTCGGTGGAAGGTGGGTCGAGGGGACTTAAGTGTCTAGACTAGACCTCTGTCTACTCCTGTAAAGGGAATTACGTATCAGTGTAAGAATATACCACCTTCTTTCTTATTGTGGATCGTCGTTAGCCACGGATAGCGTGATGCTCATCATGAAAATTACCAGGCTAAAATTATGCAGACTGGTAAGATAGAAGTGTTTAAGGAGCAAGGTGTCTGGTACTGCATCGCCAATTCGCTAGTCAAGTGTTGCGATTGTGACAAATAATATGCCTTTCATTAATCTGCAGTGGAATTTTGCTGATGTTATGTATGTATATACAGATAAAGTATTTACTAATAAAAATAAAATTTTATGTAATTTTATTGCTATTCACTAAGGATTCCTTTTAAATTAATAATAAATTTAATTGTAACCTAATTAACACCGAAAGTAACTATTAAAAATAAATATTTATTTGATATTATTTAGAATATAGTTAGTGATCAGCTTCGCCCTTACTTTAAATTATATTAAGGCATTTTGTTTTATACTTTGAAATAAGCACGAAAATAAAATATCCTTTTCTATAATTGTGATATAGTTTTATGCAATTTTTTCATAAAGCAATTTTTCTGTTAATTCAAACTTTTCCAGTATTAATAAATTAATATGTTACAACATCACATTCATTGCTCTGATCCTGACTGTGTATTAAACTCTGGACCGGACCTCAGAGCTGGTCCCGTCACCTTAAAAATCGTTATGCCAGTACACCACGGAGAATTAATTATTAACATATTGTATTAATTTTTTTTTCCTGGACGGGAATAAAATCTGTAACTAAGGGTAGTTAAGTAAACAACAGAAAATTTCTAATAAAAATAAAAAATTGGACTGAAAATTTTTATTGCGATGATCTATTGTGTATCGTATATTTTGAGAATGACCACTTCAGTCTCGTATCGCTATTCACAAAAACGATTGTGCAGTGTCCAATGTGGACATTCTGCACAAATAAGTTTGCAGCAAAGCGAATTGAAATAAAACTGTCGCGAGTTTACATATTTCTCCTATGTGCAGTGCAGTCAAGTCTCTTCAATTATATCGGAGTTAGCAAATATGGCCGCCATAATTTTTATACTCTTAAAAGTGGCGGCCAGCCACTTTGAAGAATATAAAAATTAATTTTGCATTTTTATGAAAGTTTTCCCGTCGAATAGGATGTTAGGCAAAGAGACTGCTTAAAGTGTCTACAGCGGAAGCATACGTCCTCCTAACGTTTTATTTGAGTTCGATTTAAACGTTTGCTGCAAAACGTCCGTATAAAGTATTTTAGTTTGTTCAAAATCCTTAATTTTTTTATTTGACAATTTAGCAAAATAGTAGAGCAGTTAATTTTTATATTCGTAATTAACAAAATACGTCACATAATTTATGTATAAGATTGCAGATTCTTATGTACACATAAGAAACTGCGGTTTTCAACTGAATCAAAGTTTCTTTAGCTATCTAAAACTTGTATGATTGATGGAATTTGAGAGGGTAATTAGTGACATAATATTAACTAATTTAATTGGGTCCCCGAAAGAAATATCTTAAATTATTAGTTAAATTTACCTGAGTTCTCTCACGCGACTGTTTCTGCGTAGTTTATAGTAACACAGCCTTTGCATAGTTACTATATTATTTTAACCAAAACTATTTTCATTATTATTTTGGAAGAGTCATTAGTTTCGGAGATCGTGCCAAACATACAAACTTACACTGTTGTATCAGCAAAAGAATTAATCACCGTTTTTTGCTTAGTTGCTGCAAGAGGCAACAATGCGAAAACCCTAGAAAGTGGCAATGGGTTTTGACAGATGGCGGATAACCAGCTCAAAAACAACCAAATCAAAATTCAGCAGACGGGTGACGGCCAGCAGCACTTAAAGTGTAGTGCGAGGTGGTCCTCGATAATGATAAGATCATCTTACAGGAAAGGCCTAAGTCCATCGGTGTCTCTCACAAATAAGAAAATTTGTATGTTGGGAGGCTTAAATGTGTTTTATTTTATTTCATATTTTTATAATTCATTGCGATTCCTTATAGAAGGTTATAAAAGGGGACTTAATGACTATAGGCATTCTCTCCCACCTAACCTAAGTTAGTTACACAATTAAGAAAAATCTGCTGAATGGATTTGAACAAAATTTTGTATACTGATAGTTGATTGCTGAGATAACTTATATTTACAGATTGCAAAACAATCTTCATGTTGGAGACTATAAAAACTTATTTATGATTATGTTTTATTATGTTGACAGAGGGGCCAGGTCAACTTTTTGCTCCGGGAAATTGAAGGATCCCATGACAATTTCCGCGAAAATACGTAGACAATATCGCAGGAAGAAAGAATACTGCTAAATATACTATATTAATTACATCAATTTAATTAATATATTAAGTCAATGCGATCATAAAAATAATCAGTAAATGGACAGACTATAAGAAAAACAAGAAACATAATTAATGAATTACTAAGACGCAGCACACCCAGGTCTTTTCAACTAAAAGGTTTCTAATCCAGTACGTCAACATGATTAAAAACGAAATACATTATATTATTGCGCCATTAGAGCGGACTGAGATCCATTTTCACTTCACGTTTTTGATGCACATGATTATCGATTGGTATTATATTGGTTTATCTTCAAACATGTCCCAATTTGGGCTATTCCCAATATCCCCTATCAGGGGCTGTCAGATTGCAAAGCTTCTTCTAGGACATGATAATCTATGTTCTTCGACGAAGTTTCATTTTAGTGCCAAATGAAAAATCTTTAATCAAGCATGCTGTGAAGCTTTAAAACTCCTTGCCATTAATTGCGCGAGGTGCAATCTAATGTTACCTTTTAGAAATGAGTAACAGAGTATCTTACTCAAACATTAACATTAGGATTTAATAGTGCATTAGTAACGCGCTTAATTTATGTATGTAAGTATCTGTTTATATATCTATATGTATACATAGGTGTTAATTGAGCATTCCATAAATTTTTTCGTCTATAGTTTTCTTTTGTGTCTCCTTTTATTCGTGGTGAGCTATGAAATTATATTAATTCATTAGTACGTTACTATGAAATGCATACTTTAGTTTTTTATAAGCAGTCATTAAATATAAGATTATGATAGCTACTTTAAGAAATCGTGTCCGTATCGTGTCGTTAGCACTAAACCTAACACTGCTCGTAGTTCACAACTAACTTTTATGATTGATGACGCTCGCAGACAATTTTTCCATTCATCACAGTTAATTTTATTGAAGTGTCGTATATGGACGATGCGATAAATTAGCGAAGGCGCGTCTTTTATTTGCTGCTGATAAAGAAAGGGGCTAATTTGCTTGGCCCTAATGATTGACTTGATTTATAGTTGCAACTTTGTTTTCTTTTTGCATGCATAACTGATGAAAACGCTGGCTATCTAGTTAACCTGAATGTAAGCATTTACTTTATACCACATCACCAGTGATCACACTCTCAAGGGAAACAGCGATTGTTACATTGATATTTGGTGAAAGGAGTAGACGGTAGTTGAGGGTGATACTTAGCCACCCATCTCCTTAGGCAGAGAAGTACTAATTGAATCGTAGAATTCAAAGTGTATTGAGTAAAATAAAAATCTAAACTCTTACATTAGAATCATATTGTACTGTATTTTTCTAGGCATAAAAATTATATTAACCTATGTTACAATTTTTATATGTAATGCAGGTTATAAACTTCTACCAAACATCTGCTATACGAACTATTTTCTGCAGCTTGTTTGATGACTAACAAACGCAGAATCTTTGAAAATTGTTACTTATCAATTAAGCATTACGCCAAGCAATAAAGCTAATAGAAGTCACGATAGCTGGGTGGTTGAGTGATTGGCGTTATGAGTTAAGAACTCGAGCTCGATCGCCAGGTGGCAAGCTCGTACCAATGGGTTTTCAAAAACTTATGTACGATTTATATTTTTGCCTTAGTCATAGAGACGGCGACGGGGATATTGTCCCAAAAAAGTCTTCTATGGAAGATAGGTCGAAAGGACTTAATTAGCTAGAACTCTGTTTACCCCTGTATTGGAAATAACATGAAGACATTTATTTATTTATCTTTAATGGCCGACTCTCCGACTATTACTTATTAATTAAGCATTACGACGTCACGTTTGTATATTAGTCATGCTTTTACAAAACGATGAGTTACGGGTATCTGTCACTTAGGTCATTATCATATATGTTAATATATTTAAGTGGTTCTGATGCTGATACGATATACAAAAAAAATACGAAATTGTTTGTCGATGGTTCTTTTACACATTTACAGACAGTTGTTTAGTTTTGATTGATATTATAAAAGTTCTTGAATCACGAACAAAATACTAAATGGACGTGATTAATGATGGATTATATACTGTTATAATAAAAAATAAAAATATCTTCACGCAATTCCCAATAGAGGGTAGACAGAGGTCTAGTCTAGACAATTAAGTCCCTTCGACCCACCACCGATAATATTCTCGGGACAACGTGACAGGTGGTGAGCCCGTCGCCGTCTTTATGCAGTCACGATAGCTGGGTGGTTGAGTGATTGGCGTTATGAGTTAAGAACTCGAGCTCGATCGCCAGGTGGCAAGCTCGTACCAATGGGTTTTCAAAAACTTATGTACGATTTATATTTTTGCCTTAGTCATAGAGACGGCGACGGGGATATTGTCCCAAAAAAGTCTTCTATGGAAGATAGGTCGAAAGGACTTAATTAGCTAGAACTCTGTCTACCCCTGTATTGGAAATAACATGAAGACATTTATTTATTTATCTTTAATGGCCGACTCTCCGACTATTACTTATTAATTAAGCATTACGACGTCACGTTTGTATATTAGTTATGCTTTTACAAAACGATGAGTTACGGGTGTCTGTCACTTAGGTCATTATCATATATGTTAATATATTTAAGTGGTTCTGATGCTGATACGATATACAAAAAAAAATACGAAATTGTTTGTCGATGGTTCTTTTACACATTTACAGACAGTTGTTTAGTTTTGATTGATATTATAAAAGTTCTTGAATCACGAACAAAATACTAAATGGACGTGATTAATGATGGATTATATACTGTTATAATAAAAAAAATAAAAATATCTTCACGCAATTCCCAATAGAGGGGTAGACAGAGGTCTAGTATAGACAATTAAGTCCCTTCGACCCACCACCGATAATATTCTCGGGACAACGTGACAGGTGGTGAGCCCGTCGCCGTCTTTATGCAGTCACGATAGCCGAGTGGTTGAGTGATTGGCGTTATGAGTTAAGAACTCGAGCTCGATCGCCAGGTGGCAAGCTCGTACCAATGGGTTTTTCAAAAACTGTTATAATGAAATTGTTATTTTTCATTATAAAAATAGTGGGTTTTCTGTTGTCCGCAAGTGAAACCGTGAATTGCTTACGATGCTCCATTTACCGAGATATTACTCTGTATAGTTAAATTATTTTATAAATATAAATTTAAATATGAATAATCAACTATGGCATTATAAAATTAACTTACTCAAATCAGTATGCAAACACATTACATGACATTATTTTGCCTGGTTTGAAGAGAAGAATAACATCCATCTTCCTCCCGCAGATGCCTGCAATATAATTCCTCTAATTCTTCATGTTCTTCTTCTATTAACTGTCAAGCTAAGTGTATGGTCAAAAGACTACCACGCCATACTATTATAGTATCTAAAAATTATTCAACTTTAACTTAAAGTTGAATACAATTTATAAACATTAAATTTCCCTGATTAGCAATAACATTGCGTACTTTAAAATATATTTACGTCATTTAAGATCAAAACGTTAGACTTTATAAAGACGTTACGGAGATGGAGGCTGAGCGTTTGAAGAAAGGCCGCGTAATGAAGACGCGAAAGCTGTACTTAATGTCCTTTTGTTTTCAAGGGAGTCTGAATTTTAGAGCTCATTAAATTAAAGGGTAAGATTTACAGTTGTTAAGGTTATGTTGGATTAGTTGGGTATGTTTCAATTTGTTGCGTCGATTTTTTTATTTACATCTGACATAAAATATTAACTAATGAAATATATTTCGACAGCCCAATAGCGTAGTTAGTCGTGAACATGCCTTGAAAGCAAAGAGTTCTGCATTTGAATCCTGCTGAAGGCAACTATTTGTGTGATTATTATGAATGTTTGGCCTTAAGCCACGGATGGTTATGAATATTTAGGATTTTTAATGTACATGTTTGTAATCACCATTTAAATCTCACCAAAACCCATGGAGTACTTTGGGAATGAACGACGTGTGTAACGCTTCAATGTATAATTAATTAAGTTATTTATTATTATTTAAGGTAAATTATTGGCGAATTATCTAAATCATTTTTTACTTTCATAAGTCACGATAGCCGAGTTGTTGGGCGGCCGGAATTTCGAGTCGAGAGACCCGAGTTCGATCCCCAGGTTGCAGTACCAATGAGTTTTTCAAAAACTTATGTACGAATTTCATCGTTGGCTTGGACATAACGACGGCGACGGGTCACCACCTTTCACGTTGTCCCGAAAATATATTCGGTGAAAAGGTGGGTCAAAGAGACTTAATTGTCTAGACTTGACCTCTGTCTATCCCTATATTGGGAATTGCGTGAAGATATTTATATTTATTTTTTTTTTTTACTTTTGATGTGAAACATGTATATGAAAAATTCGTATTACATTCATCATCATAAAAGTTTTGGTTTTACGGCGAGTTTGAAATTATACTTTAATTAGTACTGAATAGGTCGAATCTTCTTTAATACCTATTAAAGATCTTTGCTTACCGTTCCCTGTAAAAAGGGCGTTAATGTTATATTTCCTTTTATAATTTGCTTACCTGAAAAAGAAAAAGTTTTTATATTATTATTTTATTATAAATTTCACGAAGAAAAGATGAAAGGAAAGCGTCGTTAATAATTACGTCATCGAATCCAATTTAAGAAAGAAAAAAGGAGAATAAAAGAAACCTTATTATTTACTTTAAACTGTAATAATAACAAAAAAAAAAACTATATAATAAAAAAACATGTCTTTTTAAAAGCAGAGTTCTAAATAAATAAAATAGTAAATTGTTTTTAAAAATAAAATAAAATTGTTGCATTATTCATATATTGCTTTGAATATCGTTCGGGCAACAGATAGATGGTGGGATAACCATTTCTGAATATCAGACCAAAATTATTCATATTTTTAGGATAGTGAACAAGACATTCATCACAACTAACAACTACAGAACTAAAAGTTCTCATAATTGCTCTGTTGCAAGGTTTCCGGGGGGTTATGCCGGAACAAATCAAATTAAATCTAATCTAATCATTTATTTATTGACATAAGAATGTACATTCGTTAATCGTGAGTAATTTTTAATCTGCCACCGTTTCGTAATGAGGTTCCTCTAACGGAGAAGAAACAGGCGAAAGGAACTCAGTAGGTATCCTCTTTTTTGGTTAATATTTTTTTTACTCTAATCTAATCTAATTTTATATACCACGCTCTTTCTTTTTACTATAAGAGGCGTCTAAGGGAAAACTTCTAGGTACCTCTCTCTCGTTAAAAGTCACGATAGCCGAGTGGTTGGGTGATCGGATTTCGAGTCAGGAGACCCGAGTTCCTGGCCCAGGTGGCCGGCTCGAACCAATAGGTTATTTTGAACTTATGGTACGACTATATCGTTGGATTGGATGGGCTACCCACCTGTCACGTTGTCCCGAAAATATCTTCGGTGGAAGGTGGGTCCAAGGGACTTAATTGTCTAGCCTAGACCTCTGTCTACACCTGTATTGGGAATGGATATATTTTTTTTATTTTTTCCTTATTTTATAGATATCTCCATGCCTTTTTAAATCGCAAAAGATCAGATGTCACACACAAATTGATTTTCCAATTAAGCGTTAATAGCTCAATAGTTTAGGGTTCGGCATGTTAAATTTATCTTTACAGGTTCGAACCCGTCACTTGAACCACTTCAGGCAAATTTCTGCAGCTTGGTAGTGGTAACACTATTGGCTTGTATTAGTAAGCTACCAACGTTATTTGGAATTGCTTATATTATTTCTAAAAAAATTAAGAAAATAACTGATAGGAGAAATGTGTTACAGCATGGAACTGACTTAGATGACTTCTGCACTATAACAAACTTTTTAACTAAAGAAATATCTCAATCAAGAGTTTACCAGCTTTACAAACTCGTGAAAAGTCCTAAGAAGTTACGAAATATATTAAAAATTATTTCCCTAAACAAATTAAAATTGCAACTATATTTTTTAATATTTCGTAAATTACAGAACCAAAATTACATTTGTACGATACTTATAAACTAAACTTTAAAATTTTTTAGACTGTTTATTAAAAAAAATGTTAGTCTTGTCCTTAATGTATAGCATTGAAAAATATATAATATCGAGTTTTCTGTAAGAATTTTAAACTGTTAATTTATTTGTATTTTTATATTTTGTATTAAATGAAAGCCCTTTTTGTCCATTTTCATGAATGTGCGTCAGATTTTATCAAACAGATATTATAATGTTGTGCAGTCGTGTGTAAACGGCTTAGAATTTGTAAAGACTTCACTTAAGTGGAACACAAAAATAACCTCAAAGCCTCCGAGGACTGTCGCCTTTCATATAACTCAGCTAAGCCTGTTTCAATGTAATATATTATTTAGAGGGAGGTTACACTTAATGCTCTTAACGCCGGTAAGTGTTATAATAGTATTATAAACTATTCCCCGTGTGTTTACGCCCTTATTTGTATGCGGAATTACGACCGCAACTGCACTACTTATGCAATATTACATATAATATTACCCTATTATTAATAAAAATAAATAAATACAATAAATATCTTCACGCTATTCCCAATACAGGGGAAGGCAGAGGTCTAGTCTAAACAGTTAAGTCCCCTTGACACACCTTCCATCGAAGATATTTTCGGAACAACGTGACAGGTGGTGATACCGTCGCCGTTTTATGTCCAAGCCAACAATATAATTTTGTACATAATTTTTGAAAACCCATTTTCTGACACCTGGGGATCGGATTCGGGTCTCTTGACTCGAAAATCCGACCACCCAATCACACGGCTATCGTGACTCTTTAGAAATACCTAACATATGTTATAACACTGTAACGACCAGATTGCATTTATTTATTTATTGCCCGAAGAGGGGAGAGTCAAGAGTATTCGAACGTAGGTACACGAGGTATTCGGGTGTATAAGATTAAAATTGTGAATTTGAAGGAAGCGAAAGAGGTATATATGGATAGCTACGATTTGCTCTATCTGGCTCTTCCGTTAAGGACTATGCGTGAAGATATTTATTTATCTTTTATTTGGAAAATCATACACCTTCTTAATACACAATATATTTTTAGATAGGCAATAATAAAATATATTAAAAGGTGTTCACTTTTTTTTAAATGTAACAATTGTTATAAAAAGTTTGAGATAATTGTGAAATAAAAAAAGCAAATAATGTACACTAACAAAATTTGTCTAACCGTGGCTAACATAATACAAGGTGAGGTATTTTTTAATGCTATAAAAACAAGCTTTGTCAAGTCTACTCAAACGTCTACGATGTAGCTTGTCTACTTTTAAATTCAAAAGAAAACCTCTTCTATTTTCACTTGAAAATATTGTTTTGATTGTGAACTGCACCGAGCAATCCAAGGAAAGTCATTTGAATACGAAACAGTATATTTGTAATAACGAAAATTACTGATTCAAAAAGATTCTGTTTTTAACCGTTGCATGAATGTATAAATATATAAATAGTGTAATAACACTAATTTTTTATACTTAATTGTTGTGTGTGCAATAAATAAATTATGGATTTGTGATTTGAATTATTATTAGATAATTTATTACTATACGGAAATATAATTATTAATATTGCCGTGTAGTATTAAAATAAGTACTCTTTGTTCCCATGGGAAAAGTCTTGAAAATGTCATTAGCGGTAGCTAATGCCAGTCGGTAGACTGGTGGCGAGGTAACCATCGCGAAAAATACTAGATAAAAATAGAGACCGATGACAGGCAGCAGCGTCTATGGTGAAAAATGTCTAGTACTGCGATCGCCAATCCGCTTGCCAAGCGAGGCGATTACAGCAAAGCATATGTCTGCAGTGGTCGTTACGTAAGTGTGTATGTAAATAATACTATTTTTTGCAGTGTAGAGTAAGATAAGCACAATTGATATAGCTAAAAATTTAAAGGATACTTTAGAGCAGCAGATGTTTTATAAGGTTGCGAAGATTTTGTTTATATTTAAATACGCTCATATATAATTTTGTACATAATTTTTGAAAACCCATTTTCTGACACCTGGGGATCGGATTCGGGTCTCTTGACTCGAAAATCCGACCACCCAATCACACGGCTATCGTGACTCTTTAGAAATACCTAACATATGTTATAACACTGTAACGACCAGATTGCATTTATTTATTTATTGCCCGAAGAGGGAGAGTCAAGAGTATTCGAACGTAGGTACACGAGGTATTCGGGTGTATAAGATTAAAATTGTGAATTTGAAGGAAGCGAAAGAGGTATATATGGATAGCTACGATTTGCTCTATCTGGCTCTTCCGTTAAGGACTATGCGTGAAGATATTTATTTATCTTTTATTTGGAAAATCATACACCTTCTTAATACACAATATATTTTTAGATAGGCAATAATAAAATATATTAAAAGGTGTTCACTTTTTTTAAATGTAACAATTGTTATAAAAAGTTTGAGATAATTGTGAAATAAAAAAGCAAATAATGTACACTAACAAAATTTGTCTAACCGTGGCTAACATAATACAAGGTGAGGTATTTTTAATGCTATAAAACAAGCTTTGTCAAGTCTACTCAAACGTCTACGATGTAGCTTGTCTACTTTTTAAATTCAAAAGAAAACCTCTTCTATTTTCACTTGAAAATATTGTTTTGATTATTGTGAACTGCACCGAGCAATCCAAGGAAAGTCATTTGAATACGAAACAGTATATTTGTAATAACGAAAATTACTGATTCAAAAAAAGATTCTGTTTTAACCGTTGCATGAATGTATAAATATATAAATAGTGTAATAACACTAATTTTTTATACTTAATTGTTGTGTGTGCAATAAATAAATTATGGATTTGTGATTTGAATTATTATTAGATAATTTATTACTATACGGAAATATAATTATTAATATTGCCGTGTAGTATTAAAATAAGTACTCTTTGTTCCCATAGGAAAAGTCTTGAAAATGTCATTAGCGGTAGCTAATGCCAGTCGGTAGACTGGTGGCGAGGTAACCATCGCGAAAAATACTAGATAAAAATAGAGACCGATGACAGGCAGCAGCGTCTATGGTGAAAAATGTCTAGTACTGCGATCGCCAATCCGCTTGCCAAGCGAGGCGATTACAGCAAAGCATATGTCTGCAGTGGTCGTTACGTAAGTGTGTATGTAAATAATACTATTTTTTGCAGTGTAGAGTAAGATAAGCACAATTGATATAGCTAAAAATTTAAAGGATACTTTAGAGCAGCAGATGTTTTATAAGGTTGCGAAGATTTTGTTTATATTTAAATACGCTCATATATAATTTTGTACAGCTAAATAAAGAACACATGCGCATCTTGAGGACAAACGCGTTACGAACTCGCCGGCCAAAGCTCCGCCACGTCGTTATTCAATTTACATGCAAATGGGGGGAGCTGGGCGGGGTGAGAATGGGAGGCAGAGTGAGTGAGACCGTGCCAATAGTACGCTGATGTATCGCGTCAGGACGTGTCCTGTCGAAATGAGCTTGAAGTTAGAAGCATGTAGCGATTCCTTATTGGTATCATCTATGTTTCATTATTCTCTTTTCCCTTTACATTTATCCTTTTAAATACAAAAAAAAAAACAAAAGCTTAAACTCAATAACGGTTTATAATATCTATCGCAATATTCTAATTAAAAAAATTTACAAAAAAAATTAGTTTAAAATGTTAGTTTTTAATCAATTACGAAAAATTGTACTGGTTTTTGTTGAAAACATAAACAATATATTTAATTAAAAAATAGTTACGATAGCCAAGTGGTTGGGTGATCGGATTTCGAGTCAGGAGACCTGAGTTCGATCCCCAGGTTGCAGTACCAATGAGTTTTTCAAAACTTATGTACGAATTTCATCGTTGGCTTGACATAACGACGGCGACGGGTCACCACCTTCACGTTGTCCCGAAAATATCTTCGGTGGAAGGTGGGTCCAAGGGACTTAATTGTCTAGCCTAGACCTCTGTCTACACCTGTATTGGGAATGGATATATTTTTTTTACTTTTGATGTGAAACATGTATATGAAAAATTCGTATTACATTCATCATCATAAAAGTTTTGGTTTTACGGCGAGTTTGAAATTATACTTTAATTAGTACTGAATAGGTCGAATCTTCTTTAATACCTATTAAAGATCTTTGCTTACCGTTCCCTGTAAAAAGGGCGTTAATGTTATATTTCCTTTTATAATTTGCTTACCTGAAAAAGAAAAAGTTTTTATATTATTATTTTATTATAAATTTCACGAAGAAAAGATGAAAGGAAAGCATCGTTAATAATTACGTCATCGAATCCAATTTAAGAAAGAAAAAAGGAGAATAAAAGAAACCTTATTATTTACTTTAAACTGTAATAATAACAAAAAGAACTATATAATAAAAAAACATGTCTTTTTAAAAGCAGAGTTCTAAATAAATAAAATAGTAAATTGTTTTTAAAAATAAAATAAAATTGTTGCATTATTCATATATTGCTTTGAATATCGTTCGGGCAACCGATTGATGGTGGGATAACCATTTCTGAAAATATCAGACCAAAATTATTAGACCAAAATTATTCATATGTTTAGGATAGTGAACAAGACATTCATCACAACTAACAACTACAGAACTAAAAGTTCTCATAATTGCTCTGTTGCAAGGTTTCCGGGGGGTTACGCCGGAACAAATCAAATTAAATCTAATCTAATCATTTATTTATTGACATAAGAATGTACATTCGTTAATCGTGAGTAATTTTTAATCTGCCACCGTTTCGTAATGAGGTTCCTCTAACGGAGAAGAAACAGGCGAAAGGAACTCAGTAGGTATCCTCTTTTTTGGTTAATATTTTTTTTACTCTAATCTAATCTAATTTTATATACCACGCTCTTTCTTTTTACTATAAGAGGCGTCTAAGGGAAAACTTCTAGGTACCTCTCTCTCGTTAAAAGTCACGATAGCCGAGTGGTTGGGTGATCGGATTTCGAGTCAGGAGACCCGAGTTCCTGGCCCAGGTGGCCGGCTCGAACCAATAGGTTATTTTGAACTTATGGTACGACTATATCGTTGGATTGGATGGGCTACCCACCTGTCACGTTGTCCCGAAAATATCTTCGGTGGAAGGTGGGTCCAAGGGACTTAATTGTCTAGCCTAGACCTCTGTCTACACCTGTATTGGGAATGGATATATTTTTTTTATTTTTTCCTTATTTTATAGATATCTCCATGCCTTTTTAATCGCAAAAGATCAGATGTCACACACAAATTGATTTTCCAATTAAGCGTTAATAGCTCAATAGTTTAGGGTTCGGCATGTTAAATTTATCTTTACAGGTTCGAACCCGTCACTTGAACCACTTCAGGCAAATTTCTGCAGCTTGGTAGTGGTAACACTATTGGCTTGTATTAGTAAGCTACCAACGTTATTTGGAATTGCTTATATTATTTCTAAAAAAATTAAGAAAATAACTGATAGGAGAAATGTGTTACAGCATGGAACTGACTTAGATGACTTCTGCACTATAACAAACTTTTTAACTAAAGAAATATCTCAATCAAGAGTTTACCAGCTTTACAAACTCGTGAAAAGTCCTAAGAAGTTACGAAATATATTAAAATTATTTCCTAAACAAATTAAAATTGCAACTATATTTTTAATATTTCGTAAATTACAGAACCAAAATTACATTTGTACGATACTTATAAACTAAACTTTAAAATTTTTAGACTGTTTATTAAAAAATGTTAGTCTTGTCCTTAATGTATAGCATTGAAAAATATATAATATCGAGTTTTCTGTAAGAATTTTAAACTGTTAATTTATTTGTATTTTTATATTTTGTATTAAATGAAAGCCCTTTTTGTCCATTTTCATGAATGTGCGTCAGATTTTATCAAACAGATATTATAATGTTGTGCAGTCGTGTGTAAACGGCTTAGAATTTGTAAAGACTTCACTTAAGTGGAACACAAAATAACCTCAAAGCCTGAGGACTGTCGCCTTCATATAACTCAGCTAAGCCTGTTTCAATGTAATATATTATTTAGAGGGAGGTTACACTTAATGCTCTTAACGCCGGTAAGTGTTATAATAGTATTATAAACTATTCCCCGTGTGTTTACGCCCTTATTTGTATGCGGAATTACGACCGCAACTGCACTACTTATGCAATATTACATATAATATTACCCTATTATTAATAAAAATAAATAAATACAATAAATATCTTCACGCTATTCCCAATACAGGGGAAGGCAGAGGTCTAGTCTAAACAGTTAAGTCCCCTTGACACACCTTCCATCGAAGATATTTTCGGAACAACGTGACAGGTGGTGATACCGTCGCCGTTTTTATGTCCAAGCCAACAATATAATTTGTACATAATTTTTTGAAAACCCATTGTTCTGACACCTGGGGATCGGATTCGGGTCTCTTGACTCGAAAATCCGACCACCCAACCACACGGCTATCGTGACTCTTTAGAAATACCTAACATATGTTATAACACTGTAACGACCAGATTGCATTTATTTATTTATTGCCCGAAGAGGGGAGAGTCAAGAGTATTCGAACGTAGGTACACGAGGTATTCGGGTGTATAAGATTAAAATTGTGAATTTGAAGGAAGCGAAAGAGGTATATATGGATAGCTACGATTTGCTCTATCTGGCTCTTCCGTTAAGGACTATGCGTGAAGATATTTATTTATCTTTTATTTGGAAAATCATACACCTTCTTAATACACAATATATTTTTAGATAGGCAATAATAAAATATATTAAAAGGTGTTCACTTTTTTTTTAAATGTAACAGTTGTTATAAAAAGTTTGAGATAATTGTGAAATAAAAAAAGCAAATAATGTACACTAACAAAATTTGTCTAACCGTGGCTAACATAATACAAGGTGAGGTATTTTTTAATGCTATAAAAACAAGCTTTGTCAAGTCTACTCAAACGTCTACGATGTAGCTTGTCTACTTTTAAATTCAAAAGAAAACCTCTTCTATTTTCACTTGAAAATATTGTTTTGATTGTGAACTGCACCGAGCAATCCAAGGAAAGTCATTTGAATACGAAACAGTATATTTGTAATAACGAAAATTACTGATTCAAAAAAAGATTCTGTTTTTAACCGTTGCATGAATGTATAAATATATAAATAGTGTAATAACACTAATTTTTTTATACTTAATTGTTGTGTGTGCAATAAATAAATTATGGATTTGTGATTTGAATTATTATTAGATAATTTATTACTATACGGAAATATAATTATTAATATTGCCGTGTAGTATTAAAATAAGTACTCTTTGTTCCCATAGGAAAAGTCTTGAAAATGTCATTAGCGGTAGCTAATGCCAGTCGGTAGACTGGTGGCGAGGTAACCATCGCGAAAAATACTAGATAAAAAAATAGAGAGATCGATGACAGGCAGCAGCGTCTATGGTGAAAAATGTCTAGTACTGCGATCGCCAATCCGCTTGCCAAGCGAGGCGATTACAGCAAAGCATATGTCTGCAGTGGTCGTTACGTAAGTGTGTATGTAAATAATACTATTTTTTTGCAGTGTAGAGTAAGATAAGCACAATTGATATAGCTAAAAATTTAAAGGATACTTTAGAGCAGCAGATGTTTTATAAGGTTGCGAAGATTTTGTTTATATTTAAATACGCTCATATATAATTTTGTACAGCTAAATAAAGAACACATGCGCATCTTGAGGACAAACGCGTTACGAACTCGCCGGCCAAAGCTCCGCCACGTCGTTATTCAATTTACATGCAAATGGGGGGAGCTGGGCGGGGTGAGAATGGGAGGCAGAGTGAGTGAGACCGTGCCAATAGTACGCTGATGTATCGCGTCAGGACGTGTCCTGTCGAAATGAGCTTGAAGTTAGAAGCATGTAGCGATTCCTTATTGGTATCATCTATGTTTCATTATTCTCTTTTCCCTTTACATTTATCCTTTTAAATACAAAAAAAAAAACAAAAGCTTAAACTCAATAACGGTTTATAATATCTATCGCAATATTCTAATTAAAAAAATTTACAAAAAAAAAATTAGTTTAAAATGTTAGTTTTTAATCAATTACGAAAAATTGTACTGGTTTTTGTTGAAAACATAAACAATATATTTAATTAAAAAATAGTTACGATAGCCAAGAGGTTCGGTGATCGCAATTCGAGTCAAGTCAAGAGTTCGATCCTCAGGTAGCAGGCTCGTACCAAAAGGTTTTTAAAAACCTATGTATGACTTATATCGTAGGCTTGGACATAGAGACGACGACGGGCTCACCACCTGTCACGTTGTCCCAAAAATATCTTCGGTACGAAAGGAGTTAATTGTCTATACCTTTGTTCACCCTGGCATGTAAAGGCGTGAAGTTTTTTTTTATATTTAATATCATTAATTTTTAAATAAATAAATATCTTCACGCAATTCTCAATACAGGGATAGACAAAGGTCTAGTCTAGACAATTAAGTCCCTTTGACCCAGTTTCCACCGAAGATATTTTTGGGACATTGTGACAGATGGTGAGCCCGTCGCCGTGTTTATGTCCATACCTACGATATAATTCGTACATAAGTTTTTGAAAAACTCATTGATACTGCCACCCGGGAATCGAATTCGGGTCTCTTGTCTCGAAATTCCGGCCACCCACCAGTCGGCTATCGTGACTTTTTTTATTTTTATATTTTTTTAATGATAATAAATAATCATTATAGTATACATTAATATTTTTAAAATATCCTATGACATTTGTTTCTTTTGTAATTAAAGTTTATATAAAAAAATGTTCCTATATACATTTTATTCTACGAGTTTATTAAAGAAATTTTAGATTAATAACATTAGAATTCATGTTTTTCTTCAATCTTGAATAACAAACAGTATAAGTTTATACATTAGGCCATAATTTAAAGTACGAAACATGAGGCAACGGTGGGCGTCTCGGATATTGATAGGTCGCCTCGGATCGTACAGAATGGTGTCGGATAGGTCAGCATGATAAGATTTTAATAATAGTTGATATTAAAGATTTGTTTGCGACCAGATAACATAGTTGCTTGTGAACCTGCTTTCGAAGCTAGGGGTTGGAGTTCGAATCATGCAATATTTGGTCTCGATTCATGGATGTATATGAATATTTATCAATGTAAATATATATCAGCACGATACAGTCACGATAGCACAGTGGTCGGGTGGTCGGAATTCGAGTCAAGTTCGATCCCAGGATCAAAATACTTATGTACAAATTATATCGATGGCTTGGACACTGAGTTGGCGGCGGGCTCACCACCTGTCACGTAGTCCGAAAAATATCTTCGGTACGAAAGGAGTTAATTGTTCATACCTTTGTATGCACGCTATACAAAGGTATACTAATTTACACCCTATTACCTGAGAATTAAGGTTTATAATTAAACACTGAAATCCCTTTTTATATTTAATTAATTACATTCATATTATTCATATTAGTGACTATGTAAATTATATTAAGATTTCATTTTTAAATATATATATCTTCACGCAATTCCCAATACAGGGGTAGACAGAGGTCAAGTCTAGACAATTAAGTCCCTTTGACCCAGTTTCCACCGAAGATATTTTTGGGACATTGTGACAGATGGTGAGCCCGTCGCCGTGTTTATGTCCATACCTACGATATAATTCGTACATAAGTTTTTGAAAAACTCATTGATACTGCCACCCGGGAATCGAATTCGGGTCTCTTGTCTCGAAATTCCGGCCACCCACCAGTCGGCTATCGTGACTTTTTTTATTTTTATATTTTTTTAATGATAATAAATAATCATTATAGTATACATTAATATTTTTAAAATATCCTATGACATTTGTTTCTTTTGTAATAAAAGTTTATATAAAAAAATGTTCCTATATACATTTTATTCTACGAGTTTATTAAAGAAATTTTAGAGTAATAACATTAGAATTCATGTTTTTCTTCAATCTTGAATAACAAACAGTATAAGTTTATACATTAGGCCATAATTTAAAGTACGAAACATGAGGCAACGGTGGGCGTCTCGGATATTGATAGGTCGCCTCGGATCGTACAGAATGGTGTCGGATAGGTCAGCATGATAAGATTTTAATAATAGTTGATATTAAAGATTTGTTTGCGACCAGATAACATAGTTGCTTGTGAACCTGCTTTCGAAGCTAGGGGTTGGAGTTCGGAATCATGCAATCATGCAATATTTGGTCTCGATTCATGGATGTATATGAATATTTATCAATGTAAATATATATCAGCACGATACAGTCACGATAGCACAGTGGTCGGGTGGTCGGAATTCGAGTCAAGTTCGATCCCAGGATCAAAATACTTATGTACAAATTATATCGATGGCTTGGACACTGAGTTGGCGGCGGGCTCACCACCTGTCACGTAGTCCGAAAATATCTTCACGCAATTCTCAATACAGGGATAGACAAAGGTCTAGTCTAGACAATTAAGTCCCTTTGACCCACCTTCCACCGAAGATATTTTTGGGACATTGTGACAGATGGTGAGCCTGTCGCCGTGTTTATGTCCATACCTACGATATAATTCGTACATAAGTTTTTGAAAAACTCATTGATACTGCCACCCGGGAATCGAATTCGGGTCTCTTGTCTCGAAATTCCGGCCACCCACCAGTCGGCTATCGTGACTTTTTTTATTTTTATATTTTTTTAATGATAATAAATAATCATTATAGTATACATTAATATTTTTAAAATATCCTATGACATTTGTTTCTTTTGTAATTAAAGTTTATATAAAAAAATGTTCCTATATACATTTTATTCTACGAGTTTATTAAAGAAATTTTAGATTAATAACATTAGAATTCATGTTTTTCTTCAATCTTGAATAACAAACAGTATAAGTTTATACATTAGGCCATAATTTAAAGTACGAAACATGAGGCAACGGTGGGCGTCTCGGATATTGATAGGTCGCCTCGGATCGTACAGAATGGTGTCGGATAGGTCAGCATGATAAGATTTTAATAATAGTTGATATTAAAGATTTGTTTGCGACCAGATAACATAGTTGCTTGTGAACCTGCTTTCGAAGCTAGGGGTTGGAGTTCGAATCATGCAATATTTGGTCTCGATTCATGGATGTATATGAATATTTATCAATGTAAATATATATCAGCACGATACAGTCACGATAGCACAGTGGTCGGGTGGTCGGAATTCGAGTCAAGTTCGATCCCAGGAACAAAATACTTATGTACAAATTATATCGATGGCTTGGACACTGAGTTGGCGGCGGGCTCACCACCTGTCACGTAGTCCGAAAAATATCTTCGGTACGAAAGGAGTTAATTGTTCATACCTTTGTATGCACGCTATACAAAGGTATACTAATTTACACCCTATTACCTGAGAATTAAGGTTTATAATTAAACACTGAAATCCCTTTTTTATATTTAATTAATTACATTCATATTATTCATATTAGTGACTATGTAAATTATATTAAGATTTCATTTTTAAATATATATATCTTCACGCAATTCCCAATACAGGGGTAGACAGAGGTCAAGTCTAGACAATTAAGTCCCTTTGACCCACCTTCCACCGAAGATATTTTCGGGACAACGTGACAGGTGGTGAGCCTGTCGCCGCCCTTATGTCCAAGCCAACGATGAAATTCGTACATAAGTTTTTGAAAAACTCATTGGTACTGCCACCTGGGGATCGAACTCGGGTCTCTCGACTCGAAATTCCGACCACCCAACAACTCGGCTATCGTGACTGATTGACTATAAGGAAATGACCTTTCATTTTTAAATGAAAGGTCATTTCCTTATAGTCAAAAATGTTCAACAATTTTTAAAACGAATAAACATAAACTACCATTAAAATTAGCTGGAGATTTTAATGTAAATTTGCAAGAGCTGAATCACTGCCATTAATGACATTTCTTCAAAAAGAATTTCAATTGCAAATCAACAACAATCCAAAAGAATCTACTACCAAATATGGAACAACTATAGATGCTGTAATTGTGAGATATCTTGATAATGTTTTATCCAGTACTTTTGTAACGTATTAAATAAATATATAAATATCTTCACGCAATTCCCAATACCCCCTGTATTATATATAGACAGAGGTCAAGTCTAGACAATTAAGTCCCAATGACCCACCTTCCACCGAAGATATTTTCGGGACAACGGGACTTTACTACTACGGGACTTTTGTAACGTAGTTTAGTTATCATCGACCAATCGTCACAGTAATACCGGCAGAGGAAACATCGAATATAACTATAACTGAAGTCACAGAGAGAGAGAGAGAGAGCAAATATTTTAATTGTGGCCACTTGATATTAATATCGAATTTTTATCAAATGTAAATAAATGTTTATTAAATAAAGTTACCATTTTCTGTAAGAAATTCGTAATACTTCATTTTTTCATTAGTATTTTGTTACTACTTCATTTTTTTCATTCCTGTAATAATATTATCTTTTATGCATATTACTTGTACACACACGATGTTTCACATCTGCCAGGCGTCCCATGACGGCTCACATTTTTTTTTATTTTATATAATACTTTATCAAAAACATTGAGCATAGCTAACACGTTACAATCACTGATATAATTCAATGTCTGATGCTTATTTTGAATTATGTTCACTTTAGAAGACCATATGAGCAAGTCACTCGTAGAGATGAGGGTCAAAATTTCTCAGATACCTAGACGTACGTGTAATGAAAAAAATACGAATTTGAAGTAAGTGTAAGATATTAAAGGATCGTGCCACTTGGCGATTTGTTCTCTCTTGCTACTCTGTCAGGGTTTATGAAAACATAATAAAAAATAAATAAGTAAATGTCATTTTTAACCTACAGTAAAAAATCACTTTTATCGCTATATAAACCTATGTACAATTTATATCGTTAGTTTAGACAAAGAATGAGACGGACTCACCACCTGTCACGTAGGCCCTAAAATATCTTCGATTGAAGGTGAGTCGAAAGGAGTTAATTGTCTAGACCTCTATCTAACCCTGCATTGTGAATGGCAGGAAGACATATCATTTACGTCTATCGCGTAATCATTACAGATTACAGAATAATCAATTGCTATCTTGATTCTGTCTGATTTATTTCTAGATCATAACACCTAGAATTACGCAACAACCGCAACTTTACAGCTATTTGATATTACGCGAAATGTTATTAAAGACGAAAAGCAGTTTGCGGCCGGCGGTCCGTGGTTTGAGAGCGATTGCTTGCGGCCTCTCTGGAGATGACAGGAGGTTGACGCATAATCAAGGCAGTTTGCCCCTGCGGTTGGCACCTTCGATTCTGGAATTAGGATGGATAATTCGAATTTCCATTGCTCGATGAGATAAATCATCGCAATGCTTAGATTGTAGTTTAAAATGAAACAGATAATTATTTGTTTTGTTTAGAATGTTGTTAAAATAAAATAAAATCTTTAGGCATTATTCCAAAGGTTTAGACAAATTTAACTCTTTGGACCCACACTTCAACAAAGTTTATTTTGGGACATCGTTATAGTAAGCCAGTTGCCGTCTTTATGCCCTAGCCTACTGTATAAATCGTCATATATTAACATTGATAAAGACATAAGCATCAATATCTCGAGTACAAACGTTCATGTTCATCACACAAATGTTTCTCCTAGCGGGATTCGAACTGGTTCATCCAGTGTCACGACATTTACATACTACTTTCGCTTCTTTCAAAATCAAAATTTTCTTCATTTCCGGTCAGAGGTCGTCATATAATAAATAAAGACACAAATAATATGTAGATAATGACAACATCACCTACATTGCTCTGATCCCAAATAATGACCCGAGATAATGTAGAAAAAGTGTTTCGTACATCGACTCGAACGGGAATCGAAACCGGAAGCTCAGAGCTGAGGACACCATGTAAACTGTTGTGTACGCCAGTCGTCCTCGGAGTTCGTCAGATGTACAAAACATTTTGAAAGTATTTTTTAAATGTAAACATTGACTAAAAAGGTGGAAGCGACACAATCGCGCCCGTTAATAAACATAGTGAACAAACATTGTGCCCTGTTCTATTTTAATTAGCGCTCACGTACCTCGCTACGTAAAGGTTTGTGGAGTAAACGGTCCGTTTGGTTTAACGTCGGCACGGTCCATTTATTGTGAACGAAATGCATCCCTTTTAATGTACAGAGTTTTCATTTCGAGCGCGGAGGTGGACGCGACATGGAATTTAAATACCTGATTATTATCGTCGTTGAGACAATGATTTTTCTTTAGGATTTTTTTTCGGGTCCACCGCTTCCTTTAAGATGGTTCAGGGGGGCAGTTCCATATGCTTGCTTATCACTGCTTGCTGAAAAATGTGGTTTTTTACATTGCTCTGTCCGTAAATCGTACCCTGGACCTCAGAGCGAGCGACACTATGGTAACCGTGTAAGTCACTCGCCCATTCACCTCTTCAAAATCCGTTGTTACTTTTTTTTTTTCATTTTAAAGAAGTGCGTTCACGGGCCTACTTAATGACTTTATAACTAAACAGGAGTATGTTAAACAGAAAATCTTGTCAATTCATCACTCACCCGCAAACGTTCCCGGGGGGTGACGCAGAGAACAATGACGTCATATAACAGAATTAAGGGCAACACGAGCGGTAATGTAGTTGCTATTTACCACTCTAAAGAGGCCTCACTCCTGACAGTTGGTTTATTAATGTCTACAAAACACTGCGGAAACTCGTAAGCGTTTTGTTCACTTTAAAGTGTGCTTTCATCCATGGTAAGCGTGTTTTGCTTATTTCCAACGCAATTAAGAGGGACGCGGGTACGCGGTCCGATGTAAATATAGTGTTATCGAATATTACAGTGGAATTTATGTATCGGTGAGTTCTTTATTGTTAGTTCTGTAATTGGAATGTTAATATCCTTCAGAATGAATAAATAGAATTTAATGATGGGTTCTAATGGAATAAGGATTAGATGGCGTTATCATTTTAATGTATTCATAGCTGCAATGTTATCGATATGACTTAAACTAATTTTTAATAGAATAATTTGTGGCTGTTGTTGCCAACGTCTCTGAGAGACGCAAAAAGAGTAGTTATAAAATTTCATCTGAGGCACGTGGGACACGGTTGCTTAGAGGCAGATCGTACGATACGTCAGAAGTCGAGAGTTTAAATCCAGCTCATTTCGTATGATTCTTTTTAATTTATCATTTATTTAAAGTCACAATAGCCGAGTTGTTTGTTGGGTGGTCGGAATTTCGATTCGAGAGACTTGAGTTCGATCCCCAGGTGGCAGTACCAATGAGTTTTTCAAAAAGTTATATACGAATTTCATCATTGGCTTTGACATAAAAGCGGCGACGGGCTCACCACCTGTCACGTTGTCCCGAAAATATCTTCGGTGGAAGGTGGATCAAAGGGACTTAATTGTCTAGACTTGACTTCGGTCTACCCCTGTATTGGGAATTGGGTGAAGATATAAAAAAAATAATAATGAATAAAAAATATTTGTCATACGAATGTGTATAACTGTCAACAGAAAGCCAGGTCTGGTTCCATGTTATGTTGGGCCAAATTTAAGGCCCATGTTTCCACCTCATTCTAACTTGTAATTTGTTGCGAAATGCAATTATACACGGAGCGCTCGCGGCTAATAGCCTAGCAGCGGTATTTTCCGAGCCGATGAGACATGGTCTAACTTCACTAAGACGCAACACTGGGAAGGCGGTGTTCAAAAACGAATCTAAAGATTTTTAGAACATAAGCTATTATAGCCTCTCTTTCTCTCAGTCACTCATTTGTGGAGTATTAGATACGTTTCTAGAACAAAATTTCCATAAATAAGCAAAAAACCATTGATATGAGCTTACGCACGTGGGGATCAAACTTGTGTCTCTTGTCTCGCATTCCGATCAACCAACTACTCGGCTATCGTATTATTATTATTTTATTAATTTATCTTCACGCACTATCCCTGACGGGGTAGCCAGAGAGCACAGATCGCCAAGTGTCACGATCCCTACCTACTTCTTTCGCTTCTTTCAGATTCATCATCTTCTTCATACATGCACGTCTAGGTATCCGAGTACTCTTGACCCTCCCCTCTTCGAGCAATTTGCTCACATGATCTTCGAAAGTTAGTCTCGGTCTACCTCGACACCTTTTAATATTAACTTTCGCGCTATATATTTTCTTCACCATTCGGTCTTCACTCATTCGCTCAACGTGCCCAAACCATCGAAGCACGCCCTTATCCATTTTTGTGACAAGGTCATCTTTCAAACCTGCCATATTGCGAATCTCTTCGTTTCGCTTTCGGTCGGCCATGGTAAGGCCGCACATTTTACGAAGAGATCGCATCTCCACTGCATTCAACCTGCTTTTATGCTTCTTCTGGCATACCCAGGTTTCGCTGCATTGCAAGGCGTGTACTTTTCAATACGCCTTGCCTTTTGACTAACGCAGTCAGGGCACCATTGACTTTGTTCCCGACAGCGACACGCCTGTCCACATCTAAATCACATCTTCCATCCCGGCGAAGCACGCCCTTATCCATTTTTGTGACAAGGTCATCTTTCAAACCTGCCATATTGCGAATCTCTTCGTTTCGCTTTCGGTCGGCCATGGTAAGGCCGCATATTTTACGAAGAGATCGCATCTCCACTGCATTCAACCTGCTTTTATGCTTCTTCTGGCATACCCAGGTTTCGCTGCATTGCAAGGCGTGCACTTTTCAATACGCCTTGCCTTTTGACTAACGCAGTCAGGGCACCATTGACTTTGTTCCCGACAGCGACACGCCTGTCCACATCTAAATCACATCTTCCATCCCGGCTAAACGCACTCCCCAAGTATACAATTTCATTCACCTGTTCTAGACATTCCTGATTTACGTGACTTTCGGCTATCGTGACTTCTTTCGGCTATCGTTACTTTACAAATGCAATGCTATGCGTAGCTTGTCTAACAGTTTTAAGGAATAATAAAAATAAGGGTTAATAAAAAAATATAAAATAAGATCTGTTGCAATGTGGGTCAGAAGGACTAAATTGTCAGTACCTTTGGCTACAGAGGTGTATTGAGATATCCGTAAAGTTAAAAAAATCTTTATCCTTGCACAGTTGTTTGATGTCGTAAACGATAATGGTCTCTCCCTACAAAATAAACTGATGCAGAACAAAAGAGATCTATCTAAATCTAGTGAAGATGGATCACTGATCGCACGTAAACATCCCTGTATTACGCTATATCCCGCAATCACTTAACTGAAATTTAAAATTCGGTTTTGAGAGACTTAAAAATAATTATGTTGTATATTGAATGACAAAAATTTCAGCCTCAGACAAAACTTTAATTTAATTAATTAAAAAAATATAATTTGAGCATTTAAAAACTCAATTATTTAGAGATTTTTAAGTTTTGTTTTTAAGGCCATTTAAAACATGTTGTCGGACATCATACCCAAACCATGAAAATTGATATAAATTTATTTAAAATAAAAAAATTACTTGCTAGTTATTAATAATTGACATCGAAAGCTGATTAATTTGGTTATTAGAATTCAAATCAGGAGATCTCAGTTCGATCCCTAGGAGAAAGGCTTGACCTATACGTTTGTAAGACGTAGACAATGAACGGCTTACCGTCTGTCACGTTGTCAAAAATAGGCTCCGGTGAAATATGCGAAAAAACTAAATTATCCAGACCTTTGTCTAGAATTTTTTTGTAATTTATATGAAAACTCTCGCAGATTTGTATATATTCCTATCCCGTCTAAAATTATAGAAGATTGTTAAGTATGTACACGCGTTATATACAAAAATAAGTTAATCAGAAATATGAAATATCATACTCCTGTTTTATATTTTCTTCTATAATCGTCTCAGATATAGTAAGATTTAAAAAACTCTGGGTAACTAATAACATGTACGGGCGAGGCGAGCAGAGAGAAGTCGATAGAGGAAATTTGGTGGGTTTTGTACAAAAATTAAAAAAAAATATATTAAACATAATTAAAAAAAAAGTAGTAACTATTCGCCCAGCACATTCTAGAATACAAATCGCATAGATAGGATATCATTTTTCCTTTTTAATAAGGAATTCTAAAAAAATAGAATACACAATTTTCATTCCAGGCAGAAATTTAAGACTCCTTGGTTTTTACTAAAACGTCTTAAAGTTGTCCGCGTTTATTTAAAAATGGGCTCCGTACAATTTAAAGGCAGTCCTAATTAATTGATCTGGAGATTCGCGGGAATTGCGAGATACATCCCCCTCCCCTTCCCCTCTCCCACCTCCCACACCGCCGTCCATCCGAACGCCCTCGGTGTATCTTTGGCTTTAATTTAGGATTGTTAGCGCAAAGGGAATGCAATTTACGTAAAATAATTGTTTGATTTCGAATATTCCGCCGCTTATCCTTCCGTGGCGCAGGCTTAATTTGCTTTATGGAAAAAAAGCACGATATTGTGTTGAAACAAACATCGCGTCTTTCGTTGTAATGGAAGTGATACCTTAACGAATTACTCGTTTAACATACAAAGAAATAGCTAACTTCAGCTTTCAATTTATTTGTATTTTAACGATTAGCAAAAAACAAACAAATTTAGTTTTTATTTTGCGGAATGATACCACACACGTAAAAATTTGCCGTCTCATTTGATTCCGACAAGCCTTCGATAAATTATTTGCTACCAACAGATGGTTGGATAACCACCTTGAATGATACTAGACCAAAATTCAACAAACCGATGAAGGGCAGCAGCATCTAATGTGGTACAGCGAATACCTATCCATCTATGCCTAATAAGTTAAGGAACTTTTATGTCCTATTTCAACAAATATCGTAAAAAAAGCACCCACTAGTTTTTATTTTTCAATAAGACATAGAACCTTTTTTATTCAGGCGAAAGAAAGAAAGCTGAAACATATTGATTAAAAAATTGTGACTAATTACTATGGGTGTCCAAGATGGACATACCTAAACAAAGAATCTAGTGGAAATTTCTAGATATTTTATGGAAAAAGTCGCTGGCAGAATCTAGATAGTTCTATAAAAAAGATAAATTAACAAAACCCTTTAACGTGAACCAAAATCCAAAACACTTGCTAAATCCGAAATCACTTCGGGATATAACTAAGTTAAGGTACATACACACGTGCGCCACGAGAAGCGAATCTCGCAGACGGAGCACCTGAGATGATAATGTATGCAAATTACCGTTAACTTAGCGGCACGAGTGGGAGCGCTGTATCAAACTTGTTATTTGTGTGTTTTAAGTTGTGCGATGATTTACGCGAGCTGGATTAAACTTGTGACACACGGTTAAGCGAGCGATATAATTTTCTGGTTACACGTATAACTTAAATTTTAGTGTATGTATTAGTATTTATAGTCACGATAACTGAGTGTTTGGGTGATCGGAATTCAAGTCAAAAGACCCAAGCTCGATCCCTAAGGCTTGTACCAATGAGGTTTTTAAAAATGTATGTATGATTAATATCTAATCCTAATGTCTATCTAATCCTAATGGCATGGTCATAAAGACGGCGAAGGGCTCGCCACCCGTCAAGACGTCCCAAAAAATGTCTTCGAAAGGTCTTAATTGTCTAGACTTTTGTCTATCCCTGTATACGAAATAGTGTGAAGATTATAGTATAGCATGATTTGTTTATAACCATGTGTTACCCTTTACCATGCCATACACATACCAACCATTGTTTGAGTTTTTAATATGGACAAGTAGTCTCGTATCTCATACAGAATATGGCATGATAATGGTGATCCAAGAATTACAATACTTATAATAAAGTGGGTGTCCGACGGGAACTGTTATTTGATATTTCTCCGTAATCGTTTTGTAAACTTGTGAAATTATGAAATTCGTTAATTAAAAAATCTCACAATAACAATAAATAAGGCACGAAGCACACGTAAATGTATAATGTGAGTGTGAATGTATATGTGATATACCTCTCGCATGTCCCAAAAATTTTGGTGGAAGGTGGGTCGAAAGGACTTAAGTGTCTAGATCTCTGTCTACCCCTGTATAGAGGATGAGTGAAGATGTTTATTTATTTATTTAGTGACCATCTAGTTACCAAGACATAGGGAACCCTATTTGGAAACGAGACGATTAATGTTATTTTTCAATGTGTGAGAGAAAAACTTATTTTGTTTAATTTTTAACAAAATTATAAAGTATCATTTATTTAACATTTTCTTTTTATTTACTTTATTGCCGGAATAGTTGGTTTTAAAAATATGAATAGTTGATAGTAAAATACACCAGTGTGTATCAACATCAGTAAAGCACTGTTTCTGTAATTGGTTCCAAGTGTAGCAGGTGTCTGCCGATGAGTTACAGCATTTTGTTGGGTGTCTCGTGACTTCACGGTGCTTGATGTTATTATATTTCTTGTTTATCGATTAATATAATTAGAATAAATATTACAATAGATAAAATAAATAAATAACAAATAAACACATACATAGATTTCCTATCTATGTACGTATTCGTCACTTACATTGGTCTGACCCTAAAATCGATTTCAAAAGACGTAGCACCTTATGCTACCCGTAGCACCTTATGCTACGCGTGTTATCGAATCGGAAACAACGAAGTTACAACAAACACCCAGACGTTAAGATCAGACTCAATAGGATATAGAAAAACTGTTTTCTATATTGATCCGACTGTGAATCGAATGGGTAAAAGAATAAGATAATTAGAAATATCCAATACGCCATATAAACCTATTGTAAGTAGTGATCACGTTACCAAATTAAAAGTATTTTAAAACACCTCCCAATAATCCGCATGGTAGGCCAGTTGGTAGGACCCTGCCTTCGAAGCCGAGGGTTGTGGGTTCGAATCCCGCCAGGGACAAAATATAGAAAGTGACTTTTGAGGCTTTTAGGGTTTTGGCCTGAAGATTCCAGTGTTCAGTGTAGGAGCTTAGATTACATGTTAGATGTTACTATACAAACTTTTGCGGATTCTTTTCTTAAAATACGAAAATAATAATTAATATCATTCCGAAACATTCTTTAAATATAACACAAATATGTCAAAATGTAGACCGGTTAAATATAAATGATATTAATAAGAAAAGGGCTGATATTATATTAAGGATTTTATCATCAAAGTATTCCGTTTCCTTCATATTATTTGAAGAATGTCTAATATTTGTCCAGTACAAGAGCGGATGTTTTATAATTTAATTGAGAGTGTCGACGTGTACTCGTATTTGAGAAAATGTTTCTTTTATGTTGAAGAAAATTTTCTTATGAAACATTACTTTGAAATGAAAGACATGATCCTTTTTAGCGTTCGTTTGTTTAAGTCCCATTTATTTGATTCAAGACACGCTGCCTAGTCAAGGCGTATTCTGTAGCCGCGAGTGACCCGGGTTCGATTTCCGGGATACCAGCAATAAATATAGTTAAATCTACTGAGGAGATGGAAATAATCGTGAGGAAACCTGTCCGTTTAAAGAATAATTTTAAAAAAGTGTCATTCCGTGGACCTTGCGGCACACGCAAGACCAGTTTCGTGGCGGACGTTCTGCTGCTCCAATCTTTCTTAAATATTTAAAAGAAGCTTCTTTACCCAGCAGTGGGCATTTATAGGTTTCTGTTTTACTTTATTTGGTCCATGTATCAATTTAATAAACAAACCAATATGCAAACCAGGTCCAAATATAAACTGCAGTAATCCAGGGGAATGCATACAACCGGATAATGTTATCTCAGTTTACTCTTATTAGTGATACTAAACCATCGCATTGATGAAACATGTAGATACTCTTCATGTTTCTTCAAGTCTCATTAGTTTTCATAGATTCTTACATACACAAGGGCTTGCGCTGTTCTGATCCCAAAGTAAGTGGCTTAAGTACTTTTGTAATGGAATCTGAAACAACCAAGGTCCAACAAACACCCAGATCCGAGACTATGTAGTGAAAGTGGTGTTAATTAAGTGGTGATAAATAAGATAGGAATCGAATTCGGAACCACAGAGCTGATGGCTTCTTGATAACTGACACGTAACGAAACATATGCATATCGTACGTAGTACGTCGTATTGTAGATAAAAAAGTATAAATATCAAAGTAAGACAACTATGAATGTACGTTTAAAAAGAAAGTTCTCATTTATCATATCATAATCACCACCTGTAAAACTCCACTATAGGAGATAGGCCTCTGCGATATGGAAGAATTTATCAAAATCGCCCCGCTTTACAGGCACATTGGCTATTGCAACACCAAACACTTAGCACCTTAGACGCTGCTGCCCGTCACGGGTCTGATGAAATTTGGTCTTGTATTTTTCTTTTTATTTGTCATGTATTTAGATACCTCTTACAAAACCCATGGGAATGAAGCTACGGCTGGTATATTCCTACACCATAACCACACGAATTGGAATTCTCAGTGTCGTTTCATAGTAGATTCTAAAGCAAAAGTACGAATGTGACGTTTAAAAATTTTCCTTGTTTTCTGTACGAAAGATGAGATGTTCTCTGATGTGAATATTTGAAGATAATTCACATAGTTTCATATGTTAAAAAATATAAAAGTGTATATTTATATCAAAATAAATTAATTTTGCAATAGTGGAAGTAACTCAGTTTGTATGTTTGTTTATAGCATTTCATGGCTGACTGATGTGATGCAAACCACTGACAAAATCTTGGTAAAACTTGATTATAAGATGCTATATTGATATCAATATTTTTCAATACGAAGAAAAGATATTTTTTGGCATAATTTAAAATAATAGACATATAATATAGCAATAAAATCTTATCATATACTCAGATAAATAAGCACCGTTAGCTTGGATACTAAGACGGTGATATTTCACCACTTGTCACTTTATCCCAAATAATTTTCGATGAAAATTGGGTCATATTCGACACTCCAGAGTCAACATTGCAGAGGGAATTCAGCAATTGTGTGAAGATAAAGAAGAGACGTTCAAGAAAATAACTTTGAAACTTTAAATGTCATTTTAAATAGCTTTCGTGGTACGTAACATATTTCATGACATCTGCTCACATACTAGATGATTACATATTAAAAACCAAAATAATACTACTATAAATTACTAATATTTATAATTATTATTTATTATAAATTTTATAAAAGAACAATACGTTAAATAAAGGCAAGAAAGAAAGAAAATAAAAAGATATCAATTTTCGTTGAAAATTTCTGCTTGTTATAAGTCTTATTAAGAATTATAAAAATTGAAACAGAACGACGGCGACAAAGCTGACGTCTGAACCGTCAAAACACATTTGCATCTCAGAAAGTTAAAAGGAAAGCTCTGATTTTGTAAGGCTCCTAATTGGGACTCACCTCACGCCGCGAATATAAGGTGAATACCGTTGGTAAATATTTACGCAGTGAAGCTATATTCGGTAGATGTATGTAGTGCAGTGAGAGTATTTTTTAACATTCTTTTATTAGGTTGGTATGTATGTATCTGTTTATCTTGATTAATTTCCACCATTTTATATATACTTATTAAAAGACAGTCACGATAGCCGTGTAGTTGGTCTAAAGAGTCGAGTTCGATCCCTAAGTGGCTCGTACCAATGGCTTTTTCAGAAAAACTTTTGTAATTTGTCAAACTATACCTCTGTCTATCCCTGTATTGGGAATTGCGAGAAGATATTTATTTATTTATATTATAAATATATTATATTATAAATAAGTTAGGTTAGTTATTATTAGATATTGTCACAAATAACGACAGCAAATATGACGTGAAAAAAAAAAATGAATAGCTATACACTGTACACGTATGCAAATTCGAGTTCATAGTTATCTTGAGCATGGATCATCCGTATTTATGTGAGCATGAAAACTTCTGCATATATCCTCAACTCCGGAACCCACAAATAGTAGAGTTAACTACGTAGTTTATAACTTTTACACTATTTTGTCGTGTGGTTACAGTATAAGAATATGCCACACGTATATTCTGCCTTATAATAAACAATATTTAAAAATTGTAAATAATAATTAAGACAACTTTTGAATCTCAGTTGGGATCCTCAATAATTAAGTTTGACTAAGTACAATTATTGAAACAACCTATTATAAATTAGTAAGTTAAAAAAACGATTAAATGTTTGGTTTCTTTCAGCCTTCAACATTGTATTGGAGCATATCAAATTAGCCAAAAATGGCGTACAAATTTTATAAAATATTACTTAAATGAATGTCAAATATTAATAAATTAGGATTCTAAATAAAAATAACTATTATTCTATTTGATCACTAAATTCATAAAATATATAGATAAGCAAGTACGTACTATTCTTGACTGTATATTAGCCATTTCAGCTTAATCAGTACCATAATACTTATTACATTTACTTTCTATTACCATATTTAATTTTTGTAATGTAAACTATCAGGTGGGTCATCGATTTCAATGCTTATCTTATATGCTATTGCTTGTATCCACGATGATAAGAATAGTTAGTTTAATGCTTAAATTGAAGGACAATGGGTTGGAAACTATTTAAATATCATACAACTAGTTTATGGCCACGAGATCCACGATTTCGAGATGTAGTCAATTTCAAAGGAACAAATTTACATTCAATGTGCTAACATGTACAAAAATAACAAAGGGAGAAGTTGATAAAGAGCTTAATCAAATGTAACTGAAAAATAACCTTGGAGGTTATTTTTCAGTTACATGTAATATTTTTAATGGTTTGACTTATTAATTCTAAGTAGATAAATACTCGTATGTTTTGGATTCATAGATATGAAAAAACAACATTACATATTATGTTTTGCAAAATCTCCTGACTTTAAATAACATAAGAAATACAATAAAGTATACTTTGATCTCAACACAATTTATAAATAGCTTTCGAAATTTCATGGAACGGACGAAATAATCCTCTTAATGTTTCCCAGCAACAGCGTAAAATTCCAAAGATATAATACGGAAGGAATTAAAAATAAATTAATCGCCATAGATTCTATAATAAAACCAAAATTCTACCTTTAAATACGAAATCTGGTACCGCCTAACAAAAGAAGTTCTCCTGCAATTTTTCAACTGCGCTATGCGAAAATTCAGTCAAGGTACGTAATGTTATTACGCCGAGCTGAGAGTATGGCACGGCACTTTGAACGCGGTACAACGCTCGCTCAATAACAGTTTACGTTTTACCTTAGGTAGGTTGGAGTGCAATGCACAACGTATGTCTGGAACGGAGTCGTTTTGACCTGCGTAACTTAATAAAGAAACCTCTTTACCGTGACGTCTCGTTTTAGGGTACCGTTTCAAAATGTTTTTATGCATTTTACATAACGTAAAACACGTTATGTAACATGCGTTGTATGAAATAAATATGTGTAACTTATTCACGATAGCAAAGTGGTTTGATGATCTCAATAACGATCAGGAGGATGTAGTCCGAACCCCATGTGGAAAGCACAGTGAATTTTTTTTTTTTATTTAGTTATGGTCATATTTTGGGCTTGGTTGGCACTAGCTTGAACATTTACATCACGAAAGGCTCAAACAAGCTCCGTTTGAAAACAATCAACAGTTTACACATCTCAATAACCTAGTATTGTGATATTTTCCTACCATTTTAATTCTATATATTATGCATTTACTATTGCAGTGGTAATAACCACGTGAATCAGTCCAGTTTAGGTGCGGAAAGTAAGTATGATCCTTTGCTAATGTCAAAATTTGTACACCACTTGCGTTGATAAATATATATACGCCTTCAACTACCTTAAGGTTCACTGGCAGAGAATTCTTTTAGCATTAAGTCCACATTATGTTCCATTACTGTTTTGTAAGGTTCATTTAAGAATAAATAAATAAATATATATATAAAGAAAATGAACAATACTTTATTTACAGATCAAAAATAATGTTAATATTTACAATTATTAACTAAAAACTATTATAATCGTAGAGCCCTACTCCTCGTGGCATGGTACTAAGAACGCTGGCTGCATTTCCACGTTGAATGGCTAGACTTAACCGTTGAGCGAGAAAAGAACTAGTCCTTTTGTCACCAGCTGCAAAGACCAGTCGCGGATATTCCTTTCGAAACTGGATCGCGCGGGGACCCCACGGACCGATCGTCTCTACGGCAAATAGAACAAATATATAGTCTCATTTCAAAGACTCATATTTACGCCATTTACCCGATTCAGTTGCCTCTGATGCCACCCTGGCCCTTATCGAAGTACCCTTGATGTGAGAGGCCGCTAATGTATCGACGAAAGTAGCGTCTCACACAGGAGGTTTGCCTTTTCATCTTACCATCCTCCCTAAATCGAACCCTGGACCTCAGAGCTGGCAACACCAGGAAAACCGATGTGTAACCCACTCGACCACGGACGTCATCAAAAATTATCTTTTTAAACAAATTTATCTCCTCTATTATTTAATAAGAAACAGCAGTAATATCTTCAATGTAATCATTAATAAGCGATGTCGATTACCGACATCTCATCAAGTGAGTTGATTGCTCTTTTCTCTATCACGGCCTTGAAGGCCAAATAAACCAAAGGAAAATCAATCTCTCAAGAATTCTTGACGTTTTTGGACATTTCTATATTATGGATCTATTACTATGGGTTGAAAGTTAAGTTACCAAATAGATACATTGAGTTCAGAAAAATAAGAACCTGAAAAAATATAGCTCAGAGTTTCACATAAAATTCTACATAAATTAAACATCATAAAGTTAATTATCATACATATAAAAATCTGGAGTAAAAATTATAGAGAATAACTTTTATTCAACATTTATATACAAATCTTTTGATTCGAACAAGATATTGCAATGAACTTTTGAGAAACTTGGCACTCTTAAAGTTTTTTCTTTTAGTTTTTTTGTACGGATCTCCATCTTAAAAGATCGAACGTTCCATTTTTTCTCAGTTCTCAGCAGCTCGAGTAGAGCTCGGAACGGAAAACACAGTTTCCTTATTTGTCTAAAACTGACGTGGACTCGGAAAAGAGTATTCCAGTAAGTTTATTTAGTTCAGTTTTCTATTTCGTATCGCGTATATCGTGTAAATGAAAAAAAGGGTCGGTTTTTGTGCATTTGTCATGTTAGTACGGATGTTTTTCAGAGATTTATGTACACCATGCGGTGGAAAAACAACGCGAAAGCAAATGTTTCACGCTAGAAATGGTTGGTTATTTATAATTTTTGTAAATGTTATGGTATAAATTATAAAAGAATGCTTTTTTTTGAATATATTAATACGACATGCTTTTTACGAATATAAGTGTGACGGATTTCCATAGTTGTTGTATAATATACATTATTCCCTTTAAATAAAATATTTATTTACATGCCAATAGAAATAGGTTTCTATTTCTGATCAATAAAAGCAATAGTTTCAATTAGACCATTTCAGATGATGTCGCCGTCAATATGTTTCATAATGTATGATTTTCGTAAATTTATTAAGAAAATCATTCATTTCTCTTTGAGTTTAGATAATAATATTAAATTTTGGGTAAACTACCCAGAAAAGCTAGCTATTAAATTCTGTGAATGTAAAGATAAAAGTCAAAAATACCAGGCAGGTTGAATGTTGTCCAGTTTTCAGTACATATCATGGGAGCAGCAGTAGATTGGGAACACAAAAGTTGGGGGAAAAGGTTCTAGAGTGGCAACTTCGGTTAAGCAAATGAAGTTGCTCTTCCAAATGGAATGAAGACCTACAAAATTTATCAGGGAGCCGAAGCAGGTGTCTTAGGACCTTTTTTATGGTGCAACTTTAGGGAACTTTATGATCACGATAGCGAGAGGTTGGGTGATTGGAATTCGAGTCAAGAGTCCGAAGTTCGATCCCCCGGTGGCAGTTTTCTTTTTCAATATTGGATTTATAATTTGGGCGACTTTGGCTTAAACATAAAGACGGCAACTAATTCAACACCAGTCACTTTGTTCTAAAAACATCTTCGGTGAAAGATGGATCGAAAGAACTTAATTGTCTAGGTCTACCCCAGTATTAGTAATGTCGCGAAGATATATATAACCTTAGGGAAGGTATTGGAATAATGATAGACGATAAAGAAAAAGAATTTATCATGCATGAATTGTACATTTAAAGTCAGCTATAAAATGTAGGTTGTGACTAATATGAAAAATTCGTCAAGTGTCATTACCAATATACGTAACAGAGATCGATAACTTTTTACTGTAATTAGTATACATTACAAATACGATCGTTTCCTTGTATTAATTAAAAATACGAAATGTAATATTATACAGCTGAAGGGATAAAATGTTGAACGATTTTCTGAATTAACTGTAGTGTGTTTATTATCTTATTATGCGATAATCCTGAGAAATCTCGGAAACAAAATACGGTTAATTACCTCTCGTAAAATAAACGTTATCGATGACTAACGTATTTTAATTGGTATCATATTTTGCTTTGAAAAGCTCAAATAAGAAGTAGATTTCTTATACGAATAATAATAAAGAAATGTATTAAAAATATGCTGTGTTAAATATACATATATATATATATATATATATATATATATATATATATATATATATATATATATATATATATATATATATATATATATATATATATATATATATATATATATATATATATATATATATATATATATATATATATATATATATATATATATATATATATATATATTATACATATTGAACAAAAATAGATAACATTAAACAAAAACATTTATAAGAAGGAACAATATAATAGTAGTTGTGAAATCTGCAAGGTAATTAGAAACAATGTGTTGACAACAAGAACAAAAATGTTTTTTTTTGCTTTGTTTGCGATATTTCGCTTAGAAGAACTCTGATAGCTTGTTATAGTTACATAAATATCACTAGGCTTCGTTTTAAAACAAACAATTTCTGTACACAAACTAATATCATTACTTCAATGCCCAGATGTTATTAATACTATATATTAACGAATACTTGTCTATTATTTGAATACTGCCGTAAAAAAAATTTAACATTTTTTTTGTCATAGTTGGTTTATTTATATGCGTTTAATACACAAATATAAATATATGCATAAATGCCATTATGAACCGCTATCCAGGAATTGTAAATATAGACTTATTCTTTTTACGGAAACGCTATACATTTATATATTTAATAAAAAGGGATTTTATCGGACTTGTTACGGACCGTTTCCGTTTCGGATGGTTTACAGCATCCGTAGTCACGGTGCGATTGAGGTCTTGAACGTCCTGCTGCCGTTGTTAGCTTCAGAAAACGTCAACTATTATTTATTAATTTGGATCAATTAACGCAGAAAGCGCTCACTGTGTCTTAAAGTCTTGCAGTGGTATGCTTGGTATTGGACTTGACTGGATCGCAAGCAGGTAGTAGGTGTTAGGACCCAATCATCTTCTCTTGAAATTTCAGGAAGTCTGCAGTCTGTGATCATATTATATATCGCCCAAATAATGTAATAGTTATGTCAGCTTTGACAAGCCTTATATCCTCACAAAATAACACCAATTCTTACCTTATGATGATCCGTGAGGTTATTGAAATTTAATGGTTATTTTTAATTTTTAAGCGAATAATTATTTTTTTGAGTACGTACTAATTACCATTATCTACAAAAATAATAGTCTTCAACCATTTTGTAAGTATCAATATTATCATTTTATTTTCTATAATAAACTTATGGGAGATGATTAATAGTGTATATTAAATTACGTACAATCTCTTCAAAGGAGATTCGACTCAAGACTTAAGTCCGGCTTCGTTCACGGACCAGATGTTCCTAACTTAAACTTCATTTCCTAGGAAGGATATAGGGATTAAAAGTTGGTCTAATGTTATGTCTATAGGCAGCCAGTCTATCTTTGACTATTGAAGAATATCTAGGAAATATTCCTTTTAATTAAAAAAAAATAATGTTTGTTTTAAAGTGGTTACTGTAGATAATTTGTGATTTCTTCTACTATAAATAATTATAATTAAAATCACTACATTAAAACAAAACTGGTAATATATTATTACATACACTATTTAACTACATATTACTACGTGAATTGGTTATACCATTATCAACCTATTTGAGTCTAGCGATTATTACAAGAAAAGCCATTACTTCTATTACTACATACAGTAAGGACTATTGCAGTATACATTTTCGATTTAGGATTAATTCTACATTTTCTAGCGATTTTAGACCAAATAAAAGCATATTACTTTGGTAAATATGTAATTTAGCCATATGAAAGTAAATCCAAATTGAAATTTAAACATACGTTAATTATAATAAAATATTGGGTTGGTTCTTAAGTAAAGTTTAAATATATTTTCCTTTGTTAATACTATTTTTATACCTATTTCAAAATCTTCTTCATTAACTCATTACTTTTAACTTATGACGAAATCACGCTTTCACAAAAAATAAAATCTTTTCTTGAAAAGCAACACGAAGAAGCCAAAAAAAATCAGAAATATACCTTACAAATTATATTATGAAGTCAAAAATGTAACTCCATTGTCACCGCAGAAAGGAAAATCTAAAAAGATTCATTCCCTTCCATCCATTAACAATTTCACACAATACAGCGCCAAATCGTCGCGAGGGAGGGATGAAATTAAAAAAAAAAAAAAAAGAAACGCCGGGACAGGTAGCCGATTACATAATAACAAAAGGCGAAATTAATTCCGCTCAACGAGATAAATCCAAGTTTTATTTTAAAACAAAACTCCAGAACAAATTTGAGAATTGACGCAACGATTACGATTCATTATGACTGTAAAGTTTTATCTCCGGCAACGGGGGGCCGACTTGAAAAGTTGTTCGCTGGAGCAATAAAGCATTTTGGCAGATTTTGAAGTGGTACGGAGATTAAATGTATATTACGCGTCGCTTGCAACAGATGTAACTAATATCGGGGACGGTAAACGCAAATTCGCAATCATTTATTCAGTTTAAGCCCATGAAAAGATCCCGCGAACATCAAACACTATTACCGATATAAAAGAAATAAATCCTTTTTGGGACGATTTCTTTGCGATCTGCTGTAAGGACTGACAGGAGTCTTACTTTAATGTATTCACAAATAGATTTAACGCTTCGTATATTCATAAATACTTGATTTGCGTTATATGGTTTTTCCGATTACTTTCACGTTTACGATTACTAATGCTTTTATTTTTATATTCTACCTACCAGAATCAAAAAATATTATTCACGCCATTCCCAATACAGAGGTCCAGACAATTAAGTACTTTCGTCCCACCTTCTAGTTGTTAGGCTGTCGCCGTCTTTTACGAGTACGTCAAAGCCAACAATGTAAGACTTACAAAAGTTTTTGAAAAAACTCATTGGTATGAGCCTACTTGGGGATCAAACTCGGGTTATTTGACTCAAATTCTGATAACTGAACTACTCAGCTATCGTCACTTGCTTCGTTTATCTACATATGTATATTTACATGTATTAAATTTATGAACGAAACATAAGGATTATAAATGGTATAGTGTTAATTAACTATCTTGATTCAAGCTGTTAAGTATATACATGTAAATTAAGCAGAATCGTGTATCGGTGTCAGAACATGCCATTCCTTTTCTTCCCGTGGATGTCAGAAAGGAGTCCTAAGTTCTTGTAAATGCAATTGGCTACCGACAGATCGCGAGACAGTCATAACCATAGCCACTATAATTTAAAAATACTGCATCAAAATAAGATAAGACCGTAGAAGTATCAAATATAATCTTTAGAATTAGGTATTCTATACCACCTATCATAATAAAAAAAGAGAAAGGGTAACTATTTTAAATACAGGTTATGGTATAACCTAGATAGGAGATCAGGACTATCCAATCAATAATAGTAATTTTTGTCAAGAGTATAGGGTAAACTATTCCAGTATTTTTATTTTGTAGATCTTGACACTATAAAGAAATTTATTATTATTTTTGGAATATTTGTTTATATTTTCTCTTCTGGTTAGGTAAATATACTTATAAAAAAGTAAGTACGATAGTGATATTATTATAATGTGATAGTAATATTTGTTAAATTTTCTTTATAATATTTATCATATTTTAACTAATATTTTAGAGAAAGTAATAAACTACATCAAAGTATTACACTTTCCTTTCGAAACTCTTTATTAAGTTAATGTTTTATATTCTTTTTCAATAAACTTCACAAGAAGTTAAAAAAGTAAATTAAAAAAGCGAAAGTTAAAATTTTCATCAAATTTTATTTAATGATCTTAAAAGGAACTTTGATCATTATGTACTTAACTTGGACAGTAACTTCAAATAAGTTCGTATTTTTATTATGAGAAATTAAGCGCCTCCATTTATGATGATATGAAGCGAGGGTTAAAACGTTTAGAATATCAAAGCATGTATTGATTGCCATCAACATAGCATTAGGATCGCTAATCCGCTTGCCAAGCGTGGCCACTGTGACTAATCCCTTATGGCAAAGTATATGCCCTGCAGTGTTCTCATACAAGCCGTTATGTAATTATTTTTCTGCAATGTTTTAATACCATATGGATTGTCAGTCGAAGCGAACAATCTTTAGCGGGGATTAAGCGGGCTATATTCTCTGGAGCGATTCCATCAAATCCCTTAAACCGGGAAAGTTTCCGGGCCCGGTCGGTCAATAGGGATAGTAACGGGGATTTGCCGTCAACTCTTCTCATTACTGTGATTGAGGAAGTCTCAGCTCAACGCTCGCATGCAAAGTTAAAGTTTGAAGGAAGTGTTCATGGCTTTTTGGAACTGAAATGATATAATATTTTTGTATAAAGTAACTTTCTTTCTTTGTTTTTTTTTTATATTTTATTTTTACGCCTAAATTACTAATCCATTTTAAACATATAAAGTTATTGGCAGCCGCTAAGCTTGCTAATAATAACTTATTATCGGTGATATCAATAGAGATGTCTCCAAAAATTACAATAATGTAAGTCAAGAAATCAAAAATGTGCCTATAAATGTAATTATTTGATACCGTAACGAAAATATAAGTTACTATGGAGATTCCGTTGACAATTAACATTCAACTATGCAACTAAAATATTTAAGTGAAAAAATAAATCAATGCGGGAAAAACCGTCAGTATTATAAAGCGATAAATAAACAGCTGTACTAAAGAGAATTACATAGAAATGCATATAAGAAACGTTTATGAACTCTTCCAGCTTACAAGTAGGTAACAGGTGATACGATAGCCGAGTGGTTTAGTCATCAAAATTCGAATCAGAAGACTCCAGTTTGATCCACGGGAGAAAGCCTCATCCAAATGAGTTTTTTCGAAACTTATTGCGTCGCCTTCGAAATTAATATGGCGATAGGCTATCATTCCGCCATGTTGTCAAATAAGCTCCGGTGAAATATGGATCGAAGAGAATAATGTCATCTAGATATCTGACTACTTTTCAAATTAAGACCCGATAAAACTTTGTTTTTCGTAATGTTAATGCCCTCATAGATAATTTTAAGTAGGTAGACATCTTAGAACGGAAAAAAACTGCTTTGTTACATATTTACCCGTATTTTAAATACAGGGTGTCAGAGATCTAAAAGTTAGTTCATTCAAATAATACATCAAATAAGTTTTATCTCAATGACATGACAGGTAGGCTTGTACCAATGATTCTTTTTTCAAAAATGATGTGCGGTTTATTTCGTTAGGTTGAACAGTGGCAGGCAACATCAACAATTGCTCCAAATTGCTCCAAAATAAGCTCCAGCGAAATGTGGGCCGAAAGAACTTAATTGTCTAGACCTCTGGCTGCCTCTGTATCGTAAAATGCGTGAAGATAAAAAAATATATAAAAACAAAATTTAAAAAAAATATCCGGAATCCAAAAAAGTATAAAGCATTCTCCAAAATCATATAATTTAAAAAACGTAAATGTATAAACAAAAAACATTCACGAATGAATGAAACGAACAGTTTTATTGTTTTAAACGCAATTTAATACTTTGCTAAGTAGGATCCAAAGTTAATCAGTTTCACATATTAATTTCAATCAAATGAAGACTCAATTGAGAAAGATATAAATATCGAAATTCTGTAGTAAACTTGTACAGAGCACAATTATAGTCTACAGCAACTCAGTATCACGTTTAATACGGCAACTTTAATTTGAGTGCGACACAACATAAAAGCGCCTCCCATCCGCACAATGCGGAATGGCAAAAGTTAGCTTGTTTATTTCCACTTTGGAGGTGCGAAGGCACGCAAATGGGAGGTGTGAAATACCGTCTGACTTATTGCTGTAAAGCGGTGCTACGCGGAACGCTTGTTATAGCGACTTGGTATGATTTAACTGAAAAATATTTCATGGAATGTAGTAGCGCAAACGTAAACCGCTTGCAACAAATAAATTAACAATAATAAATTTAGTAAACTGGTGACGGGCACTAGAGTATCTAAGGTGTCTGGTACTGTATTCGATTATGTGGCGATTATGGTAGACTCAAGTACAGCAAACCGGAGACGGACATTTTTGGCATTTAAGGCGTCTGGTATTGCAACCGCCTTTGATTATGCGGCGATTATGGCAATCTTTTCCTCAAAGAAGATGGTTATATCCTGCAAAGGACTTTTACAGACCGATAACTATTTATGTATCTGTGGGTAATAAAATACAAAGCGGCCAGTAAATTACAGTAACAACATTTTTAAGGCCTTTGCCCTTAGTTTTTTACAAATCTCATAAAAAAAAGGTTATAGATAAGCGAGTGGTTACGGCGTAAGAATTTTGATCTTTTAATGAATCATTTATCCCACTTTATATTATCTCACATTGATTTATTTCAAATTTAGGATTTTGAATATTGTTGAGTAACTTTTAGTAAATGTTTTATGGAAAAGGGAGGCAAACGAGCAGGTGGCTCACGTGATGGTAAGTGATTACCGCCGCCCATGAACACCCGCAATACCAGAGGCATAGCAGATGCGTTGCCGGCCTTAGAGTAATTATTGCTTTAGTAATTATTCACCGCTTGACAATTATTAAATTAGCGATCACAGCGCTAAGCGCTTTACGCTGTACCAGTAACCGGTTTTCTTATATTTATATCTTCACACATTTAACCGAATACTGTAGTTGTCAGATATTTAGACTGTACTATGTAGTCTTGACCTTTGCCTGATAATTTTGTACTTTCGACCCGCACCTTAACGGAGCTTATTTGAGTATACCTCCAGTATTTGGTGAGTCTGTCGCAGTCTGAGCGTTCAAGCCAACGATACATTTTCGAATACGAAATAATAATAAAAAAATATGCGTAACGTTAATTTAATAAGAACGGTATTAATGCAACAATTTTTTTTTACAGTGGTAGAGCCACGCATCAGCTTTTGTTGTTGCATGAATGGGCCGGCTTGACCGGGGATGTACCACGACCTCACAGAATACCGGCGTGAAGTAGAAGTCTAATAAACTTCTGCGTTTCGTGTGGTGAGTGCAGGTAACCGGTGACCCACACACCCCCCTCCCCCAATTCTAGGGGGGGGGGGCACTCTAAGACAGGCAACGCACCTGCTATATATATATGCGGGTGTTCATGGGCGTCGGTAATCACTTACCATCAGCCACCTGCTCGTTTGCCTCCCTTTTCTATTAAAAATAAAACCAAAACGGCAATGGATCGAACTCAAGTCTTCGAATTCAAACTCCAATAACCTAACCACTAGGCGGTCGTGGCTATGTTCTTAATTTTGGGTTGATACTTAATTTATTTCGCCACCTGTTGGTTGCCATTGTCTTTTTTCTTTGTGCAAAATTATAATTAGCTGTTTCTTCTCTTCGTGAGAAGGAAAGGCGTATTAATCTCTTTATACCTCTTTATACCTCTTTATACCAGAAACTAAGTAACTAACTACTCTATTAGAAACTAAGTTTCAATCTTCGACTTATTAACAAGACAGAAAATGTGTCCTGTAACTTTGTAGCTATGTAGATGTTTCTAGGTAAAAACAAATCGATAGAATTCGCTTTGAGGCGGGTTAGCAAAGTTTCCGTTCATTTGAAGGCTGTATAGCTGTAAGTCAATACAGCCTCATTGTATCAACCCGTACTTTATTACAGTTCCATTCAGGTTTTAATTAATTGTCAGGCCTGTTTGATTGAAACACTTCAGGAACTTGTTAGATATTGTTTAGACAGGCTCCGCTTCTACCTCTTCTGATTACCAACGGTCTTGTTTTGTATCGGAAACGCTTTAGAAAACTTTGATTGCGTCATTCGTTACGCTGCTTAAGTACCTTCTGCGTTCTGTTAGCGTTTTCAATGGTAATTGTCTTTATGGATATTATAAATTTGTTAATGAAAAATGAACATCGTTCTCTTTTACTGCAATTCGAATTAACGTATTTGTTGTCTTATGTATTAACATATTTCATATATTATGCAACGTTATGAAAATTATCGTGTACAGTTATGAAATTTTGCATATTTTTCAATCAAATTTGATGCTTTGAAAATAACTTTGGTAATTTTATTCCAGACAATGTTTTAATAGTAAGAGGTACATTGTTACATGCAGCGCCACACAGCGACGTTTTGAGTAAACTTTTGATTGTTTTGCATTTACTATACTTTAATATTTTAAGGACTCGAATTCATTTTTTTTGTTATTGTCAGTTGTTTTTATTTTAACAATAAAATTTCAAACGTGTGATTACTTATATTAATTTAATTACAAAATATTTCTGTACCTGATTCTGCAGACCTTCATGAACTCTCGCGAGCGAGAGGCTACTACACCACCACTTATGCTGGAGCAGGATAGCAATAAAACTGTGCAAGCTTCAAGTTCATTCAAGTCTGTTCAGCGCGGAAGCTCAATGCAGAATCATAGAAAATTGAGCTTTATTTATATCAAAACCGTTGGTTTTCCTATTCAGATCTATTCGGATGTAGATCCATGAGGGCCAGAAGTTGACTGGCGTGCGGCAGTCACGGCAGCAACAGGCGGTCGAGAAGGCGGAGCTTTGTATGTTCGCACCTGCGCAGTAACCAACAGTTGCCATAGCAACGCCTCCTCCAAATGTTTGTGATTACGTTCAACATCCATAGAGAGGACGGAAGAAAGTTTCATGATTGACATTATATTCGATAATTGTGTTTTATGTCGGCAAGGCTTTTAAAAACTTTGGTCCTGAGCTGTGGGTGAATTTTCAAAATTGACTTTGCGAGTACTTTAAAATGTGATAAACGCATTTTGCGTCTCACGTTAATAGCTGTTACTACGTGGATGATAAATTTCATGATCATCAATCAAGACGTACTTACTACGGTTACGGTGTGGGACTATACCACATAACTTCTTTTTACTCTTGGCTGTAGTAAAGGTGGGTAAGAGAAAATTCTACAGGATAGCAACAGAGGTGAGGCGATCTTGAAAAAACCCAGCCAAAAATCAGCAGATCGATACCCAGCAGCAATATATAAGGTTCAAGGAACTTCGATCGCCAACAAGCTATCCAGCGTGGCTATCAGGAAAAACCCTCCGTTACGGGACCTGCAATGGACTTATACAGGCGTACGTACGTACATACGTACATACGTAAACTAAATTTACAATTTTAACAGTATTTGCACATGCAAATACTGTTAAAATTGTAAATTTAGTAGGCAGTATGGTAACACTGTAAGAATATCTTTAGATACCATTTTACCTATTAAGCCAGGCAAAGAAAGAAAAGTTAATTAAAAAAAAAAAAGAATAGCAAGGAGACTCGTTACATGCAAGTTTTTATACCACATTTAAGCTACTTAAGGAAAATTAAATGCTTAATGAATATCCATATCATTTGCCTGCCATATGTGAGTGAGAGTTCAAAATATTATGATTATGCGTGTGAGCATATTTATGCTCACACGCATAAATACTACATATGTAATTAAAAATTAACATATTTACAAGAGCTTTTATTGTTATTTCGAATATTATTAATTATAATTAACTTCAATAATGTCGTGGAGCTGTTGTTCGAAAGTTGCTCGGCGTGCAAATATGTAAGTGAAAATATCTATGTTAGAAGTAGAATTGATTACTGGCAGCATTTTTTCTGCATTTTGATCACTAAAATGTTGTTCCATTTTCTTTCTATTTACTGAATCAAATTTCACAATAACAATGTAATACAATATCCTAATTAGTATTAGCCGAATCTAACAAAGGCAAGTAAGCACTTAGCGAATGCCGATGTCATCTCAAATGTCACTATCGGAATATTATCACGTTTCGTAAACAAAAGAGGTGTACATCAACAACATCTATTGTTCTCTATCCTTCGACACATTACTGAAGACAGGCATGTCAATTATGTTATACGTAAAAGGTGAAGGTAATTAGAAATGTTATATATCCTTAAATTATAAAGGCGAAAGTGAGATTGTTTGTTACGCTTTAATGTCTAAATCAGTAAACTGATTTACAAAATTATTTTTATCCCATCAATCTACATTAGCGTAGAGTAATATAAGCTATTTTTTCAATTAGAATGGAAAATAAATATGTGTGTAAAATAAACACAAGATATCAAAAATTTTACTATAAAAGTTATTTTTAGAAGTGCGCTGTCTTTTTCTTATTTGATAAAAAGCCACGAGATTTTCCACGAAATCATTCCAACCATCCAACCGAGAGACCCGAGTTCGATCCCCAGGTGCCAGGCTCTTACTCATGGGTTTTTCAAATAAACTTATGTACGAATTATATCGTTGGCTCGGACATAAAGACGGCGACGGTCACGCTGTCTCGAAAATATCTTCGGTGGAGGATGTGAAGATGTGTCGAAAGGACTTAATTGTCTAGATTAGACCCCTGTATTGGGAATTGTGTGAAGATATTTCTTACTATTTTTTAAAGCAAAATTTATACTAGTACATAGTAGAGTGATACTTATCATTCTACTATGTATAAGTATATAAAAAAAGGTGATACAAATTTTCATTACGTAAATATAGGCTGTCAGCTCACTCTTCAATTAAGTATAGCATCAGATGTTTCTTTTTGTTTGAGGAACAATCACATGACCATTTTAGTTACTTTATAATGAGTATATATACATATAGAGTTTGACAGATATTTGAAGACATTAACGCGACCAAAGCCGGATTATTTAATATAGTCTAATGAAATTAACGTGCATCTATATATTTGTAATTGAAATATATGTAAAAAAATATTGATAACTTTAATCAATCATAAACTTATTTACAATGAAATGTTTTCGAAATGACGCCTAAGATATGTAATAAATAATAACTCGATTAAAAGTATATTAAATAAATAGAGGATCAGGATAATTTTAAGAATAAACTGAAGATATCTTTGGTGAAAAGGAACATTATCGTTTAAATAAATATATTTATTATTACATTACTTAGAAATCAAATATGGCACCTACCACTCAGCTGACGCAATAATTTTATTACTTCAGAAAATGTCAGGTGTAGTAAAAATATACTCACGAATAAGTAAAATAGAAATATAGAGCACTGTATCTTCGCGCAATTCCCAATACAGGCGTAGACAGAGGTATAGTCTAGACAGACAATTAAGTCCCTTTGACCCACCTTCCACCAAAAATATTTTCAGGAAAAGGTGACAGGTGGTGAGCCCGTCTTAGTCTTTGAGTAACTACAGTGTCTCTTTTTTTCTTGATGGCGTGTCTCCATCAAATATGACGTAACATTATGTGTATGTGTCAGGGAATGTGTCAGTCAGATATCAGTGTAAGACTATACTACCCCTACTCTTTCCGTGGATTTCTCAAAAAAATATGCACACCTTTAGAGGACAATAGCACATTTTGTGCAAGATGTCTAGTAGTGTAATCGCAAATCTGCTGGCAAAATGAGGCGATTAAGCCAAATCTTCCCGTAAAATCTTAATTAAACATATTCGAGAATAAACTATTCATAGAAATAGTTCAAGTGTTTATAAATTATATATGAATATAATTTATATACATAAAGAATCTTCGTTGCCCTTAAAACTTTAACATAAATTGCAATCAAAACTTGTCACATTAAGCCTTTTAACTGTTCATCCAAGAGTCCAGAACTTGTCAGTGCGAGCACAATATCGGTGCAGTTAAGTAATAAAAGAGTTTATCGTTTAACTTGTGTATCGTAACTAAACTTAATACAACAGATTTACTGCCAGAATCCCCTGAATATTTGTATTAGAGTTACTTAAAAAAACTTAATTTTGTTGCTGTATTTCTATCTGTTATGATAATATACATAATATAATACTATATAATATATGGCGAAGTCCGTGGACGAGTGGCGTAAACACCGGTTTTCAAAGTGTCGTCATATCGTGGTCCCGGATTCGATTCCCGGACGGGATAAACCATTTTTTCTACATTTTCTCGGGTCTGGGTGTTTGCCTGGGTGCCTTCGTTGTTTCCGATTCCCATATCTCAAGTGCTTTAGCTTCATGCATAGGGATCGGTACAATGTATGTGGTGTTGTCTCTACTTACTTTACTTACTATATTTGTATTTATTTATTTTATATGTATTTTAAGACTTTAACCTTGACTTTATGAGATAAGGGTAAACGAGTTAACCTCATGGTAAATATGACCATTGCGGTGCATGCAGTTGCAAATACGTTACCACCCAAGAGAGTAGCAACACATTTATCATGAAAAGCATCATAAGCTGCGATGTAAATTGCTATAAAATTTTATATAAAAAAATTTAATCCTTCAAAAATAAATATACATAGATAGTGACAGTATCATATACATTGTTCTGATCTCAAAGTTCGTAGCTTAAGCAATTTCACCGAAGGCAGGTTTTGGAGCAGCGCCATCTGTATTTCCAAACAAAGGATATAAATCGTACATAGGTTTTGAAAAGAAAGATGTTGGTACGAGCTTACCAACTGGGGATCGAACTAGGGTCTTTTCACTCGAATTCCGAACACGCAACCACTCTCGTCATCGTCTCTCTATCTAATCTATCACTATTTTGGTGATTTTTTTTTGGTATATCCCGCCATCTATCAACAGAAATTTGCAAGTTGTCTCTTACGACTCACGGGATTTGCGGTGTAGGTATACAAATACCCTTTGTTTACTATACTCTTTTACCATAACCAAACAAGGAATATCTCCAGTTACACTAAATGGAGAGTATGAATATTGAGCTAAATAGTTCACTAACACGTTTTTAAGTATTATTAGTCTGTGTTGGATGCTAACTTGGCTCCTCTTCTAATGCGGAACCACGTAAGATTGTGCTAACATTCAACCCATCGGGCCAAGTTCGTTCATGGCCGATAAATTACCGAGTCACTTTTACAGCTCATGAGAACATGCGACAAAACTTTCGAGACTGCGGTCTTTGATATAAGCGTATAGCGAGTTAAACGATCAAAACATATAAGAAGAGATTCGCAATATGTATAATGTGAAAAATATTATACATATAAGAAGAGATTCGCAATATGTATAATGGGAAAAATATTATCACTAAAATGGATAACAGATGAATAAAATGTAAAACAACGTGCTTCTATTTTAAGGTTTTTTGAACGTAAGAGTTAATAACAAAAGACGACCAAAATATACAGGGATTTTTTTATTAGTTTCCTAATAATGTTGTAGACAGAGGTCAAAACAATTAAGTTTTTTCGACTCTCATTTCACGTGACAGGTGATGACTTTGTAGCATCTTTATATTCAAGCCAACGATATAAATCGTACATATTTTTTTTTTTTTTTAAATAAAACATTGGTACAAACCTTGAGGATCAAACTCGGGTCTACTGACTCGAATTCCGAACACCCATCCGATTTGAAAACTGATACTATATAGTAGGTAAATAAAAATTCTAGAATAAAAAAACTTTCTGAATCCGCTTTCATCCTTACACTTAAGTTTCAGCCTGGTTTGGCTGCATTAAGTGGATAATCCCGGAGTTCATACTTTCATCTCCTTAATGGATGCAGCAAAAACCATTTATTGCTTTCAGATGCTTTTTTATGTGCGCTCTATTGAAGTGAGATTATTGAGTTCCAGGGTGTCGCTCCATAGGTTTTAATGCCATCTCTGTGAAAGTGCTTTGCTGAATAAATTTTTGTGAATAGTTGTCGATTTCGTTTGTACGAAAAACTGCTATTATATTTAAAAAAATTGAAGTATATTGCAGAAGATCTATATTATAGAAATTCAACGCATAACACGTCTGTAAACCATAGATGTCCACCAGAGAAATGCATGCCTTTAGCGGGATTCAAAATCAATTAAGTCACTCCAACTAAGCTATCGGGCATTCAGATTATTTTTTTACTAAATAAAATAAAAAAATATATTTGGTGGAAGTTGGGTCAAAGGGACTTAATTGTCTAGACTAGACCTCTGTCTACCCCTGTATTGGGAATTGCGTAAAGATATTTATTTATTATTATTTTATTATAAATAAAAAAATAAAATCCGGTAGATAGAGGTCCGGACATTTAAGTTCTTTCGACCCACCTTTCAACGAAGATATTGTTGTTGGAACAACGTGACAGTAGTGGTAGTGAGCTTAGCCTTTGCTTAGCCGTTTTTATGTACAAGCCAACGATATAAATCGTACATAAATTTTTGGGGGTCTACCACATGGAAACTGGGCTAGGGTTTCTTTACTCAAATTCCTATCGCCCAACCACTCGGTTCTACTATAAACCGCTACTACTAAAAAAAACTTATTTGTTGCATGTTTTTAAATCAAGGCAAAAACATCGTTTTTATTACAATACTTATGATGTGAAACAATTTTAAATTTTATTGAAAGATTTTAATTATCTCTAATCATTATATATATCATAACCACGTTCAAGTTATATGCTTCTATTAACTCACAAATGCAAATTAATATAAATGATATTATCAAAGTAAATTACGGGAGTTGCATTTGCATAAAAGATAACACAATACGAAATCCTACTTACAAATTTCCGATCACCCAAGCATTCGGCTATCATGACTATATTTTTACTAATAATTAATAGTACAGTTATTTACAATAAATACATTTATTTATTCAATACTCCTATATAGTAATTTGTAGATATCAAGGCGAAACTTCACACCTGAGTAATAAATGATTATCCCAACGTGCGACGAAAATTTGTATTGGAGTGCTCAAACTGGCGGGAGTGGATAATGTCCGAATTTCTCCTAACGCGTTCAGAGCAATCCATCTTGCTGGATACTCTCAGGATCCTGCTTGTCACAACTGACATTTAGGGAATGCATTATGTACGTAACTATCTTAGGCTAGCTTTACATCGGTCCGAGGGTAATGTCTAGATGAAGTTCAGTTTGAAGTTTACACTAAGATATAGGACATAATTTATTAAGTGTGTTAACATTTATCTTTAAAAAAATATTCTCGCTTTTATTTGTTATGTAAATAATGTCTTGTCAGTTAGCAGTCACCCGAAAGTTATGTTATAGAGAACTTTGTGTAGTTTTGTGAAAATTTATAACCGACTTCAAAAAAGGTGGAATATATGGCATGTTTGTTATCTCATAACGTACATACATTGTTTTTTTTATTTTACGACCTCCATGAACAAGTGACGTACAAACCGGGTTTCTCGGTGTCGCCATCTCTGCAGTCCCGGGTTTGATTCCCGGACGGATGAATGTAAACCACTTTTAAAAATGGACTATTACAGGCCGTTATGCACGTATGTAGTAGGTCACAGAAACCTTCTGAATAGTTTTCTCAATGTCTGAGTTTGTACCCCTAAATTTTTTTTGGCATTTCGCATAACGCATTCACTGTTGTGTTACGGTTTTAAAGGTAAATAATTATAGGGTAGGCAAAAGGGCATAAATAAAAGAGAGAGATAGAATTTATATACTAGAATATATAGATAGAATTTAAACGGATGCGTGTATGACATGGTAGCTTGAAGTTCGGAGCGTTGCCACGGTGCGGTAGAGGTAACGGTTTTGACCCGTCCACGGCATTTGATTTTGTGAGATTTATCCAAGTTAAGTACGAAAACTTCTACTAAATGTGTTTGCAGGTGTCCAGGGGCTATTGTAAACACGCATCATAAATAAGAACTTCTCTAAAAGAAGATCTAATGTCCGAACTCTTCTCCATTTCCCAGCTCATAATTCCAATTTCTATTCATTCCTATTCCTTTTTCGTACACGCTGTTGAATTGAAACGTTGTGGAATTCGCTACCGCCTTACATTAGAGATTCTCTTACTGTTTAAATTTTTAAGAAACATGTAAGAGATTATTACTTTTAAACTTGTTAAATATCTATTTGATGTATACTTATATATATGTATGTATTTTTATGTATGTATATGAGCAGAAGAATTTGTATTTAGTATATATGTTTACTAAGTTTGCCATATATTATACATCTCTCCTTTATGGGACGGGACTACTGAAGGATATTTCATTTTAGTAATAAGTACAGAATGTACCCTTGTACAAATATTCTGTTTTAATTATTCTTTGTTTTATTGTGTGTAAATAAATAAATAAAAAAAGAACCTTATTTAATTTAAGTTGCATGTATATAACTTAACGTTGCTTCTTTCATCTACATTCGCGTGATGGTAACAATAAAATAATATTTCAACATTACAAAAAATATTATGTATGTGACATCTAGCTAATATGTAATATAAAAAAAACATATAACAGTAACGACGTAGTAACATAAATTTTACTTCCATTGGTGATCTCTATGATACTCGTAACAAGGAGTACTTACCTGAAAACAAAAGAATAATGAGTTAATTTTGTAACAAGATCATATTAAAAAATATTCAAACTATTCCCACTACCATAGCATACCCTACCATACCATACCAATATAGGTAGACGGATGTCTAGACAAAGTCCTTTCGACCCACCTTCCACCAATATATTTTTTTGGTCAAATTGTCAGGTGATAAGCCTGTCGCCTACTTTTATATCCAAGCCAATGATAATTGTAAGTTTTGAAAAAAAAACCCTTTGTACAAGCCACCGGGAGATTGAACTGGGGTCTCTTGACTCTGAATTCCGATCAGATATCAAGACTTTATGATTGGTAAAAACTGTAAAAAGTATGAAATAACAAACACAAATTGAAAACTTAGTTACTTAGACCTGTATCTCAATGTAAGTATATAGTAACCTTATTTTTAATTGGTGGTAAGCCTATTGCCGTCTTAGTGTAACTTGTCACGGTTGACAATGGGATGATGTGTTAAGTTTTGACCTCAGAGGCTGTAATGTAAGGTTTTTCAAAAAACAATCTACAAAGTTTGTAGGCGGTTAATTTTACAAGCCAGTGTTTTTCATCATTCACAATGAATACTAATTACTTACAAAGCTTGTTACATAGAACAACATGTACAGGATGCGAGAAACAGTCATTTATTATGGACTTATTACCGCCGTCCCTAGAGAACACGCTCAAGGAGGGCTTGTCTACTGTCTGCCTTAGATATAAATTTCTAGATATGTCCTTTATACAGGCAATACTGTATTTTTTGTCAATAAAATAAGATTTTCTTACGACAGAAATAATCCTAGGACAATTACGTATGATAAAATAAAATCAAAGTAATTGGTTAATGATTAAAATTCTGTAACTTGTTAGGCATTGTTCAAAGAGATATTTAAAACATAAAGTATTATTACAGCAAATTATTTTTATACACTATTTAAATAGCATATTAATATAATATTAATAGCATAGCATAGAATATTAATATTCTAACAATATAATATTGTTGTCTAACATTAATATGGCATTAGATTAACTCTGGATTAAAGAAAATAGATTGTAAACTTCATATGGTAAAGTAAAATATCCTAAATTTAAAGCCTTTAATTTAAACATACATCTTTTGGTTATTGTTTTAATTTAAAAAATAAGATAGTCAATAAAAAAACTTACAAAGTAATCGCCAATGGTGCGACATTTGAACTTTGACTTCAATAAGCTTCAAAATACTTATTAAAAATATGGAGGATGAAACGAACGAATAAAACTTAAAAACTACTTCACTATTCAGTAAGGTACAGGTTTGCACAAATTTTTAAATAAGTAATGGGTAAGTGACAAATGTCATGAACCTAGTAAAATTAATAATGTAAGAAAAACAATACCTTGCCTTTTCTAGTGGCTTTACATCACTCATAATTTTAAATTACGCTCTCGTGATTGTAAGCAGTTTGCATAACCTTATAATTGGTAGAAATAGACATTCGTGGATCGTACGACGAACACCACTGAATAACTTACGAGCAAATAATACGCACACGAATTGCACCCGATTTAATTCTTTAAATTTTTGTGGTAAAGATTGAATTTTGAAAACTTGCTCGTAGTGCGTGTTGAGTGTTGATATCCCTTTGAACCGACTGTCGATTGCCTAATCTAGAACAGTTTTGCTTCAGTGGGTTATGTGAAAGGGCACTGGAAGAGAAAATTACATTTTAATTGATGCGTTTTGATCAATGGATACTGCCTGAAATAAATTTGAAGCTCGAATCACACTGGAAATATAAAAAAAACTAAATGTCAGAGATTGGCTTAAAGAAATGTCAAAATGTGGTATTTTTAGATAAACTAAATCTACAATTTAACAAATACATAAATATCGAAATAGTGAATTGTTACTTGCTCATAGTCATGACCTAATCATTCTGCTATGATATGACGATGGCTTGTTGCTCAAAAATAATCTGTTTTGCAAATCACTAACAAAAGAAGCCATATTATTCCTTTCCTAGTTTCTTTATTCTAAGCATTATTAGCATTATTACTTACTATCATTCTAAGCATATTGCAACAAGGCAAGTTATTAAGTGAGCTAAGCGCCAGACACTCTCACTTTCATGTTGATACTTCCAGATAGACATGTGTAACGCTGAACTAATCTGCGCTACGCTGAACTTCGCTGTGCTACGCTGCGCTACGCAACACTACGCAATAGGCTTGGCACAACGGCTGGTTTCGACGGACCCAATGTTTCATATTATTACTTTGGTCATCTTTAACTATAAGAACACTTTCAACTTTGAAAACAATAGGTTTAAATTTTGATGACAAGATCACGGAGCGCTGTGAACGTGATCTTGTGAGAGATATTTTTAATTCAAATTACCATCGTTCATTATACAGTGTAACCTGAATTTCTAAGGCAATTTCAACCCTCATCTTTGGCTTCGGACGCGAATGAAGAGATTGGCGGTAAGAACTCGATTAAAACTATACCTCAGAAAAATATCGTGTCAGCTGTGCTCTAGTCCACTCACCGAAATAACGACACAATGCGCTGGATACAAGTGGAGCTCACAGGGCGCGTTTCATTTTTGAATTTAGTCAGAGATATGGCGCAGTGAATTGAGCTTGAAATACAGAAATAACATAAGATATTATGCTGATTTATTTATTTCTATCTCAAGGCTACTGGATTAGGTTTGATATTCGATCATAATTCTATCGTCACAGATATGCAGGCTACCAAATATAAGTTGTATGCGCTACAGTAATATATTTTTTTAAATAAATACATAGATAAACATCACATACATTGCTCCGATCCCAATGTAAGGTGCTAAAGCACTTGAGGTATGATGATCGGAAACAACAAAGGCAACACAAATACCCAGGACCCGAGAAAATGCAGCGCCTAAGGTGCGAGTGGTCTGGTTCTGCGATCGCCAATCCGTTTGCCATGCGTGGCAATTATGGAAATTTCTCCCCATGGGAGAGGCCTATGCCATGCAGTGAATTTTAACAGGTCGATATGTATGTATGTATATGTATTAGAATGGTCCCATGATTCTCATTCAAAATAGAGACACATAAATACGACAAAATAAATATTATTGTAATTGATTAATAATTAATATATAGGAAGTATCTTTTTCTATCTCGTTCTATACTGAATACAAGAATCCTATTGTATAAATTTACATGTTATATTTCATATTCTACTCAGAAATTCTGTGTGGTAACGGTGTAAAAATATACCACTCAAGAATATATAACAATCCAGAAATTACAGACTAAAATTCAGCAAACCAGTTAGCAGCGTCTAAGGCGCAAGCTGGCACGAAGCGTGGCGATCATGGCAAAACCTCCCTTACGGGCCTACATCCTGCAGTGAAATTCAGCAAGCCGTTAAGTATATATGAATATACTAAGTAAAGTATCTAATGACGGCGGGTTAGAGTCCAGCAAGGGCAAACATTTGAGTGATGAATGTTTGTGATGTAATGTATCTTTATCCATATAATTAATATTTATCTATCCAAATATTTATCTACATAAGTATTGTACTATAAATCTAAAAAAATATAAGGTGATACGCTCACAACCTGTTATGTTTTCGTAAAGAGTGAGTTGAAAAACTTAATCGTCCAGACCTTAGTCTAGTAGTGAGAATGCGTGAAGATATATAAATAGTAAGCAAACGATAAAACGATAACATTCGCCCATAGAAAATTTCATAGCCGTATACAATTTGTTGCAAAGTCGTTCTGATGATATATACTCGAGTTATGTTGAATTTATGTCCCAGAAACATGCTTTGTGTAATCTCACGTAACGCGAGGCTATAGTAGTGAACTGATGTAGTTTATAAAATTTAAAAGATATGAAAAATAAAACATGGTTACTGTTTTCTGTGTTCTTATATTTTGTTTCACTTATTCTATGGTGACCGACAAAGAGTATGTCACGATGTGTAGTATATAGTTGCAATGTGTTACCGATAAATGGTGACTACTGTTGAAATTATGTTGTAGTATCCATGAGGGTGTAGCGTAGGTTAGAATGTTGGTGTTTATGTGGAACAAATGACTCACTGGCCGAAGTCCGAGAATTACATATATTGTTCACACAAGTTCACATACACAATACAGTCCGAAGAAGAGATAAGAGAGTTTCACACAATTCACAATACACCGCTTATAGAAATAACAAGAAAAGTTAAAACGATTTTCGGATTTAATCGCGTTTTTAATTAGTTTTTACTAACTGTTTTTTTAATTATTTATTTTTTATTAGTTTTTACGGACACGGGGGTCCCCCAGTGACCACGGTTGCTGTAAAGCATCCGAAACGTCGGGAAATAAAAATAGTTTGTAAAAACTAATTAAAACGTGATTTTTGATTTGATTTGATTTGTAGTATTCGCGTAAATACAAGAAATCATTAAGGAAAGTTATTTTAACACTAGGTAATTTTGCTCTAGTTATAGGTAATACTGTAATGTATTTTTTGTCCCGATAAATGAAAAAAAGTTACGAGTTTTACAAATTAACTGAATTATTATAATACTCATCTCAACAAGTAACGTTAGACCGTGTTAAGTTAATCAATAAATAGAATATAATGTAATATAATATATATCAATAAATACAATATAATTTTAATATACATTTATTTTATGTATTTTTATTTTTATGTGTATAAAAACCCACCCAGACGAGAAAATATAACAAATACCCCAGGAACAGAATATCAGAATTGTGTCAGGTAACAACGCAAAAAACGTATAAATAAGCTATATCATTTTAGAAGTTGGTTAAAATAGCCAAAATTGTGTAGGATTGCGGAGCTCACGAGAACTTATCAGAGACTACAGTGAAAACATGGTTGTGACCCTGTTTCAACAGCTAAGGGTAGCGGGTTTGAATCCCCATGGAAATGGAGATGAGATCGAATGGCTACCGACGGATAGCAGATCAATGTCATGCACCTCTTCACTTATCTGATAGATCACCGAATGTGTCCCATTCTCTCCAAGTGACCTAACCAGACGTTTCTATTGATTTTGGCTTTCCCTACAATATTAGGTTTGAAAACCAGCTCTTTGTTCTCCAGGTTTTACCTGACGCTATGTTTCCGTTCTCTTTTTGGATCGGATCCAAGAAGAACGCATTATTATAATTTTCCCCACTAAAGGGAGCGAAATAACAAAAAAAACATTGACGGCAGAGTGTAATATCGTTCAAATTAGGCGAAATCAATTTTATTTACGCAGAATTACTGCAAAGGAGGTTCGTTATGATTTGTGGCGCCGCCGTGCCAGTCTTAGATGGTCGCTAGGTAACCACAACAGTGTGACTTGTCAAGTATCTTCGCAATTTATTTCAATACATCATTATATCAATGGCTTCTTAGAAATTTTATCGAATTCGGGTCATGTCAATTTTCCTGTACATTATCATTCTTATTAGAGTTAATGATACGACATACTTGGTACAGTTACAATGATTGCCAAATTTGTTATTTCTCAGAGTAAAAATATATGTATTGATAGGGATAGATAAATACATAGATAGGGATAACATCACATACATTGCTCTAATTCTAAAGTACACTACAACACTTGTGTTATGGAAGCAGAAACAGTAAAAGGCACCACAAATATTCAGACCCGAGATAATGTAGAATAAGTTGTTTTTACATTCACATTAGAGCTACTTGCCACTTGTCCACGGAGATTTTCAAAATATTATTGTTATTTAGACACAAACGCGCACAAAAATAATAAATACGTATCGTGTAATTGTAATATGCAAAACATGTAGGCTTAAAAAATTATTAAAGAAATAAATAGGAATCAAGACTCAACCGAGATTGAGAATATACATAAATAATACTAAATAAGAATACCGGGGTAATTAGAGGTCTACAAAGTTAAATCCTTCCAAAAAATATTTATCAAGAGCTCATTTGGGATATCATGACAAGTAGTGATCCTGTCCAAGTCGATTCAAATCCTATACAAACTTTGAAAAAGCCTTTCTCCTGAAGTCGATTCCCAAGGAGTAGTCTCGATCGTAGTCTTAAGTTGTTCAAAAGAGGTCAATAAATATTAAAATAAAACTTTATAGTTTAGTATTTTAACAACGATTACACATTTTAAAGTTATGTATATTCTAAAAAGATATGAATTCTAAAAGTTTACTGAGAGTTATATGTAGTTTAGCTAATATATTATATGTCAGTGTATCGTAGTCCTTTATTCTTAAAGCTGTTTGAGCTTGAATCAGTTTTATGGAGGAAACGTGAGACTGTACACTACGTACTTAGCCGCTCGTAAATCTGTCTGTACGTCGTACCTATTTTACAGCAAAAATGTCCACTAAACTACCCCAAACTACTACCACATACAACGGAAACCACTATACGATTTGCTAAGCTCAAAATTTTAAATTGAATTCATTTTAATAAATCTTTCGATCAACAAATATGTTTATGCCTTTCTTTAAAACAGGATAAACAAAGTTAGTATAGACATTTATTTTAGTAATAGTAATTTTGACCCACATTTCGCCTAACTTTATTTATGATAGCGTGAGTTGATAGCCGGTTGCCATCTTAGAATCTAAGCCAAAAGCCTTTTTATTGAACATAATGTTGTTTACTCGACAGTCTTAGTTAATTACTTACTTTATATAGAAAAAATCAACCTGAATGTTTGAAAAGCAACGGTCATAGAACAGAGGATATCAAAAAAAGATAATTTATCATTTTAATGGAAACAATATCTAAGTTAAAAAAAATCACACAGAAATACAATACCTTATTAGACCAAAGAGAATACAAACAAAGTAACACAGAGTAATACAAAGTTTTATTGACACAATACTATTAAAAAAAAAAGTAAATCCGACTACAGAATTGCAGAATTCAAGCAAAGCGGCTCTGATTTCGGGTCGCACATCGGAATTCTGGGTGGACCAAAAAAGGCGCATGTCGAATGAAAAGCAGTGTTCTTTTATATTTTTTTTTTGCGTTCACGCTCCAACCATTGACTGGTCGGAACTGATATATAATACGTGTAGTGAACGGTGTTTGCATATGTTATTGATTTTGTAATTGAATTTTTTTATTTATGTTTTGTACATGAAAAGGTAAATATGGCGGAATTAATATACCTTACATTATTCTTCTTCATCATCTTCTTTATATTCTGTCAAGAGTCCACTGCTGAACATAGGCCTCCCCTAAAGCTTTTCAAAAAGCACGGTCGTCAGCCACCTGCATTCATCAAGGGCCCCGTATAGGCCAAAGTAGGGCCCTTCTACTCTGCTTTTACCTATACGAGGTTGCCACTAGAAAACTTTTTTCCCCAACGGATATCAGTTCACTTGTACTGTAAGCAGCTGAACTAAAGTAACTATGTCAGTTACTTCAGTTCTGCTGCTTACAGTATTAGAAGGTATAATTAACACGATTCCTATTCATCGACATATTGCTTTCTGTTAAAAACAGACAATATATTCAAATTATTATATTAAAATTAGTAATCATTGATGACAGCATGGGATTGTCAGAGAACAAATTCGTAAAACGTAGTTATTATATACTCTTTGCAACAACCTTTATCATGTGGATAATCCCTTTCGCTATCTTGTCATTCTTTAAATACATATTACATTTCTTTATTGTTTTTGCAACAAAATTATGACTAGCTCTTAATTTAATTATTTTACAAAGTCGTGATCGATAGAGAACAAAAGAATTCTGTAGTAATAAGTAATAATAAATAATAATATAATAAGTAATAAATATATAATAAATAATAATAAGTAATAATGAAGTAATAATGACGTGAATGACGAATACATATGTAGTACAAAAAAATTGCTTGAAAATTTTTTACATGCACAACAATATAATACAGTAACAATAAAGAAAGTGTGTGTAAACTTAAATTTACGGTCTCAGTATTAAAATACCATAAAAATCAAATGAGTTTCTCCCGTAGCGTTCACGTGATGTCATAAAAATTTTTCATAATACGGACCACAGATGCTATATTAAATTTTAAATATCGAACGCTCCTATCGGCCGCCGTTCAATTTGCCGCGAAATCTCTATCGCGACAGCTTTAGGGCACGTATACACATGACGATAAAATAATCGCCCAGTCGGCAACCATTCGAACGATATAAAGATCCGAGCGACTGATTCCATCTCGTTTCGCGCTGTTTATTGTTATTTGACTGCTTTGTCGCTGATCATGGCCTTGTTTTTTTTATGTACGAAATAGCACACGCTCTAAGACCTATTACAATTTGTAGCTTATTCTTTTTCGTGAATTGTAAACTCTTGAAAAATAAATTCAGTTTGAAATTTAACATAATATAATAATACGTAAGTCGCTCACACGTGTCTACTCTTGTCATGTCTGACTAAGCCCCTGTCGAAATTATTTATTACGTGGTGAGTAGTAGGAGTGTATGAGTATAATAAGGTGAGCCTATCGTTCTCTAAGTTAAAATTAAAATTATAAATAATATTCTGTAAATTGATGCAATACAATTACATATCGTCTTCTTATTGCAATTTAAATAACACAACCATACGTATATTTTAGTTCTTTCTAAAGTTGTTATAATGTTTATGACTATTATTAGTCATGTTTAACATGTTTCCTTTTAAAAATGTTCTTACAAAACAACATCATATCTGTCATAAAATAATACAAAATATTAATAAAAATACATTTAACACGTAAAAAACATGCTCAAATTTTCTAAACAAAGGTATACCTTACACCCAAACAGGAGCCCAATTAAAAACTCTGTAGATCCTTATTTTCTATAATATTGGATGTTCTATAAATCTAATTACCGACGTTTCTTACAAAATGAAACATTAATTGCCCCTAAGTAAATAAAAATAATTTTTACTTTCTTAACAAAACAAGACTTATTAAAAAAAATCCAATTCGTTCTGAAACCTTAAAGTTTCTGATACGAAAAAAGTTATCAAAGAACATTTCCCCGTATTCTACGCGAAGTGTAGAAGCCATCAAAATTCAAGCCAGTTTTCCTTCAACCGACGATATTGTGAGATACCTTATATTAAACTGTAATAAAACTCCCCATCTCTAATATAATTTCGCGTCCTGGACCAAATATAAGGCTAGATTCACACACACAATCAAAAAGTGTATCATTTTATAATTCTTAAAACACTGTACGAGTATTATTCACTTTTTATTGTTGTTAAATTTAAAACTGCTGGGTTAGTTATTTAACTTAATAGTTTTTTTATTAAATTAACTTGCCATTAAATATTATTCTATTAACATCATAGGCCTTTATAGGCTTATAAAAGTCCACTGCATAGGCCTCTCCCGCAAGTGGAGGTTTACGAGAAATAATGAAGGTGATTACAACAAATAATCACCAGGCTTTGCAAACGGATTGGTGATTGAATTACCTGATACTTAGCACCTCAGATGCTGTTGGCCATCAACGATTAAATTTTGATCTGATACTTATAGTGATGGTTATGCCTCCGTGTACGTAGCTGCATTTCAAGGCTTTTTACGTAGTGAGTGAAAGCCTTAAAATAAATAAATATCTTCACGCAATTCCCAATACATGGGTACACAGAGATCTAATCTAGACAGTTAAGTCCCTTCGAACTTATATTTATTACTAAGAAACAGGGAACACACAGGAACAGGGAACAGGAAATGTATACAGAAATAGGGTAGGCAGGGGTAGGCAGGGGTAGGCACCCGCCAGGTCGGGTGATCATGATCTGGGGAGGACGCCCCCTCTGCCAGTGTGCTATTGGTATTCGTACATGTGCATCTAATCGTAAGAACCTCGATAGCGCGATGTAGGATGTCGATGTGTTTCCCTTATTGTTTTTTATGTGAAGACATAGATGTCGCCTCAGCGTTTTTTTTTAGTAATTTTAAGAGTAGTTTTTAAGTCATAAATTCGTGATCGAAGCTAATCAAAACTATTTCCTCACGCGTCTCAGTGTCAATTGAATATGTTCCCATAATGTTTGCGCGCCTCTTTATGCTTTTTATAGCTGCACATGGAATATTAAGAGATTGAAATGAAATATTACGTATTTATGTTAATTGAATAATATTATATTGGAAACTGTAAAATCGTTGTTGTCGCTAAGAGGAACAGAAAGAGAAGACATAGATTCGTTTAAAATACTCATAGGTTATTTTATTATGACGACCTTCGTGGACGAGTGGCGTAAACACTGGCTTTCAAGGTGTCGCGATATCAATGTCTCGGTTTTGATTTCCGGACGTGTGAAGATAGAAAAATTTTTCTATATTTTCTATATGTTTGAGGTGCCCTCGTTGTTTCCGATTCCCATACCTCAATTGCTTTAGCATCTTATATTGGGATCGGATCAATGTACGTGATGTTGTCCCTATGTTTATATGTATTTATTTATTTATTGAAATTGTTAACTGGTTTTCGGTTCAGAACTTATTTTCGAGGCAACGTGACAGGAGGTGAGCCCGTTGTCGTCTTTATGTTCAAGCCTACGATATAATTTGTACATAAGTTTTTGAAAAATCCATTGGTACTAGCCTTCCACCTTGGGATGGAACGGGTCTCTTGACTCGAAATTCCAACCCAACCACTCGGCTATCGTGACTCTTACAACACTGATGGGAAGGGAAAAGGTGGTATTGATCTTACGCCGATAGCACACGGAAAATTATCACATACCACAATTGTTTTAACTATGACAAGAATCAATTTAAATACATCGAGATATTTGATCTTTAACAGTTTATCGTGAGTATTAAATTAAATACGTTTTAAAACACACTTAAAATAGTAATGTAATGCAAAAAAAATTGTTTCTTTCAATGTTTTTTTTAATCTGTACCCAATTTCCCAGTATGCAGAGACGTCTCGTAACAGCGTAACAGGTGTACAGAGATTGGACTTTATTGTCTTCACTTTTCACCGAAGCTTATTTGGGACGTGTCTGTGTCCCAATAAATAAATGTTTGTCCAAGTTAACGGTACAATAACCTTAAAGACGTTTTTGTATATTTACATATATGAATATTGATATGTACATAAAAACATCCATGGCTCGAGTTCAAAAAATAAATGTCTGCTCCTAACGGGATTCCAAAGTTAAAAATTCCGTTTTAAAAAATTACAATATAAAATCCGTAACAATGTGTACCGGCCCTAAACAAAACGGCAGCCGCGCGGCGGCGCTGTCGACAATCAATCGATAGGCGACCAGGTTGCCAGGCAACGATCGTGTTGCAAAATAAACAATCCGAATCGGGGCCCAGCCGTGAGCAAATTTGCTTTCTTATTTTATTACTTGTGTCAACATTTTAGATCGATGTTATCGGATTATTTACCACCCTACGTTGTATCATGATATTTTGATTCTTATATAACAAATATGGTTCTATTGCCGCCTTGCGTGCCCGAAACTTGCGGACAGGAGTTCCGTCAGTCTCTGAAAAAACCGAGTCCGAACTATCCGTATGGATACAAGAAGAAGAAGCCCAGAATCGTACCGGCGTTTACAATACAGGCAATGCAGAGGGACACTATAGTGTTGCCTCCGCCCAAATGTGGCGTTTACGACCCTCTGCCTGCGAGAGCGACGATGTTCAGAAAGTGCTATCAAAGGGGAGAATTTCCGGTCTCCATTGAGTTCACTACGTGCGGAAAAAAGCTATCTTGGAAGGTAACAACTGTTGACGTGTTATCCGCTTGTCCGTTTTGTGTAGTGTCCGGGAAACGACAGTTCCTTTTAGTAGAGTCTGTATAGTGTGTTGTGATATTTAGGTCTATTGTTGTATGAAAACTTATGGATTATCGAACCATATTATAATATTCATAATATAATATAATATAATACACACATGTACAATATAATATATGACGACCTCTGTGGAAGAGTGAAAGAAGAGAAGAGAAAAACCGAAGAGAGAATTCCTCCGTGAAAAAGAGAGAAGAGATCCCTGAGGCCCAGGTTAGATTCGGATTCGTTCGGTCGGATCAACGTAGAAAAACCACTTTTTCTACATTTTCTCGGGTTTGAGTGTTCGTGGTGCCTTCGATGTCTTTGATTCTATTATATAAGTGCTTGAACACCTTTGGGATAAGAACAATGTTTTCCCTATCTATGTATGTATTTATTTATTGTTACTTGATAGAACACCACCACCATTTTCTAGTGTTTTCGGTAAGAGGCGCCTAAAGATTAACAATGGGCTGATATTTTTTAAGTGTTTTAAAACATATCTCCTGGTGATAAAGACTACCACTTGTGATATAGACTTAACAAATGTTTTCCCCTGTTGAGCTTCGAAGGTAGGGTGACTACTAATTAAGCTATCGAGAAGTCGATGATCTTACCATAGTGATGATGATGACATTTGTCGGATGAATAACAAAGCAAATTAAATTACTAAAATAGTTATGTTGAAGACTTGTAAAGAAAATTTATATTTTTTATTTAATCGTATTTTATTTTCAAACAGTATTTAAATGCAAAGTATGCAAAACTAAATTATACAAATATATTTCACTTAATCTGGACTGTCATCAACATTACCAGCCAATAGGGAAGCAGATTAAAACGAAGCTCCACTCTAACGCCCTTTGTGGGCTGTTAGACTTCCGAGAGCTTTGTTTGTTAGTCTATGTACTAAAGTCTAAACTTACTATACTTGAATATTCTGTAATTATAAAATTATATATATTTTGATTAATTTTCCGGTTAGGACCGGAATTCGAATCAGAAGACTTGAGTTTAAATTAATGGATAAAGCTCGTATTAATTAGTTTTTTCGAAGCTTATATTAAACTTAAATCGTTAGCTTGGACACTAAGAAGGCTATTTTTCCTGCCATATTACCCCAAAATGTCAATTGTGGTTTGACATAATTCACAAGGGTCTATTTTGTAATATGAGGTCTAAATTATTTCGACCTCTGCCTAACCTAGACTGGAAAACGTGAGAAGATAAAATAAATGTATAAAGTTAAATTAAGCATCGTTCTAATAATATGCTTCACACAATTATAGTAACGATTGCTGAATGGTTGGGTAATTAGAAATCAAGTCAAAAGACCCGGGTTTGATCCTCAGGTGGCAGGCTCGTACTAATGTTTTTTTTTTTCATAAAACCTTATGTACAATTTATATATCGTTGGCTCAGTCAGGAGTCGCCACCGGTCACCTTGTCCAAAAAAATTTCTTCCGTGGAAAATAGGTGGAAAGGATTTAATTGACTAGACATCTGTCTACTTCAGTATTGGAAATGACGTGGAGATTTTTTTAACACAAATATAGTTTTTTTAATTGACGACCTCCGTGGACGAGTGGCATAAACACTGGTTTTCAAGGTGTAGCCATCTCGAGGAACCGGGTTCAATTCCCGGTGGGATCAATTTAAAAAAACTATTTTTCTACATTTTCTCGGGTCAGAGTGTTTGTGGTGCCTTTGTTGTTCCCAATTCCCATACCTCAAGCGGTTTAGTATCTTACATTGGGATCGGAGCAATTTATGTGATGTTGTCCCTATTTATATATGTATTTTTTTTAATTAGCTTGCGATTAAAATGCATCATAGGTCCACTTAATTTATATCGGGTATTATACGAGATGGTTAAAGGTTAAGTTAAAATTAACTTAGCTGTCTCTTACGACAACCCCGGTAAGAAATGAGATGGAAAATTCTTATACCACACGGAAGTTTACACAAGCCTACAACAATAAAGTAAATATAAGCAAAAAGTTTGCAAATTAATTATTTTCCTCGGAAACAATGAATGTCTAGAGCTTCCATTTTATTTTTTCCTGTAATGTATTTTTATCAGAGATTCTATTATTAGACTTTAGCTTTCAACCCTTCGAGATGTGGAAGGGTGTACTCTACTTATATTTAGAAAATTTCTATTGAACTCTCATTATTTCTTGTAATGTCTTAAATCTTTAATAAAAGAAACCTTTTTATGAACAAAAATGGATCAAATATCTCAGAAATACAAAACTTGTGTTCGTGTCTTTAACTTCAGACAAACAGATAGCGTAGTTGGTTGCGCTGCGCTCGCCAATCCGAAAAACGGATGCAAGCATGACATTGGCGTGTATTAAGGCTATGTCTCTTTTGGGAGACGCAACTGTCCTGCAGTGGAATTTTACAGGACGTTAAGAATTAATGTAAATAAGCAATTACGTGACCACCATTAATGTGTTCGATGTAGGGGGGGGGGGGGTTTAAGAACTTAAATGTCTAGACATCTATCTACTCCAGCACTGAAAAATATATATCTTTAACAGTTTTTATAATTATTTTAGGTGCCGAAAAAGTCACGATAGCCGAGTTGTTGGGTGCTCGGAATTTCGAGTCGAGAGACCCGAGTTCGATCCCCAGGTGGCAGTACCAATGAGTTTTTCAAAACTTATGTACGAATTTCATCGTTGGCTTGGACATAAAGGCGGCGATGGGCTCACCACCTGTCACGTTGTCCCGAAAATATCTTCGGTGGAAGGTGGGTCAAAGGGACTTAATTGTCTAGACTTGACCTCTGTCTACCCCTGTATTGGGAATTGCGTGAAGATATTTATTTATTTATTTTATTATTTTAGGTGCCAATAGAAAAGCTGGACTTCCATCATTACCTTCCCATGTTCTTCGATGGTCTTGCCGAGGGTACCTACCCCTTCAACTTCATTGTGGAGCGAGGAATTCACGACCTAGTCACCAAAGGCTCTTACAAAGTGTTACCCGTTGTACCACAATTGATTATTCCGATTAAAAGTAAGAATTTTATTTAAATGCCACCCACGATTTGGTGATAGGGCACAAAACGAAAATTTACTTCTTTCACTTCTATTAGCTTCATTGCTTGTATACAGGGTACCTTTGAGCTCATGTCATTCCCTCTTTCGAACAATTTGTTCAGATTATTTTTATAAAGAAGTCTAGATGTAGATATTTTTGCAAATTGAAAAAAAAAATTACATATTAAAATTTACCGTTAACTTCGTTTCAAAATGAGTTCAGAGCCGACAAAGGATAAAGATATGAGAATCGCAATGGCTACTCACTAATAACGGGATAGCTATATCGAAAACAGTAGACCACAAGATGTAAATGCAAGAAAACGTAACAGAAGATCACAATTAGGCTAACTGGTAGTTTGCGGCGTTAAAAGTTTGTGTGGTGTTGTGATCGCATACCCGCTTGGCGTAACATTTTTGTTTGGAATAAACATGTATAAATACTACAGTATTATTTTTACATGCAGGTAATAAAACTTATTTGAACACTAAGTGTTTAGTTAATCCTCATAACAACAGCGTATTAAAATTCCACTGCTGAACATAGGCTTCCCGCAAAAGATTGACACAAAGAATGGTCCAGTGCATCCATCACCTTCCCGCAACTTGTGTAGGATGTCATTCAATATTATGGGGGTCATTCTACACTGCGTTGTCTGTATGAAGCTGTTACTTGAGAACCCTTTTTCAACAACGGTTTTCAGTTCTAAAAGCTATGTGACCGACCTTTGTACGTGTACTTACACGTATTGAATTTAAAAAATAGTAATAATTGATATTAAAATTTCATATTGTCCCGCAGTGAAGTGATATTTCACATTATAATTTCGATAAAATCATGCGAGGTATTTAAGGCGAACCCTCCTTACGGGAGATACATATGTTTGTCTACTTTAATACTTTTAATTTGGGAACATTAATCTACAAAACACTGTAAAGAATAACTACTCGATAGCTTAGTTGGTAGTGAGTCTGCATTCGAAGCTTAGGATCGCGGGTTCGAATCCCTCTAGAGGCAAACATTAGTATATTTAATATACATGTTTCTTCTTTAAAAATTTGATTATATATAATCCTTATTAATCTTTGTTATTTTCAATTGGAATGGAATCATTCCAGGGAATATAAATCTATTCACAGATTCCCAGTATTGGTACGAGTAGTATGCGACATGTTTTCTTTTTAAGATTAATAAAAAACGTATCAAAAATTTTTGTTCTGAGTTTCGTCGCTTCAAAAGTAATATAAACTATTTGTACAGATGCATTGGCGACGAAACGTCCGACAGTACTGTGCCACGCTCTCAAATGCATTCAGATGCTCGTGACCGGATGCGACCGTGTTGGAGAGGCTCTCGTACCTTACTACAGGCAGATATTACCTACGCTCAATTTATTCAAGGACAGGAACCGTATGTATCTGTGCATTTATATCTTACGAATGATTTGCTTCGTACTTTTAAATGGAACTTTACAACGGTTCATGTTTTAGATAAGAAATAAGTTCAATTTAAGTCGTTGGTGTGTATGAGACAATTTCAAAAAATCATAAACACATTTTTTTACAAATGTTATAAATAGATATAAATAGAGATAACATGCTTACTCTGATCCCAAAGTAGGTAGCTATGGTAGTAAATATACACGGTAATATTAAGTAAGTTAATAATTAAGATAATAGTGTTATGGAATCGGATACAAAAAAGGACCACAAACACCCAGACCCGAACTCACATAAAAAAGTGATTTCCTACATTAACCCGTTTGGAAACTGAATCCGGGACTCCGTACCTGGCTGGATACTTTGAAAACTGATAAATCAAACATTTAGTCATCAAAATCAGTAATTTACAATCACATTAATCTAACATCAAGAAGTTATCAGTTCGTTTCTTCATTAAATAAATAATATTGAAATGAATCTTATAATCTTCGATAAACTGTCTCCAAATATACCCTCTTTGTTAGTCAATTGATACAAGCACAAACGCTAATAAATATATAGCATTACACGTACAGTATTTAATCGGATCCAGATGTTACAGCACATGTTACTTTGAGACACGACGTTGCAACTGTCGACGTAAATGAAGTTCTATTGCAAGGCACTATTAGAATTGTAATCAATAACGTAGCCACAAAGCAAATCGTGTAACAGAACATTTAGCTGTCTACACTGTAAGTGATTACCATTTAATCGAAGCAAGGGATTTAAACCGGAACTTAAATTGTTTTAGTAACCTACATTGTTGTATTAAAAAGTATTCAACTATACGATGCCGTTTAACATACCAGATAATAATGAGACCACACTAAAATATTAGGCATTATGTTAAAAAAAAACTTAATTATTAAAGGTGATAATGATAACAATACGTTATACTCGTAAGCAGCTTAAATGATTTGATCAATTGAATATCTAATTGTATTCGGATTATTCAATTAAATGAATTTTTAATTCAGTAATTATTTATTTATAGTTATATACTAAACTTTCAATAACTATAAATCACAAGCCTATGAATTAAATTCTGTAAAATTGTCATTAAAATAGTAGTCTATGGTATGGAAAATCCATGCATAATACTACTCTCTAGGCTTAGTTAGTATCACACTTGCCCATTTTGTGGCCAAGAAACAGTGTAAAAAACTTTTATGCTCCGATTTGAGGAGCTATTATAATTAGGGAAAATGAGGAATTTCATAATATATCATTGGGGTTTGACAGAAGACATCTGCAGTAATCTTCAATAAACTTCTTTGTAGTCCGTCTATGGTCAGTAAATGATTGGCCGTCAGTTGGAACATAAAATTTATTGTGCAATTTTATTGTTTGTAAAGCAAATAAGTTATGCTGAACATTTTTGTTGTCAAATTGTTGTTGTTGTCAACGTTCTGTAGAGAAAGCGTTTATTCCAGAGATCATGGGTTCGAATTCCACCCGTGTTAGGTGAATTTTTAAATTACTCTTTAATTTAACATAATTTGTTTTTACGTTTGAGAAAAAAAGTCGTTACCATGTTACATTTTTCTATATCTGTAATTCAAAAAAGTCACTCTATAATTATTTTTAAATAAGGAACCTATTCTATTGCAATTGTATATAGAATGCGTGGTATAGTAGTGCTAACACATGCGTACATAGTACAATGTAAACATATAATTTGCAGCATTAGCGTAGAGACAAATAGCATGAAACAGTTTCAAAAACGATGTTTCCGGCCCGGAAAATATTTGACGACGCGAAAAATGAGAAGGGCACACAGAACAAACAATTGATTAATTAGTCGCGTACATTTATCACAAATACATGCATTTTATAAATGTGTATCGGCGTAAGTCACGATAGCCGAGTTGTTGGGTGGTCGGAATTTCGAGTCGAGAGACCCGAGTTCGATCCCCAGGTGGATGTACCAATGAGTTTTTCAAAAACTTATGTACGAATTTCATCGTTGGCTTAAACACAAAGGCGGCGACGGGCTCACCACCTGTCACGTTGTCCCGAAAATATCTTCGGTGGAAGGTGGGTCAAAGGGACTTAATTGTCTAGACTTGACCTCTGTCTACCCCTGTATTGGGAATTGCGTGAAGATATTTTATTTCATCACATCTCAAAAAATAGGCGAAATAGAACTTCGGTGATACTTACTATGCTCGAGTGTTGTCAAAAATGCTATACTATACTGTAGTCTATTGGCCCCAGCAGGCTGTCAAAGGCTTCTTCCTTCGCCGCCTTATGTAACTCGACATAATAAAGAGACACTCTGAGAATAAGAACAAGAAGAAAAAGAAAAGGCAAAGCGGAAGAAAAAATATACAATAGTATTAAAGTGATGTTCATTATGCCTAGTTAACTTTTATTTGTAGGGCGTCAGAAACTTTTACACTTTTATTACTTTCCAAATATGTTGAAATCTAGATATCATAGTAATAATATATTTCTAAGTCATTCGCGTGAAAGGGAGTTATTTGTCCACCTCCGTGGACGAGTTGCGTACAACCTGGCTTACGCCGGCTCTGAGGGCCCGGGTTTGATTCCCGATTGGGTTAATAAACACTTAGACAATGTAGAAAACACTTTTCTTACATTTTCTCGGGTCCAGGTTTTTGTGGTATCTTCGTTATTTCTGTTACCATAATACAGGTACTTCAGCTGCTTACTTTGTGATCAGAGCAATGTTGTCCTTATGTAGTTATATATATCGGTCGGAATTTCGAGTCAATATACCCGAGTTCGATCCCCAGTTGGTAGGCTCGTACCAATGGGTTTTTCAAAAACTTATGTACGAATATCGTTGGCTTGGACATCAAGACGGCGACGGGCTCACCACCTGTCACGTTGTCCCGAAAATATCTTCGGTGGAAGGTGGGTCGAAGGGACTTGATTGTCTAGACTCGACCTCTGTCTACCCCTGTATTGGGAATTGCGTGAAGATATTTTATTTTTTTTATTTTTTATTTATTATATACACTATGGAAAATTAATGACTCGAAGCAAACACCTGAATTTATAATAAACAAAAATGTTTAAAAAACACCCCTATATGATTCAAATGTATCACAAATTATTTATAACCCAACAATAAAAATAAACAAGCTAGAAATAAATGAAAAAAATAAATAATAAAATACACCCTATGCGAGTTTGTGCTGCAATGACACGGGTCTGGCACGCTCAGAATTCCCGTAACAATGCGCCCAGGCGTCAGGGTGCGGTGGTGCCACGTAACGCCCGAAATACGTTCTAACGCCTTCGCCGACATTCGCTCAGTAATTAATCTTCTCTTAGCAACGACAACTCTATTATACCGGAAACATTGTGGTTCGACGATATTGAGACGTACGGAATTTTGTAGTGGACTATTTCTAACAACGGATCTCACATAAAACTAGCAGATTAGAAATAATGTTAAGCATTCTTTAATAGGGTACGTTTTATGTATACCTTAATTCTTCTTATTATGTTTTTTAACTTGAGTTCACTGTTAGCTTGGACACGAAGGCGGCGTTGTCACGTTGTCCCAAATAGGCTTCAGAGAAATGTGGGTCGAAAGGTCTTAAGTCTAGATCTCTGTTGATAATATTGAGCACATGTGTGAATTAATTCGAAACTGTACTAAGCAAATAATGTGTTTACTCTTTATATTCAGGTAATATTGGTGCAGGTATAGATCACACAACAACGCGGGGCGAGAACGTTGCCGACATGATCGAAGACACTTTGCAGATCCTTGAGCGCTACGGGGGGCCCGATGCGTTTATTAATATTAAATACATGATCCCTACTTACGAGTCCTGTGTATTGAATTAGATTGAATTATAATAATCATGTTATCAATACTAAACGAGTTTGTTTGACTATAGGCGAGTATTTTTTACTTTATTATACACTTTTATTTATACTTTTTGTACAATGTTATACACTAATAAATATTATAGGCTTATTATGTATAAGACTTTGACTCTGCAATCTTTAAAATTGTTGCATTTATTGGTTGTAAAAAAGTAAATGTAGTACGCTTCGAATATGCTTCATTGCTTCGATCAAATGTTGTGAATGAATTTATGATAAATACTCAGTACAGGTGTTAAAATTACACATGTTTGTTTTAGTATATAGTTATTAGTTGCGGCATCTGTTTAATGTTTGGTTCTGTTTTTATAGTTATTATTAAATTTACATTGAAGTTTGTTGTTTTAATTACCACATTTCTAAATAACCTCCATCATGACATAATGATTTGTATGACGAATGAGATAGTCTTTTCAAGATGGACTATAAGATTTTATCTTAAAAGTTATCATTAGTTGGTTGTCAAGTTGTTATATAATAATAACAATCTTCTATGGTTTATTGGTTAGTTTCTTTTATGAAATTAGGGAAAGTAAACACTTAACCTACCTAGTGATTACTACTGAACGCCATAACACATGTAAAACCTGTAAAAAGAAGAAGCTCCAATGTCGAACTATCAGTATCAATTGCCATATTTCTGATCCGATTGCAAATTATGTATAGTATAGGAAAAATTTATATTGATTCTGAAATTTACTGTTTTAAGCTGTTATGGTTATGTTAAGGAAAGTTGAATGATGAAAACAAATACAAATAAGTTATAAGAAACCATCATAGAAGTGGAGCTATCTTATTTATAATACACGAATATAATTCTTCATCTAAAACAGTCTTTGTTTTGCAATAGACTGTTTACAAGTAATTTACGTGAAAAACTTTCAGACCAAATTTATAGATGATGATTAAATATATATAATACAAAACGTAAGTAGAAACTTAGACTGACGTCCTCCGTGGACGAGGGGCGTAAACACCCGTTTAAAAGGTGTCGCCATCTCGAGGTCCCGGATTCGATTCCCGGTCGGGTCAATGTAGAAAAACCAGTTTTTCAAAATTTTCTCTGGACAGGGTGTTTGGGGTACCTTCGTTGTTTCCGATTCCTATCTCACAAGTGCTTTGGCATCTTTTATTCGGATCGGAGGAATGTATGTGATGTTGTCCCTATCTGTGTATTTATTTAAAAAAAAAATTAAGAATGGGCGATTGAAATTCGAATCAGGAGACCGTGTTTATTCCTAGGATAGAAAGAAACATTATTCATCATGTTTCTTTCTATCCTAGGAATCATTACAAGCATTCCTTGTAACAAATAGTTTATTTTCGAAACTTATTTACGATTTTTATCGTTGGCTTGAACAATAAAATGACGATAGGCTCTCTGACTATTACCTTTTTGGGGATGCGTAGAGATGATAAAACGCACCAAACGTATTTTGATAATATTTATGACTTTCTGATATTATTACTCGCCAATAAACGGATAAGCATAGTATTATTAGATAGGTAAGTTACACCGCAGATTGTGGTATATTTAACAAGGGTATTGGGTTTATTAATACGGCCGGTGCTTCGCCGGAACCTCTTGGGAACGTCATGTCAATATTTGGATCAACCGGAGCCAAAGCAATTTACAAGCTGCGAGGCGGAATTCACGGCTCTATCTATGCATGCATGTATGCATGCAATTTGCATTTCAAGTTTCCTTCAGTTTACGTGCGGCTAAAACGTATGCATGTAAGTTGTTTGTGAGACTCTTGGATCTTTATTACTTATTCCAGTCTTTGTGCGAGCTTAAGTGACTACAGAATTGCCTATTAAAGTTGTCAAGAAAATACATTTTAAAGATATTTTGATGTTGATAGTGACTGTATATTGATAGAAACTGGTACGTAGTTTATACTATATTAGTCAGAAAGCACTTAAATGCAGCTTTGTTTTTAAAGAATACTAATACTGGAAAATTAGGTTTGTAGCTGAATTATATTCATTCAGTGTAGTATGCAGTCAACGTAGGCTGACTGAAAAATTAAATAGATTTCGGACAGCTTTTAACCAACCGAGGAAATATATAAAGTATAGGAAATCTTATTTTGAACTCTAAAGACTGAGGTTTTTAATGTCTTGTTGTGATTATTATATAATTCGACAGAAGCCTAAGCTCACAATAACAACAAGACGTTCAAGACCTCAGGTCCTCCGTAACCACGAGTGCTGTATCGTCGAATCGTCCACTCGAATCGTCCACTCGAATCGTCCCTAAGTTTAAAAAACTAAATAAAATCCATAAGTAATTGTTTTATTTAAATACTTTCTACATTGCTATTTATTTGAATCATTTATTTTCATCATAGCATTTAGTTTCAACGTTAAGAGAAAAATATTTTTGTCGTATAAAAAACTCTTCTTTATACTTTTCTGCGGAAGCAATTTCAAAGAAGCTCGTCATTTGAAATACGAAACATCAAAGGCTTGCACTCTATTGGCACTTTCATATCTGAGCTTGTTAGATATTTGCGACTTCCTTCTCTTTACCTGATCAGTATATTTTTGCTTTGCTCTCTCTATATATATATTATAATCTACCAACCCCTAAATTCAGATGATCCAAGGTGTGACTAATGGACAAGCCTTGAAAATAGTAATTACTCTAACTATCGATCCTGGTAACCATTTCGAGATAACAGATTAAAATTAAGAGGACGAGCAATGTCGAGGGTCGTAAGTTATGTATGACTGTAGGACCTGGTACCACAATACAAGCTTGAAGAACGTCTACGGACGGACGGAATTACCACGTTTAAGCTACTTTGAAATTAGAGCGCAGTATGTGATGTTGTCACTATCCATGTATGTATATATTTATAATATGTATAACATGCTTTAAATATTAAAATATCTTCAAAATCAACCTTACTTGGTTTATGCAGAGGATTATGATCTTGTTACAAAGTTAAGAAAAAAATTCTTCATACTATTCCCAATACAGGGATAAGAAGAGGTCTAGATATTTCGACCCGCCTTTCACCGAATAATTTTTTGAACAACGTGACAGGTTGTGAACCTTTCGCCGTGCCTCTTGACTCGAATTCCGATCACCCGATCATTTGGCTATCATGACCATTTATTACAATGTTAGAAATAAATATGAAATTAAGTATAATCATCAAAAAACTCGGTATTAATATTTATAGGAGTATATAAAATCACTAACGTACGCGTCGAAAAAGGAAATAATTTCATTACAAGAACACTTTAATGACAAAGTAAAATAAAAAAAATGAAATTAAAGGAAAATATAAACCTTTCCAGTCACATCAAAGGTCAATGGTGTCTCATTCCGAAATATCTTATCTTGGGAACAATCAAGACAGTAATTTTCTTGAAGAGTGCGCTCCAAAACTATTCCAGCCTAGCTTTAATTACGAATGTTACACAAAAAATTGTCTAAAATTCAGAAACATAAATTTAACTTAAAACATGACTTTAACAATCACGATACCCGAGTAGTTGGGTGATCGGAATTTGAGTCAAGAGACCCGAGTTCGATCCTTAGGTGGTAAGCTCGTACTAATCAACTTTTACAAAACTTACTGACAGCATGACCAAAATATGTCTTTGGTAAAGGCGGGTCGGCAGAAGTTTATTATCTAGACCTCTGTCTACCCCTGTATTGGGAAATGGGTGAAGATATTTATGTATCTATTTTAAATATTTATTTATTTATTTTAGATCTTACACAAGTAAGTGGACTTATAATATATACAGGTACAAACCTGTATATATTATAAGTCCACTAACTTTTCTAATACAGGAGGAAGAAGGAGAAGACAAGTCTAGATAATTAAATCCTTTCGACCGACCTACCACTGAGGCCTATTTAGGATAGCGTGGCAGGTGATGAACCCATCGCCGTCTTAGTATCCAAGTTAATAGTACAATATACTTTACAATAGATAAACATTAATATTAAATTAAATAGAAGTAAAATTTTATAATTTCAACTGACATTGGCGGATTCGAACCCACGACTTTGGACGTACCGTAGCAACGAAATTTTCAAAATTTTTTCTCTTTGATTTAATAAAAAAAGTTCAGCATAACTTATATGCTTTGAAATCAATAAAAAAATGCATAAAATATTAGTATTTAGTATAATATTGAGTAGTACAGTATAATAGTGAGATTATTCGAATCAGAAACCCTTAGCTTACAAGCTTTCTTTCTCCGCAGCACTCACTCAACTCTCACACAGCCAACTAGGCTATCAGGTCCCCGATACACTAAAAAAAATCAAATCTTTTGAACACACATTTAGACATATGAACAGTAAGGATATTGAAGTTAAGCAATTTATTTTGAAAATCTATTTAAATCTGGCTCCGTGTCAGCACACAACGTTCTAAAGACATTGGATAAAATAAAATATTAATACACACAATAAAGCCAAGCAAAGCCGAGGAAGTCGAGAACGGTAAAACACTGGAAAGCACTAAAGGATCCCACTATCTCTCGTTCCAAGCAATAAATGCTAGCAGAAAAATTGCAACGATTAATATCGGCCGTCGAGCGACTGTAATGCCATATTTTTCATCATTATATGCTCATTAAAAGACAGGCACTGGCGTGAAATCGGATAACGGTGAAAAAAAGGAAAAATGGAATCGCAGTCAGAGATATTTTATTCAGTCAGCCTCACTTCTGTGGTATTTAAATCCTTATAAATTTCAATTTGGGCATCGAGTTTTGAGCCCGTTGTGAAATGTTAATCATTATTTAACGCTTGCGGGAGAGTAACCTTATCGAGGATGTCATAATTGTCGATAGGAGCCACTCTACGGGGATGAATTACGCCGTAACTAATTCCGATTTAATAAGAACTTCTTTGCCGGTGTATAAATAGAATTAGGTATTTTCGTAGTATCTTAAGTATTTACAGTAGATATTTTTTTTATTTTCACGAAATTTCCCTACTGGGGTAGGCTGTCGTCTGGATAATATATTCCTTTCGATCCAGTTTTCAGTATATTTTGCGACAACGTGACCTGTAGTTTGCCTAACGAGACTAACCAGGTATGTGACAAGTGGTAAGCCTAACTAAGGTGTTAATTGAAGACTAATAATTTGGTTTGTATATTTGTAACGCATAATATGATTAATACAAATATAATCTATTACTACTAATACTGATTTACAATATAAATCTGATATTTTGTTTTGTAGAGGTGAAAAATAAAAATATTAATTAAAGCAGGCTAGTGGTTTCGCGATTTCATAATTTTGGTTGAAATAGTTACAGAGTTTTACAACATTACACCGAAATTTACTTGGGACAACGTGGTGGTGAGATTATCGCCATCTTAATGTCCAAGATAGTAGAGACAGTGTTAGATATAGACATCACTCCGTGAGACGACCTTCGTGGACATTTGGCGTACACACCGGTTTTCGTGGTGTCGCCAGCTCTGAGATACCGGGTACGATTCCCGGTTGGATCAATGTATTATCAGACGCAAAATATAAAATTATAAGATGTAAGATGTAAAATTGTCAATGTATTATGTATGATCAGTTGTAGAAAATACTTTTTCTACATCTTCTCGGGTCTGGCTTTGGTTACTTACTTTGGGTACAGAGATAGGACGATGTCCTTACCGATATTTCTATGAACCAATTACTTATATAAGAACTCGATATTAAATGTACCTGTAGAAATAAAAATAAATTACAATATTTTTTATAAAATTAAAAGGTTGTTATTTTTCTCATTAATAATGTTTTTTTTTTAAAGGCTAGACTGAGAAAATAAACAAGAACAAAAAGTACGTCGTAAGTACGACGTAAAAGTACGTCGCCGACAGTAAACAAAAAAAGTTCCGTCTCTTGTATATTGATACCTATTTTAGCATTCAGTTTTTAAGTAAACATTTATGAAATCAATTAGTAATTTAAAAGTTTAGTAAAAGGAGTAGAATTTTGTTGACAACAAAAATTAGAAACCGAAAAATGTGTTCGGTGAAAGGTGGGTCGCATGAACTTAATTTACTAGACCTCTGTCTACCCCAATATGGCGTGAAAATATATATAATAATTTGTGATTTGATCAAAACAGTACCAGTTTTCACTTAGATAGTTGTTGGCTTGGTTCGAAGTCGAGTTAAATTCGAGTCAAGAGACCCGAGTTCGATACTCTGGTGGCAAGCTTGTATCAAGGGTTTTTTTGTTTAGACGAAAAGCGGAGACACGTTAACCACCCAGATGATATACATGGTGTTTCAAATATATAGTACTGTTATACTCCATCTATGTAAATGAATGATATAACGTGGCCTCAATTAAACGGCTAGGAAAATATGGCTGATCTTATGTTGCATTTGTAGTTATGAAAGACAGAACTTGTAAAATCCATGGAAAACGTTGGATATATTGAAAAAAAAAAACGCTAATATCTAAGAGATTTAACATGAATATCTAACTCTTGGAAATGTATTTTTTCTTTGTTTTTCGTATTTATTCTACAAAAAATTCTATAATAAACCGAAAGCAACTAATTTTCATTATATACACATATATACAATATCAGAACGTTTAAAATTATAAACATGTAACGTTAGGAACGAAATAAAATATTTATATTTAGAATTGTGAAATCGTATTGAAAATAAATCCCTGAATTCGAAGCTTATAGCAAGCTCAATAGTGTAGAAAATATTGTATGTCAGAGGCATGTGCAAAATTCAATGCAAGTCAAAGCAGGGCAGGGCAGCGTATAGAGTAACACACTATGTTCCGATTGCTTTGATTCTATCCTTATTTTGCATATTACTCGATATATTTTTGTAGTTTTAATATTTGAAGAAATATTTTTTTAAATTAATTCTCCTAAAAAAGAACCCACTAAAGCAAAGAATTATTTCTATACCTAAACTTGTTACTTATTAATTCTAATAATTACCTGGAATATTCAAAATGGCAACAAGTGTGGTTTGATTAGTATTATCTGACATTACAATTATATGCAGTTAAGACTATTAGACAACCAGCTAGCCTTGTTGCTGAGGATACAGGCATCCAAGCCGAGGGTTGCTGGTTCAAATACCGCTAGGGGCTAACCTTTACATGATGAATATGAATGTTTGTACTGAATTCATATATGTTTAAATGTACATATGTATATGTATATACTTTTTATCGTTAGCTTAGACACTAAGACGGCGATAGGCTTAGCAACTTTTACGTTGTCCCAAATAGGATTAGTTGAAATTTTGGGTCGAAAGGACCTACCTGTTTTGACCTTAATTTACCACAGTTTGAGAAAATAATAAGATTTATTTCTGAATGTATTTCAAAATCATCTGTCATTGATCACATTCATATTTCAAACGTACCTAGGATAAATAACTGTTAACTGAATTCCTATACTGAAACGTTCAAGAAGCGGGTGAAATGCGTGCCAGCCGTGTTGAGTTAGGAAGAGGTTCACCTGAAGGTCTGTTGTCGGCGCTGCGGTAGCGTGCGAAAGAGTTCCCGTTCTCTTGAAAAGTTTCGGTAGGAGTCCGGCATAACAAATGCGCCTCCGCGGCGGAAGGGTATCCAGTTTTTACCACGAAAAAAAGGCCCTGGATACACAGAGTTGCGCGCGTAGCCCGTCACGGTAACAACACGAATATTGATTGCTTTTTAATTTTATACTAAATTTTTAGGTAAAGCCATATATATTTTAAGGACAAAAAATGTCATCTGTGAATGGTGGGTCGAAAGGACTTGTTTCAACTGTCTGGATTGTCTGATCTGTCTACACCAGTATAGGGAATAGCAAGAAGATTTTTATTATTACTATACCATGAATTTAACATTACTATACTATTCAAATTTAGATTCGATGGTAAGTGTTGGTAAAACAAATAATATAAGTTAAAAATTTTACCATATCCTCGTTTTGCGAATTATTTTGAAACGCCTACCTACGTTTACTTATTTCTATTTTCGTAAAACAAAGAACGTTTCGTGCTAATTAAATAAAAACACCAAAGAATGTTGATAGATTTTCTTGGAAATAATGAATAAAAACAAAGAGATCTCACGATGTTTTCCAAGTGGCTGAGGGATTGGCCTCGTTATTCAAAATAACTTAGCGTCCATCGTCGACATATTGATATAAAATTACAAAAAGTTATACAAAATATGGATGAAAACTCGAATCGAATTTGTATTTGGTACAATAGCACTGACATCTTTTATTTTAAATCTACTAAATTAAATGGTACTCCAATATTTATTAACATTAAATAAAAGAAAAGAAAAAGAAGGTAACGACGATCAAGAGTGCGTAGTGCTAAGTATAGTCAACGGAAGCTATGAATTGTTTATAGGAACGTGTCTTTATACTCCATTAGTTGGAGAAGAAGACTTTTTAATAACTCTCCATTCATAATATGTGAGATTTTAGCTTGTATTAATTTTCTGGCATTGGTCATTTCGTGATAAACTTCTCTATGATAATTTCTTCAGGTTCCCATACAATTGTTAACACCGGTGACTTGTTTGCACAAGTCCCCACTTCCGTTCTTCCCGTGACTGTCTACTAGAGCCTAATATTAAAGTTTCTTCACCTGTGTAAATATATCAGTAGAGTATGGCGTTCTGAGAAAAAGTTTTATCATACAATCTATTATCAGTTATAGTTATTATATCTTTCCATAGCTATATCTTTTCTCTGAAAATGAAAATTTTTTTGATGATAAATTTATAACAAGCTATTGGAAACGAACAAACGTTATTAGTTGTTTTAAATTGATAAAGGAGAAATCTGTAAAAAAATATCATGACGAAAGTGCCAACATAGTACTCATATAAAAAGTGGATCAAGTTGTAATATATGTATATATATTACAACTTGATGGAGGTTCGCAGGTTCGGCCGCACATGGAGTACTGTTCTCATCTCTGGGCGGGGGCACCCCAGTGTCAGCTCCTTCCATTTGACCGTATCCAAAGAAGAGCGGCTCGAATCGTCGACGACCATACTCTATCCGATCGGCTAGATCCCCTGGCTTTGCGAAGAGATGTTGCATCTCTTTGCATTTTCTATAAGATCTACTAAGGGGAGTGCTCCGAAGAATTGTTCGGATTAATCCCAGCCGCTGAATTTCACCATCGCACCTTACGGCATAACCAAATATTTTATCAACACCACCTTGATGCTTGGCATTCCACCACAGTGGGTTTTTCGCGGAGTTTTCTGCCACGCACTTGCACTTTGTGGAATGAGCTGCCGTCAGCGGTTTTTCCGGACAGATACGACTTAAGGACCTTCAAGAAAAGAGCCTATACCTTTCTCAAAGGCCGGCAACGCATCCGCTATTCCTCCGGTATTGCAGATATTCATGGGCAGCGGTAATGACTTACCATCACTTGTGCCACCAGATCGTTTGCCACCCTCTTCTATAAAAAAAAATTATAAAATTCTGATGCGTTCGGTTAAGTAGCTCCGGAGGAATTATCAAGTCTAAGTTGATATTTTCAAACTCTTCTCTTTAAGTCTCTAACAACAATATTAACTTGTTTATTCAGAAAAAATTTTAAAAACTATTATTTTTTTAAATAAAAAATATACTATATATATTTATTTATAACTACAGTTATTTCTTATTTCAAAAGCATAGTTATCTCATCAAATATCAAATAAAACGAAGAACATTGCAATATCTTAGACCGGATTTATATTAAAATTTTCATTTCATTAGATAGTTTAAAAGAAGTCCATTTTAACAAGCACGGCAATAAAGGCTGGTGCAGCGCGGTTTAAATAAATCGCGGGCAGAAAGCATCTACTGCTATGTGTCTGCCACTTTTAGCATCCCTCAGTTACACCGTACTGTAATGTATTTTACTATTAATTTAATAATAGAAGCATGCCTTTTGGTATTGACGTAAAAATTTACCTTACCATTTTATATTATATGTGCCTTAAGAACGACAAATGGGAAAACCCTTGAATATGATAATGGTTGCCAATAAGAAAATCACTAAACAAGAAGAAAATCACTAAAAATACCAGACCAAAAATGAACTTTCGAGTGATGGTCAGCAGTACCAAAAGTAAAGGTGTCTGGTACAGCGATTACCAATCTGCTAGTCAAGGGTGGTGATTGTAGCATATTCTCCTGATTTTTAAACGAATGTTTCCTGGTCACAGGCCTTTAAGTAGGTGTAAGGTGAAATATAACAAATTTTTATTTTAATTTTCTAAAAATGTGACTATTTAACGAAAATTCTGAAAAACTCACTAGTTAACGCTTGCGGGAGAGTAACCTTATCGAGGATGTCATAATTGTCGATAGGAGCCACTCTGCGGGGATGAATTACGCCGTAACTAATTTCGATTTAATAAGAACTTCTTTGCCGGTGTATAAATAGAATTAGGTATTTTCGTAGTATCTTAAGTTCTTACCGAAGATATATTTTGTTTTCACGAAATTTCCAAACTGGGGTAGACTGTCGTCTGGATAATATAGTCCTTTCGATCCAGTTTTCAGTATATTTTGCGACAACGTGACCTGTAGTTTGCCTAACGAGACTAACCAGGTAAGTGACAAGCGGTAAGCCTTACTAAGGTGTTAATTGAAGACTAATAATTTGGTTTGTATATTTTGTAACGCATAATATGATTAATACAAATCTAATATATTACTACTTATACTGATTTACAATATAAATCTGATATTTTGTTTTGTAGACGTGAAAAATAAAAATAGTAATCGCTTTGATTACTATTTTTTACAGGCTTTATCTTTTACACATATAAAATGGTCTATAAAATTCCACTGAAAGGCCTCTGTAAAAGGGAAAAAAATGTAATCCTCCCTGGATTTGTCTAATCACTAAGCTAGGCTAGTGGTCTCGCGATTTTATAATTTAGGCTGAAATAGTTACAGAGATGTACAATATTACACCGAAATTAACTTGGGACAAGGTGACCGGTGTTGAGATTATCGCCATCTTAATGTCCAAGATAGTAGAGACAGTATTAGATATAGACATTACTCCGTGAGACGACCTTCGTGGACAATTGGCGTACACACCGGTTTTCATGGTGTCGCCAGCTCTGAGATACCGGTTACGATTCCCGGTTGGATCAATGTATTATCAAACGCAAAATGTAAAATAATAAGATGTAAGATGTAAAAATGTCAATGTATTATGTATGATCAGTTGTAGAAAATACTTTTTCTACATCTTCTCGGGTCTGGGTGTTTGTGGTACCTTCATTGTTTCCGCTTCCATGACACAAGTGCTTTGTTTACTTACTTTGGGTACAGAGCAATGTATGTGACGATGTCCTCACCGATGTTTCTATGAACCTATTACTTATTTAAGAACTCTATATTAAATGTACCTGTAGAAATAAAAATAAATTACAATATTTTTTACAAAAATTAAAAGGTTGTTATTTTTCTCATCATTAATGTTGTTTTTAAAAAGGATAGACTGAGAAAATAAACAAGAACGAATAAAAGTACGTCGCCGACAGTAAACAAAAAAAGTTCCGTCTCTTGTATATTGATACCTATTTTAGGATTCGGTTTTAAAGTATACATTTATGATATTAATTAGTAATTTAAAAGTTTAGTAAAAGGAGTAGAATTTTGTTGACAACAAAGATTAGGGTCCCGAAAAATGTGTTCGGTGAAAGGTGGGTCGCATGAACTTAATTGACTAGACCTCTGTCTACCCCAACATGTCGTGAAAATATATATAAAAAATTGTGATTTTATCAAAACAGTACCAGTTTTCACTTAGATAGTTATTGGCTTGGTTCGAAGTCGAGTTAAATTCGAGTCAAGAGACCCGAGTTCGATACTCAGGTGGCAAGCTTGTATCAAGGGTTTTTTTTTTTTCAAAATATGTACGATTTATATCGTTGACTTATACAAAAAAGCGGAGACACGTTGACCACCCAGATGCTATACATGGTGTTTCAAATATATAGTACTTTTATACTCCATCTATGTAAATGAATGATATAACGTGGCCTTAATTAAACGGCTAGGAAAATATGGCTGATCTTATGTTGCATTCGTAGTTATGAAAGATAAAACTTGTAAAATCCATGGAAAACGTTAAATACATTGAACAAAAAAAGCGCTTATATCTAAGAGATTTAACATTAATATCTAACTCTTGGAAATCTATTTTTTCTTTGTTTTTCGTATTTATTCTTCAAAAAATTCTATAATAAACCGAAAGCAACTAATTTCCATTATATACACATATATACAATATCAGAACGTTTAAAATTATAAACATGTAACGTTAGGAACGAAATAAAATATTTATATTTAGAATTGTGAAATCGTATTGAAGATAAATCCCTGAATTCGAAGTTTATACCAAGCTCAATAGTGTAGAAAATATTGTATGTCAGAGGCATGTGCAAAATTCAATGCAAGTCAAAGCAGGGCAGGGCAGCGTATAGAGTAGCAGACTATGTTATGATTGCTTTGATTCTATCCTTATTTTGCATATTACTCGATATATTTTTGTAGTTTTAATATTTGAAGAAATAGTTTTTTTAATTAATTCTCTTAAAAATAACCCACTAAAGAAAAGAATTATTTCTATACCTAAACTTGTTACTTATTAATACTAATATTAACCTCAAAATGGCAACAAGTGTAGTTTGATTAGTATTATTTTACATTACAATTATATGCAGTTAAGACTATTAGACGACCCGATAGCCTTGTTGCTGAGGATACAGGCATCCAAGCCGAGTGTTGCTGGTTCAAATACCGCTAGGGGCTAACCTTTACATGATGAATATGAATGTTTGTACTGAATTCATATATGTTTAAATGTACATATGTATATGTATACACTTTTCATCGTTAGCTTAGACACTAAGACGGCGATAGGCTTATCACCTTTTACGGCGCTGCGGTACTCATATAACATAGTACTCATATAACAAGTGGATCAATCAAATCTTAATATATATATATATATATATATATATAAATATATATATATATATATATATATATATATATATATATATATATATATATATATATATATATATATATATATATATATATATATATATATATATATATATATATATATATATATATATATATATATATATATATATATATATATATATATATATATATATATATATATATATATATATATATATATATATATATATATATATATATATATATATATATATATATATATATATATATATAAATAAACAATAAATAACTTCACGCAATTCCCAATATAGGGGTAGACAGAGGTCAAGTCTAGACAATTAAGTCCCTTTGACCCAACTTCCACCGAAGATATTTTCGGGACAACGTGACAGGTGGTGATCACAGGCCACAATGTTTCCTGATCACAGGCCTTTAAGTAGGTGTAAGGTGAAATATAACAATTTTTTTTAATTTTCTAAAAACGTGACTGTTTAACGAAAATTCCGAATAACGAAGTCGTCATTCAACGAATACGATAATTATTACAACGATTTTTAGCTTTTTACAGCGACGTGTTAGTTCTTATCTTTTTTTTTATTCAAAATGTTCCACCTTACAAAACTTCTATGTGAAATCCCCAATCTTTTACCGATATTGTAAAAAGCACGTTAAATATATTTATGAGATAATTTACTTATCTGATATATAATAATAATAAATCCATACATTAATGTGGACAACATCACATACATTGCTTCGATCTCAATTTAAGTATCTAATGGAAGCAACGAAGGTACCACAAACACCCAGACCCGAGAAAATGAAGAAAAAGGGGTTTTCAACATTGACTCGTTCGGGAATTGAACCCGGAAAATGTCAGAGCTGGCGACAACATGTTAATGGGCGTGTACGCAACTCGTCCACGGAGGTCGTCCTAAATGGCTTTTATTTGCGAATATTACGAAACGGTGTAATTGTTAAAAGCTTTTGCACTACTTTGCAGCATCGCCTAGACAAATTTTGCTGTGAGATAAGAAAGAAACAGAGAATCAGGACAAAGGCAACATTATGGCGGCTTATGGTTCTTAATGCGGATTACTGGGAAAACGAATGACGGGGTCGAACTGCGTCCCCTTAGTTTTTGGCCGAGATAATGGTGATTAAATTAATTTAAGGCGAAGTACACGAATAGTCTTTCTCTATGCGAATCACAGTTGTAAGAATACGACTTTACTTTTGTATAACATCATAGTAGGAGATATAGAATATGGTATGTATAAATAGAAATGTAAAATATGCATTAGACAATGACATATGTCATTATATTCCGTATGATATTTAATGATAACTGTAGTCATAATCTCTTGGCAAAAGCTTGCCATGCGTCTTTATCTCACGATGGTCATTTTTCCTCTATAGTTCGTCGTCGCATGCAGGTAGATACCTTTTTCGCAGTTCTACATGCGAGTAAAGTTTACTAGAGAGTACGATTCATTCAGCTAGTCAGCTTATTCTGTTTTTAAACTACCTCAGAATATTTTGCTTCCTCGCTGTCCTTATGAAATTTTCAAAACTAACTGACCATTTGGATCCAGAGTATGAGAGAAAGAGACGGAATTTTTCTTTTTCATCTTTACATATAACTTTTATACTCCTCGCAATATTTTGCAGGTCATTACTTATTATTTTTGTAGGGGATCTTCAAACACTATTTGTCTAAACGAGCTTGCCATTCGAGAACCTATTTTCCCCAATGAAAAAAATTGTTTCAGCTTTTTTTATGTGGGGGAAACTGAAATTTAATTCTGTAAATTTGAATTACCGATAAGTCTTATACTTTTTAAATAAAATGATTTTCAGATTTATTTAAGATGTGTAGTATTCGCCTAAATACAAGAAATCATTAAGTCTTATACTGTTTCCGTCATTATTTCGTCATAAGACATTCGTTGAGCTAACATAATGAAGTTAGCAAATTGTGAGATGACATGTTATCCTTTTCCATTTTTAATCATGTTGCCTTTCCCAGATTGAAACAATTACACATTGTAAAACGGGAAATATGACTACGTCGTTAGCGTTGCTATTAATCAACAAACGAATGCGTTAATTAATTGTGCAGCCAGTGCTAATGGTGACCGTTCTCGTTAAATCTCGCCCATTGATTTGCTGTCAGCAACATGATCTGTCTCACTGTCCAGTTAATACGTTGCTTTGTACGCTTTCCTGTGATCGCTACTGTCGGTCAGTCATTGTGTGTGCGTGTGTGTAAGTGTTTAAGTGTACGTTGATTCGTTTGATATTCTCTGCATTGTGTATCTTTAACTTTTAAAAGTCACGATAGCCGAGTGGTTGGGTGGTCGGAATTTCGCGTCAAGAGACCCGAGTTCGATTCTCAGGTGGCAGGCTCGTACCAATGGGTTCTTCAAATACTTATGTACGAATTATATCGTAAGCTTGGACATGAAGACTGCGACGGGCTCACCACCTGTCACTTTGTCCCGAAAATATCTTCGGTGGAAGGTGGGTCGAAGGGACTTCTGTATTGGGAATGGCGTGAAGATATTTTTTTTAATGAAAGAAATAAATAAATAATATATGAACGACCAACAAGTGACGTGATTAAAGGTTTTCTTCATGGTGTTGTCATTTTTCGGGTACGAATCCTGGACGGGTCTAAATGGAAAATCACTTTTCCACATTATGTCTAGAACAGGTGATTTGTATACTTGGGGAGTGCTTTAAGCCGGGATGGAAGATGTGAGATAGATGTGGACAGGCGTGTTGATGCCGGAAACAAAATCAACGTATTGGGGGTATGAAAAATAGATGTTGTCCGTTTCTCAGACCTACCGTTCTGAGCTTTTTCGGAAGAGTTTGGTAACAAACATCGCGACACGATAATTTTATACTTCAAAGAATACGAGTATATACTATGTAACTTTGTTTACTATGTAACCTTTTATTTTCTGTATTTTATCGGAAGAATTAAACTAGCCCCTTCTTTCGCTTGTCGTCGTAAGAGCGTGAAATACAGCATCCAGCAGCCAGAGTCAGTCCGATTGCCAATAATGACGAAAAAAAGGAGAGTTCTTCTTCTTCTTCATTCTCTCAGAATTCTTCTTCTCGAGAAGAAGAATTCTGTTGTTATCTTTAGATTAAATTTTTCAATTCATATATACAACACATGGCAATATGTAATACATATTTATTTTATGAATTTCCCATTTCATCGAGTAATAAATTTCCAATGCGCTAAAGATGTTTTCACTTTAATAAATAAACATAAAATTTAGGAATAGAATTTTTACAATATGGTCTCAGAAGGAATACACTATTAAATAACATACATTTCAATTCTATTTCATTCTTACTTCAGCATGACCAACTTCGTTCATTAAAACGCCCGCGGAGTTGTCGGTGCGTAAGGGGACGACTATTTATTTATCTGAAAACGTTACATTTGCTAATGTTTCTTATTCTGAAAGAAATAAATACTTTTCTGTCCTGTATTTTTATACATCAAAGACGGCTTGAATTTCTGTAAATATGGAATAAATATTATATTTAAGAGTATAAGAGATAAGAAAAACAAAACTAATATGAGAAGACTGATGAGAGACTAACAGCTTTTAAATTAAATAAAAAAATCAGTGCTTAACAAGCCTGCCACCTCCTCGCCAATCCTGCCATCCTGCCACTTAAAAATCTTCGCATAAACTACTATAACTAAAACTTCGGGATATTATACAACTCCTTGTAACGGGGTATACGAAATAATATTGAAATTTAAATCTTAAATCCAACTTTGATTTATATACACATAATATACTTATTCAGTATTTGGAAAATAAAGTAAGCATACTTTATACATTTTAAACATAACTTTATTTCTTTCATATTTAACGACGATTCCGATACAATTATAAGTGTAAAATACACGACACTTAACACGTAAGCAGAAGGCGCATAGCGCAAGTCAATGACAAATAGTAAGGGAGCATAACAACTCTGAGAAACTTTCCACATGAGTACACACACTAACTACTCTCTCTCGCTTCTCGAACACGACTTTGCATCGTTATAAATTCTTAAGGCGTACCTTGTTATCATTATTTAATATGCCGTTAATTGTCTTACCACATTTTTCTGATGAGCGAGCCAGTTAACGAAGTGGTTTTGCAATAGGTCAGAAAGTAGTTTCGTTGTGAATCATCACGTGTGAGCTATGAGAGCTTTTTCGATCCTTGATCGCTGTTTTTTTAATATCGTACAATTTTAAGTTCGTTATTATCTAAATATTAAAAAAGCTGTAGAAAAAATCAATTACCATATGTATAACTGAGACCACAGGCTTCTTTCGTACGATGGGCTTTACAGATTGACAAGCGGATTGGCGATCACAGTACCAGGCATAACGCAACCTAGACGCTCCTGTCCGTTACCGATCTGCTAATTTTATCAAGTATTTTTCGCGATCGTTATCCTATCGTCGGTAGACGATACCTGCCTTACCAAAGGAGTATTTGCAAGGCCTCTTACGATATCCATGGGAAGAAATTGTCATGGTATATATTCCTACGTCGATACCATACGGTACTTCAGAATGATCCTACCTATTTGGATGATTTTTAGGATTCCGTGAGTAAAATGGAAAGAAACGGAACCCCTGTGCGTCCTATATATCCGTATATATATCGAAGTTTGTCCGCCTGCCAGTCTGTCACGACCTTTCGTGTCAGAAACGCGTGGAGGTATTAAATCAAAATCAATATCAAATACGCAGGACGACGGTTCTTGGAGCTCTAAAAAGGTTTTAAATAAACACATTAAAAAAGGCCATTTCTACGAAATATTTTGATGACCTGAAGCGTATTTTCCGTTGTATTCAAATGGGAGTAATGGAAAGAGAGAGAATAATTGGTTCGCTTTTTTTTAATATTTTTTCCACGCACCCTCAGACGTTTGTAAATACTGGAGAAGATAGAGTTCGAGATAATTTAATCCTTTTTTGACCCACTTTTCGTCGCAGCACATTTAGGACGAAGTGACTGATGGTGAGCCCATCGTATCTTAATATCCACGGCAACGATAAGTTAATCATTGGTAAGTTAAATCATTAGTATCGACCTTTCTTCTGGGGATAAAACTCGGGTGTATAGATTCAAATTACAATTACATACATCACTTGGCTCATGAAATGTAAATTAAAAAGGTCTATGTGACCTTTAGACTCACTATTACATACATGTATACATACATAATGGCCTATAAAAGTCCACTATTGGACAAGGCTTCTCGCGTGAGATTGTATTTATAATCGCCACGCCCGGCAAGCGGATTGGAAATCGCTGTACTAAACATTTCGGTAGCCGTTGACATAATTAAACTTTTCTCTCAGCCGCCTCTTACTCCACGTATAAGAAGAAAGTGATGGCATAGTCTTAAACCAATACCAACGAACCCAAGTATATACTATGACTTTATTACCTACATTGGTTATTTTTGGGGAAGACTGAGGTCTAGACAATGTAGTTCGACCCAGTTTTCACTGAAGTCTATTTAGCACAAGATGGCAGGTTTCGCCGTCTTAGTTTTGAATTCAACAGTACCATATACTTCTTAATATAAGTGTAAACATCCGTGACTGGAGTATAAACATAGATATTCAGCACACAAATGTTTGTCCTTAGCGGGATTGGACCCGTACACTTTGACTGCGAAGGCTACCAACCAAGCTAGCAACTAAACTCTGGAGCTAACCAGTAGCTAGTCAAAAGAGAAAATAATATTCAAACAAGATTTAGACGTCAGTATACCAGTTGACGTCAAAATCACGTTTTCCTTTTTTTTATTCTCACGCGTGGTCGAATCCAGCCAGTGTCAGTTAATTTTTTAAATTGCTCATTAGTTCAAGTTTCATCATGATAATTTCATTCACCGTCGTGCTCGTGACAAATTTAGAATCTAAATGGTTAATAACAATTTTAGAGATGCTGGTCCGAGGATCAAACTTGGGTCACTATCTAATAAAGCTAGCGCCTCGACCACTAAACTACCACCGCTGTTTAAACAAATACATTCAAAATCATGTTATCAATATTTCAAATAGGGCAGTAATTTAAATTCGTTGTCCTAAATAGTCTTCGGTGAAAGGTGGGTCGATAGGGCTTAATTATCTAGACGATCTACTCTATTTTAAGAAAATGCCTGAAAATATTTATTATAATTATTTAATTTCAAATAAATAAATAAATAAAATAAATGAATATCTTCACGCAATTCCCAATACAGGGGTAGACAGAGGTCTAGTCTAGACAATTTAGTCCCTTTGACCCACCTTCCACTGAAGATATTTTCGGGACAACGTGACAGGTGGTGAGCCTGTCGTCGCCTTTATGTCCAAGCCAACGATGTAAATCGTACATAAGTTTTTTGAAAAACTCATTGCTACGAGCCTGCCACTTGGGGATCGAACTCGGGTCTCTCGACTCGAAATTCCGACCACCGAACCACTCGGCCTTCGTGACTTTTTTAATTATTATTTAATTTCACCTTAGTTTAATTTGTGATTTAAATTTAACAGCCACGATAGCCGAATGATTGGGTGATCGGAATTTAAGTCAAGAGACCCTAGTTCGGATCTCAGGCGGTAGACTCGTACCAATGTCTGTTTTCCAAAACTTACGTAACTTTTCTGTCATTGGCTTTAATAACGAGGGCAATCACCATGTGCCACGTTGTACCAAAAATACCTTCCGTGTGTAAAAGTTGGGTGATGGGTGGGTGGGTGGTACTTAATTATCTAGACCCCTGTCTCCCGCAGTAATGGGAATAAAATGAAGATATTTAATTTAATTTTAACTTTGATTTAAACTCAGTAATGCACTACTGTGAAACCCCAGCAGAACGTTTGCTCTTGAAATGATATACCAGTCTTCGGACGTAAATCAAACCGATATGTGAGCCCGCTTTACCGCGCAATAGAGTGATGTAATTTGTTTGCGGGGTAGGTGCGAAGCAATGTTCCGGTGTTCGCTGCGGGCCGTTTTTAAAGTGAACCTCGGCCTGACCTACATGCTGACGTCACAGGTGACCTCATGTTACGTAATCAGACCAGCCAATGGCACATCAGCGTCTGTCAATTGGTTAACGATATTATCCAATGGTCGGCCTAGGCGTGGCATGGCACATTGCCAGGCCAGATGCGGAATGAGCGCAGCGAGTTTTACGCCTAGCACTTGTTGAATATCAGATAAAATTTTCAGTGGTATTTAGACCAAGGCGGAGCGACGCTATGCTACGATTTCCTTTGTTTTTTTGCCAGTTTTTTAGGGTTTTAATTTTTAAAATTTGTTGTTTCAGACTATTCGTAAGTAATGCGCCCAAATTTAACGATTAATTAAAAAAAGAAGATTGTGAAAATTAAAATTTAGTTAACAAGTTTAATTTGACAAACTTGTAAGTTTTCATGAAGCTTTGAAGGCAAATCATCGGTTGTATATAAATGTGTAAAATTAATTAAAAAATTTATATTTCTTACTACACATTGTATTAAGAAATTTCAGTATTTACGTCTTAATACATCAAATAACTATGGCTAGGATCTAAAAATTACAAAGACCCCAAGGATATTTATTAATAAAATTTTCAAACTGTATTATTTAAATAAGTCACGAGTCAACAAGTCGAGTCAAAAGACCCGAGTTCGATACTCAGGTGGCAAGCATGTATCACGGGTTTTTTATCAAACTTTATATTCAAAAGTCACGATAGTCGAGTGGTTGGGTGGTCGGAATTTCGAGGCGAGAGATCCGAGTTCGAGTATATATATATATATATATATATATATATATATATATATATATATATATATATATATATATATATATATATATATATATATATATATATATATATATATATATATATATATATATATATATATATATATATATATATATATATATATATATATATATATATATATATATATATATATATATATATATATATATATATATATATATATATATATATATAGAGTATTAATGTTTTCATAAAAACAAAGTTTTTGAAACAGAAAAATGTCTCAGAAAAACAAAGCACTCTCCAGTTGTAATAATTTGGTTTGAACAAGGGCAGCGAAGCCTTGCATTCATCAAATATGCATTCGATAATGGAATCTTAACGGGGGAGGTAAAAAATCCCCTTACGACGTGGATAATTTTTAAGTATACAACAATTTATTCATGCATTACAGGCTCCGACTTTATTTAATAATCTTTAGCCTTTTTAAGGAACAAGAGACGCTTAAATAAGTTGTTTTAGATTCATTTTTTTAATCTTCTTCTTCTTCTTCCTGCCCTTATCCCATGCTATGTGGGGTCAGCACAACATGTCTTCTTCTTTCACTCTCCTCTATTTTCCGTCATCTCAATACTCACTCCTTTTTTCTCATGTCTTCTTTCACACAATTCATCCATCGGTTTTTTGGTCTCCCCATAGCTCTTCGTCCATCCACATTCATCTCTAACATTCTTTTGCCTATATTACATTCTTCCCTCCTCATTACATGCCCGAACCATGCTAACCTACAACTCTTTATTTTCTCTGTCACTGGTGTTACTTCAAGCTTCCCCTTATATACTCATTTTAAATATATATATTTTTTTAATATATAATAATAAATAATAATCTTCGCGCATAGCCCCTGTCGGGGTAGCTAGAGACGTTGCCAAACCAAATGTCGCGATCCTAAGATACCAGTATTTTTTTTAGAAATTAATAATTCTAAGTAGTTAATAGGAGTACTTTAACAGAGCATAAACATTAAACACATTATTCGCTACAGTTCAACAACCCTGTTCTGCTCCGGTAAGTGACGCAAGTTCTCATTTATAACCTTCTTAAATTAAAAAAAAATTGCAAGCGTAGGTTAGCTTATTAATTTACCCATAATGCTTTACCATCCTTATATCTTCTTCAGAAATAGAAATTATTTCGTCTGATTCCTTTTACTGTTCATTCAATAAAACATCAAATGCTAAAACATTATTATTACGCAACGCAGTCACGAGCACAACTCAAATAATAACCTAAAGCTCCATCGAATAACCACAAAGAGACGTTAAAAACAACATCATAAGGAATTTAATAGTATAGAGCCGTTATTACACATAATACCCGAGTGCGGTTTGGCTCCGTGCCTAGATAGGAGCAAGGCACCCGATCCGCAACGACATTCTTTTACATAAACGCTGTTATCTACACTAAGATATAAACTAAGACAGTCAGCGGCAACGATACGCTTAAGTTTTGAAATTTTTCCGAAAAAAAAAATATATAATGTTTAAACCAAAGCACGAAAGTATGCCGCGCGGTATAATTTTTCTTTTCAAATTTTAATAAAAACTTATTACCATTTTTCAGCAATGTTGAGGAACGAAAGCATTCTATGACGTTTGAATCATTGAAAAAAATTATAAATGATATATGCAGGCATTAAATAGAGGCAGAGATACGTGTTTTTTTTCAGAAGTGATAAAAACGTTATTCCTACTATTATTATATTACTAGTTATATCCGGTCGTGCTTGAAAATAGTGAAATGTTTTCAAAATAGTTATGGAAGTTATGAATTCAAAATAGTCATAAAACTGCAATGGTTACCATGACGATGTATGAAATAAATTACAATGGTGACATGCAATTAATGCTGCATAAAATTGCATTAAAATCAAAGTCTTATTAAAAAAAAAAAACATTTGTCCATTATTTGATCATACAAAGGAAAAAATTTATATATCCTTTGACAATTTAAATTATTATAACAAATACACATTTCTTGTTATGTGTAAAAGCAAGTTTAATTATGAAATAATTTGAACGCTTGCGCTTATACCTTGCGCTCACCAAGGAGATCACATGCAAGCAATTTGTTGGAAGAAGCTATGAGGGTTGCAGTTTTTATTATGAAACTAGAATATAGCATGCACTGCTATTCGGGAATAATTTTTATTTTTCCTAAGGCGTTCGAGATTGTGATATCAACCTCCGTTTGCTCCTGCTCAAACTGTTCCATTTATTTAGCATTATAGATGTTTTAAATTTAGAATTGTTCACATACCAAACAATAATAATACTTTTACTAGGGTTTTGCTGAAGGGGATTAATCACTAGAAGAACTTTTCAAACAGCTACTGGCTATTGTAAAAGATTTGATTGTGTCTTATATGTGTGTATATAAGGAAAGCCAGGTATAATTTTACTTACTTACTTATCTTCACGCACAATCCCTGACGGGGAAGCCAGAGAAAACAGATCGTCAAGTGTCACGATCTCTACATACCTCTTTCGCTTCTTTCAGATTCATTATTTTCTTCATACATGCACGTCTAGGTATCCGTGTACTAGTAACCCTCCCCTCTTTGAGCAATTCACTCACATGGTCCTTGAAAGTTACTCTCGGTCTACCTCGACACCGCTTAATTTTAACTTTCGCGCTTTATATTTTCTTCACCATTCGGTCTTCACTCATTCGCTCAACGTGCCCAAACCATCGAAGCCCTTGTCAAGTTTTTTGGAAAGTTCATTTTTCAAACCTGCCATATTGCGAATCTCTTCATTTCGCAATAATTTTATAATTTTCAAAATTCAGGTATAATTAAAGGTAAATTATAAGAAATGAAAAATATCTACAACGTTTTGTATGTTATTAGTAATTAGTATAGTTATTAGTAGTATAAATGTTTAATATAATCCTTACATTTTTATTTGATGATTTTGTTTTATGATATATTTTCACTCATAATTCCCAAGGGAGTATCTAGAGAGCTTTTATGATTTTTCTGGCGTATCCAGGCTACATTGACATATAAAATAGTCGGCACTACGTTATGGCAAGGCGTGTTCTTATCACTACTCCCTGCCTTTTAATTAACATGGCCAGGTTATTATTAACCATTAACTTTATTCCCGACAGGTAAAAGTTAATGGTGACGTTACTAAATGTGATCTAGATGTGAGCATGTCTGGCTAACAGTGCACTCTAAGTCTACAATTTAATTCGCTTTTTTTTTTCAGAAGTGATAAAAACGTTATTCCTACTATTATTATATTACTAGTTATATCCGGTCGTGCTTGAAAATAGTGAAATGTTTTCAAAATAGTTATGGAAGTTATGAATTCAAAATAGTCATAAACTGCAATGGTTACCATGACGATGTATGAAATAAATTACAATGGTGACATGCAATTAATGCTGCATAAAATTGCATTAAAATCAAAGTCTTATTAAAAAAAAAAAAACATTTGTCCATTATTTGATCATACAAAGGAAAAAATTTATATATCCTTTGACAATTTAAATTATTATAACAAATACACATTTCTTGTTATGTGTAAAAGCAAGTTTAATTATGAAATAATTTGAACGCTTGCGCTTATACCTTGCGCTCACCAAGGAGATCACATGCAAGCAATTTGTTGGAAGAAGCTATGAGGGTTGCAGTTTTTATTATGAAACTAGAATATAGCATGCACTGCTATTCGGGAATAATTTTTATTTTTCCTAAGGCGTTCGAGATTGTGATATCAACCTCCGTTTGCTCCTGCTCAAACTGTTCCATTTATTTAGCATTATAGATGTTTTAAATTTAGAATTGTTCACATACCAAACAATAATAATACTTTTACTAGGGTTGTGCTGAAGGGGATTAATCACTAGAAGAACTTTTCAAACAGCTACTGGCTATTGTAAAAGATTTGATTGTGTCTTATATGTGTGTATATAAGGAAAGCCAGGTATAATTTTACTTACTTACTTATCTTCACGCACAATCCCTGACGGGGAAGCCAGAGAAAACAGATCGTCAAGTGTCACGATCTCTACATACCTCTTTCGCTTCTTTCAGATTCATTATTTTCTTCATACATGCACGTCTAGGTATCCGTGTACTAGTAACCCTCCCCTCTTTGAGCAATTCACTCACATGGTCCTTGAAAGTTACTCTCGGTCTACCTCGACACCGCTTAATTTTAACTTTCGCGCTTTATATTTTCTTCACCATTCGGTCTTCACTCATTCGCTCAACGTGCCCAAACCATCGAAGCCCTTGTCAAGTTTTTTGGAAAGTTCATTTTTTCAAACCTGCCATATTGCGAATCTCTTCATTTCGCAATAATTTTATAATTTTCAAAATTCAGGTATAATTAAAGGTAAATTATAAGAAATGAAAAATATCTACAACGTTTTGTATGTTATTAGTAATTAGTATAGTTATTAGTAGTATAAATGTTTAATATAATCCTTACATTTTTATTTGATGATTTTGTTTTATGATATATTTTCACTCATAATTCCCAAGGGAGTATCTAGAGAGCTTTTATGATTTTTCTGGCGTATCCAGGCTACATTGACATATAAAATAGTCGGCACTACGTTATGGCAAGGCGTGTTCTTATCACTACTCCCTGCCTTTTAATTAACATGGCCAGGCCACCATTAACCATTAACTTTATTCCCGACAGGTAAAAAGTTAATGGTGACGTTACTAAATGTGATCTAGATGTGAGCATGTCTGGCTAACAGTGCACTCTAAGTCTACAATTTAATTCGCTTTTTTTTTCAATTTAAATCACGACTGCCGAGTAGGTGCGTGATCGAAAATCGAGTTAAAGACCCGTGTTTGATTTCCAAGTATAATCTCACGCATGAGTTATTTCAAAAATTATGTACGATTTTGTAGGGTTCCACATAAAGAATACGACAAGCTCACCACCATCTACGTAGTCTCAAAATGTCGTTGATAATACGAGGGTCGATAGGACCTAATTACCTGGACCTCTGTCTACCGCGGTATTGGGAACAGCGTGATGATATATTGTTTTTTGTTCTAGACGTTCCTGATTTACCCATGTTTTATTCATCTTCATTCTTCGCCTCGTTTAAATATCAGATACTTAGTTTTATTACCATTGAAGTGAAGGTCTTCTTTTCATATTTCTCTTTAATAAATGCTATTGCAGTTTATCATTTAATTTAAAATTAAAACAATTGTTTAAAAAATTGTATTTTCATATATTAAATACGAATTGAACCTAAAATCTGTTAATAATTCATGAATCAGACATAGTGATCTTTAAAATTAGGTAACATAATAATTTCTTTGATGCGTTTCAATTCTGGACCATAGTTACCTACATATAGTGAAATGTTTATCACAATGTTTTAGTTGTTATTGAAAAAGTTACTTCGCAACATTCCGCTTGCAGATATAAAAAGGTATATGTTACAATGTTTTAGTGTAGTTTTTATAGGTTTTATTATTTAAGGGAAAATCATAATATTTTAGTGAAGTGCCATAAACGATATTTCTAAATACCTCTTTGGGTATCTCATAACATTCTCAGATGTATTCGTTTTGTAATAATGTCTCAAAGCTTGTTTGTAGACTGATATTTCAATTCCATGGCCTTAGTCTCTACGAAATCCTTTGAGTGTCGTATCTACTTTGAATTATGTCAACAGGGGAGGGATCGTCAGAATGTTAAGCCCAAAGTAACCTCTGTTGCTAAGTCGCGATACCTATACAACAATATTCGTTTTAATTAACATCGGATTTGAATGGTCGGACAAAAGACAGTCGAAAATCCGCTCAAAACGCCATTTAAAAGTTTTAATTTCACACGAAACGACTACGATACGATCGATTATGAAAGTGAAAAACGTCTGTTTTTGACGTATTGAGTCGTGAGACTAAAGGATTTTTTTAAAGATGTTCTTATGGTTACTATAGAGATGTAAACATAAAATGACGTTGCACTATTTCGCATGCAAAAGTGTGCGGAAATGTGTAAAATAAATAAATAAATATCTTCACTATACAGCAATTCCCTATACAGGGGTAGACAGAGGTCTAGTCTAGACAATAAAGTCCCTTCGACCCACCTTCCTCCGAAGACATTTTCGGGACAAACGTGTAATATAATTTTAGAATAACACCTTTATAATAATGAGTTCCGCAAAGTAATGACTAAGTGTATATAACTTGGTTACTAACCAATGGCGAGGTAGCCGCCGTTAAATGCCAGACTTACTACCGCTTTTTACACATAAGTTTAAAATTTTCGCGAGCGGATATGTTATAATATAGTTCCTGTATAGTTGGATTTTGATGATTTTTAGTCCGTGGTCCCTACTTAAACTTAGCTCTCTCTAACGATTATATACCTCATGTGTTTGTGACGTATGAAGTACATAAACTACTAAACTTAGTTTCTTTCAGATGGGCTTGGAAACAACGCCCCGTCTTGGATGGTCACCAAGAGATGCTTATAAAGTAAACATGGCTTGGTGGCCAAGTTATTTTAGGAGTGCTGATCGAATCTGATCTGAATCCTTTTACCAAGCTGGTCTCCTGACTTGAAATCCGATCTCACTCGGATTTCGTGAAAATATTTAGCAAAATAAAGTTAGAGGATATTTTAAGGTTTATTCCTGTCCAACTCTTGGCTAGTGCACCTTCATTCTAATAAGATAAATCACTTCGAGTCACAATAGCCGAGTGTTTGGCTGATCGAAATTCATACCATTGGGTTTTTTTTAAAACTTATGTACAATTTATATCGTTGGATATAAAGACAGCGACAGGCTCACCAACTGCCACGTTGCCCCAACAAATATCTTCGATGAAAGTTGGACCGAAAGGTATTAATTTTCTAGACTATACTCTGTCTACGTCAGTTGTGAAAATGCCGTGAATATATTTCTTTATACTATTTCAAACGACGAAAACATATACAGAGACAAAATGTCTCTGAAACGAAAACATATACAGAGACATTTTGTTTTGTTATGCGCGAAGAAATATCGGTTATGCCGAAGTAACGCACGCGAAAGTTTTGTCTAAATTACACGAAGAATATCGCAGAGTATAAATTAGAAACGGTTTAAATTATTCGGGGCTTTCTCCGGCCGAGGCGTCAGTGCTATTGACAAAGGTCATTCATATTGTACTTCACGCTCGGCCGCCCTCACTAATTCGGATTACGTCTACGCTACAACCGTATAGACGGCCTGTAGATACAGGGGATAGAAATGTCCCATTAACAAATGATGATTCTGTATTTGTACCAGACAGTGACTTTAAATATATAGTGCTAATATTTGACATTTTTGGTTAATTTGTTTTAAATTTGTGTTTTGTTTCACATAACTTTGGACCTGATCTCTGTGGACCAATGGTGTAGATACCGGTTTTCAAGTTGTCGCCAGCACTGAGTTCCTGCGTTCGATTCCCTCCCATTCCCCCATGTACATATTTATTTATTAATGGCTGCCAAATACTTGTATATAATTGTGAACATGCGACGCTATTGAGGTGGTTCATATCAGATGTGATCTTTGATTTTTTTTTGTTATACTTTCGTTGAGAATATTGATTGCCTATTGGACAATTCTGTGCCACCTTTAAAGGTTTGTATGTTTCAAAGGGTTGTTGGTAGGTTTGTTAGTATCACAAGTGATAAAAAAGGCAAAAAGGAAACATACGAAGTTTCTTTTGCCGGTTTTATCTTCGTCAGAGAAGGCTTGTTATGAAACGATGAAAGATTTAAAAATAATGCCTGGTGGCCTATGAAATTTACATATTGCATATCGCAATGTCAAAAAACATTAATACTAACATAAAGAATACGGGAGGGCCAAGAGCACTCGAATAATTAGAAGTGAGTGTATAAAGAATAAATAAATAAAATAAAAATAAATAAATATCTTCACGCAATTCCCAATACAGAGGTAGACAGAGGTCTAGTCTAGACAATTAAGTCCCTTGGACCCACCTTCCACCGAAGATATTTTCGAGACAACGCGACTGGTGGGTGAACCCGTAGCCGTCTTTATGTCCAAGTCAACGATATAATTCGTACTTAAGTTTTTGAAAAACCCATTGGTACGAGCCAGCTACCTGGGGATCGACCTCGGGTCTCATGACTCGACATTCCGACCACCCAAACACTCGGCTATTGTGACTTATATATGTATAAAGAAAATAATGAAATTAAAAGAAGTGAAAGAGTATGTAATACTCGTGCCACTTGGCGATCTGCTCTCTCTGGCTACCTTGACAGGAAGTATGCGTGAAGATAAGGTCATCAAAAACATTAACTGCCCAGACATCACAAAACGCGCACGTCGACAATAATACCGCTTGTATTAGCGTCAAATTGCGGTCGTGCAGTAATCGCATTACGTCACTGCATCTATATATAACATCATTATATCTGTACGTACGTTTGAACGTTGATGACATAGTATTGTGGTTGCTTAATCATATCTAGGTCTCATTAATAATTCCCGCGGGGTGTGCTCCCTGTCAATCCTCCCCTAATGAATGTTGGATTATTGTTTATGCACTTACATAGAATTAAAAGGTTGTTGTTTAGAATAACATTTTACGGCTTAAGTCATGCTTAGAATAAATAGAAATGAAATATTGTTGTACGTACTTATGTACGCAGGTTGTAAGTTATAGGTACTTTTTATTAGTAAGGAAAGAAATATTTCAAATATTTTAACCAGCGTGCCAGTATTATATAATCTAATAATAATAATTCATGATGTAATTCATAAAAAATACATAAAAATAAGTATCCTCTAATGCATATTATTGATGACAAGAATAATACATGTAAATATTCATACCTCGAGTTCCAACATTCATATACCACAGATAATCAACAGACATGGGTGACACTTTTTTTTTAATTTTCTTATAAATTTTTATAATAATTTTTAAGCACTATTCATTATTTAAATTTCCTAGTCCTAAGGGTGTTTAGAAGAGACCTTAGCGATAATACTGTGTCTGTTGTTTATGTTACAATCCGTAACATTTTTTGTTACTAAATAACAGAGTGATAGCAGTTCGGTTTTTAACCCTAAAATTAAGGTGAAAATGATTTCTTTTTTATATTTTCTTGCATTCCCAATATTGGGACAGTCAGACATCTTTAAAAAAGTCCAAAAAATCCGTTAGAATTACATTTCTCTGAAGCTTTTTTTATTTCGAACAGGTGATTAGCTTGCCGCCATCGTAGTATTCAACAATACAAACACACGGAAAAACAAACAACGATCCTATGTCTCGAAAAAAACTTATTGATAGCCTTTCTCCGAATATAAATATTCTAATTCCAATCCCGCTACCCCCTTCCCCCAGCTACTCCGCTACTGTGGCTTTAATTTTATATAATTTTTAATTTTACGTACAAGTATAAAAATATTTGAATAAAAGTATTCATAAATATTCAGCACAATATTGTCGTTATTTTCGTAGCGAACAAAATATGCTTTCTTTGCTACTTTTTCAGCATAATAATCTTAAAAATGTGAACTGTTGTATCAGATCCTTGTAAGCGATCTCTTATAATGCTTGTTAGGAATACGAGGCGTATTGACGACGAAGGGCACTAATGAGCAGCTTGAACACGGCCCCTTTTTGCGCCGAATTCCGTGTAATGATAATTTTGATAGAAATAAATCGGGCATCAATTTAGATAAACAAGTGCACCCTTAAATATAACATATTTATATAACAACACATATTTATATAAGTTCGGACAACGTCAAAGAAATTTATTTGTGACATCACAACTTCTATATCAACACGTCTGTCTTTTAAAATTGTAGTTTTTATTTGTTTCCGTTTTTCATTAAATACTTGCCTGGTTCGACGTATTATCTCTCTCTTCATCTCTCTATCTCTCTCTCTATTTTAAACATAATGACACTCCAAACCTTTTTATAAATATTGCCCTATAGATAATTATGTTGTAAATGATTTAATTATTTTACATATTAGCTAAACGCGACCTCTAGGTGTAGCTTCGTCTGTCTATGAAATTATTAAAAATAGTTATCTTTAAGTCTCGATTGCCGAGTGGTTGGGGTGGTCGAAATTTTGAGTCAAGAGACCTGAGTTCGAACCCCAAATCGCTAGCTCGTACCAATGAGTTTTTCAAAACCTATTTACGATTCATATCGTGGGCTCGGACATTAAGACGGCGACGGGTTCACCACGTGTGACGTTGTCCCAAAAATATATTCGGTGGAAGTTGGATCGCAGGGATTTAATTGTCTAGACTAGACCTCTGTCTATATCTGTATTGGGAATGGTGTGAAGACGGATGCTATATTTTTTATGAAAGCGAATACTTCAGTATAGTTTAGTGATACGTAATGAAGCGCCTATCACTCGTTAAAGATCCGTCTACGTTCCTCCATAATCGTCTAACCTTGTTTTACCTGTCGACCTCCTTACTTCAAGCGATATTCTGTAAACACGTTGATGTTATCGTAGTTTCGGCTAGGTTAAAAGCAGTTATTGATACTTAATGACGAGTTTATTCGCCACGTGTAAAATGTAAGTAGACCAAATCCTGAAGTTAACGTTGTTGGAAGGGGTTTAACGGCTGTCTTTGTTATTATCAATCTGTTGCTTTATAATTCTTAATTATCCAAGCCTTGTATTGTTTTCATTTCAAATTTCAATTCCTTGTCACGATAGCCGAGTGATTGGGTGATCGGAATTTCGAGTCGAGACCCGAGCTCGATCCCCAGGTCCCAGGTTTTTTTTTTATAGAAAAGGGAGGCAAACGAGCAGGTGGCTCACATGATGGTAACTGATTACCGCTGCCCATGACCACCCATAGTATCAGAGGCATAGCAGATGCGTTGCCGGCCTTAGAGTCCCCCCCCCCCCAGATTTGGGGGAGGGGGGTGTGTGAGCCTCCGGTTACCTGCACTCACCAGAAGAAACGCAGAAGTTTCTTAGACTTCTACTTCACGCCGGTATTCTGTGAGGTCGTGGTACTTCCCTGGTCGTGCCGGCCTATTCATGCAACAACAAAAGCTGATGGGTGGCTCTACTACTGTGGCAGGCATGTACCAATGAGTTTCTCAAAAACCTATGTACGAATTATATCATTGGCTTGAACATAAAGACGGTGACGGGCTCACCACCCGTCACGTTGTCCCAAAAATATATTCGGTGGAAGTTGGATCGCAGGGATTTAATTGTCTAGACTAGACCTCTGTCTATATCTGTATTGGGAATGGTGTGAAGACGGATGCTATATTTTTTATGAAAGCGAATACTTCAGTATAGTTTAGTGATACGTAATGAAGCGCCTATCACTCGTTAAAGATCCGTCTACGTTCCTCCATAATCGTCTAACCTTGTTTTACCTGTCGACCTCCTTACTTCAAGCGATATTCTGTAAACACGTTGATGTTATCGTAGTTTCGGCTAGGTTAAAAGCAGTTATTGATACTTAATGACGAGTTTATTCGCCACGTGTAAAATGTAAGTAGACCAAATCCTGAAGTTAACGTTGTTGGAAGGGGTTTAACGGCTGTCTTTGTTATTATCAATCTGTTGCTTTATAATTCTTAATTATCCAAGCCTTGTATTGTTTTCATTTCAAATTTCAATTCCTTGTCACGATAGCCGAGTGATTGGGTGATCGGAATTTCGAGTCGAGACCCGAGCTCGATCCCCAGGTCCCAGGTTTTTTTTTTATAGAAAAGGGAGGCAAACGAGCAGGTGGCTCACATGATGGTAACTGATTACCGCTGCCCATGACCACCCATAGTATCAGAGGCATAGCAGATGCGTTGCCGGCCTTAGAGTCCCCCCCCCCCCCAGATTTGGGGGAGGGGGGTGTGTGAGCCTCCGGTTACCTGCACTCACCAGACGAAACGCAGAAGTTTCTTAGACTTCTACTTCACGCCGGTATTCTGTGAGGTCGTGGTACTTCCCTGGTCGTGCCGGCCTATTCATGCAACAACAAAAGCTGATGGGTGGCTCTACTACTGTGGCAGGCATGTACCAATGAGTTTCTCAAAAACCTATGTACGAATTATATCGTTGGCTTAGACATAAAGACGGTGACGGGCTCACCACCCGTCACGTTGTCCCAAAAATATATTCGGTGGAAGGTGGGTCGAAGGGACTTAATTGTCTAGACTAGACCTCTATCTACCCCTGTATTGGAAATTGCGTGAAGATATTTAATATTTAATTTCATATTTTTTAATTTCTTGTGAAATTGTATTAATGTTACTCATTAAAACCCTATTTGAATGATCGAAAATAGTAACGGGCTCACTACCCTTCACTTTATCCCAGATATAAACTTCGGTGAAATGGGTGTTGACTAAACTCTCTGGCCACCCCTGTATTGGGAAATGCCAGAAGATAATATTTTTAACAAAATGGTGGGCTTAATGTCTAGAGAAATTCAGTATACTTAACTGTATTGTAATCATGTTATGTTATAATTATGTTATGTAATAATTATGAGTTTTGTGTAGGATTTGTACCTTCAGGTTGGATACTAAGACTTCTCACCACCTGTCACATTTTCCAAAAAAACTCCGGTGGGATGTGAACAAAAAGACTAAATTATCTAGTATTTTGACTAGCTCACTACTGGGTTTTATCATATTAATAAGGCGCAAATCATCTTTATATAATTTTAACCACGACTTTGTCCTTACATTGTATTGATCTCTTCATAAAAAGAGTAGCCTATGTCACTCTATGGATTATTTTTTATTTATATAAAAAGCGCTAAAAACATGGTTCAGAACTCTCTAGTTCCGTGATCCCTCTGGATTGGTGATTTTTTCAGGAAAAAGCCAACCAACATTAAAGAAATACCTTTACGCTTGGACTTGGGGTAGACAGAGGTCTAGACAATTAATTTCACCGAAGACAGTTCGGGACAACATGACAGGAGGTGCGTCTGCCGCCGTCGTTACTTTCAAGCCGAATTCGGGTCTCTTGACTCCAATGTCGATCACCCAACCACTCGACTATAGTGACTTTAACCCCGTATATTAATCTCGAAAATGAAAAAACTTCGCGCCAAATTGGATTCACGTTGTTTTGTAATAATTGACTTATAAATATTCAAACATAATATATAGTTGTACTTAGTAAACATACATTTATAGTTACATTACATTTCTAGCAGATACTGAGAAATGTAGAGTATGTTATACTTTAAAGAACATACATCTCTTTCTAAATTAAACATACAAATAAGAAAGATCTTAAAAATCCAAATAGGTGTTATAGACGGTAAAATAATAACAAATGTATTCAGTCTAAACAAGACCGCGGCAGGGGAGGGGGGTGGGGTGGGTAATAGAGTGTCATCTCGACGTAATAAATGATCACTCTCAGTCCCCGACGGTAGGTGAAATTCTTGCACTGCCCTGTTTTTACATAACCCATCAAATTACTACCCTTTGTACCCTTACAATAATACCATAAAACCTGTCAAAGGCTTTGTACCGTTGATGGCGTGAAATATTATACGAGAGTAAATTAATATCGGCAAATACTTTTTTCAGATATTATAATATTAAAGGTGAGAATAAAATTTTATGTACGAAAATTATATTTTTTTGTATTAAGTATAAAGAAATAAAAAAAGATTTTCGTATATGAAACGAAGAAAATTTTTATGTATTATGCTGAAATGATGTTTTACCTAGTTACATTCTTTTTTATTAGATATCAGATACTATATTTATTTTAACAATTTTCCTTTAAATATAAATTTATAATAATTAAAAATCTGTATGTTCGTGGCACAAAACTCGTAAAGATAATCTAAACCTGTTTTTATAAAATTCTTTACGGGGCAGCTTGAAAATCACACCTAACAAAAAAATAATAAGCAACACAGGTAGGCTTGTAAAAAGCAACTGTTAGATTTCTCGTAAGATTTCCTATAATCCTACGATTGATAAGCGTATTGACAACTAATACCATAGTTATTATAAACGTTGCAGCCCGTCACCTTTTTTTTATATGCAGTTGTGATTGTTTAAGTGAATTCCCCCCATTTTTTGGTAATTTTTTCGCTTATTCACTAACTCACTCACTAATATAACACCACATAATGGCAAATCCAACTTCTTTTTTAATATTTTTTTATACTAACATCTTGGATGTTGATGATTTTTTACTTTTTTTCATTTACGCAGATAGCGCTTATAGCAATAAATTATAGTTATCGAACTGAAGTTTTAGTTTAAAATTAAAAAAACAAAACAAACTTTAAAAAATGAAGCGAGTAAGATTAACAGGAAAAATTCTTCGCGACGTTAAAATCTATTCGAAATAACCGTATAGAGGCAACAGGAAGCGCTCCACAAAGAGGAGGAAATTGCCTATCAGAAACTGGTAGTAATCAGAACGGTGCGTAGCAATCTAACTTCGCTGTGGACGTTATATCCCCGCTTAATGAGATATTTCGAGAGAGTACTTCGTTGGGAAATAGAGATAGCTGCGGCGGCATCGGACGAGGCGGTCAGGGACTTTGTGAACTTGCTTTTGTGGATTTTAGAAACCCTATGTATCGATATCAAATACGGATATGAGGTACAAATCTCTACTGATACCATCCATAGTTTAGTATATACACCGGGTTTGATTCCCGAACGGCTTAACGTACAAAATCACTTTTTCTATATTCTCACTGGTCTGGGTGTACTTTAGCTCCTCTGGTCTGGTCGCAACGTATGTGGTGCTGTCTATTTCTACGTATACATTTATTTATTTGTTTTTTTTTATTCTGAAATCATACTATATAGTAAAAAAAACATATGATTAAATTTTTTAATTGCTTAAAACATCATATATACGTCACGATAGCCGAGTGGTTTGGAGGTCGGAATTTCGAGTCAAGAGACCCGATCGAGAAGAGAAGAGTTCGATCCCCAGGTGGGAGTGATTGGTACTGAGTTTTTAACAACTTATGTACGAATTACATATTTGGCTTGAAGATAAAGACGGCGACAGACTCACCACCTATCACGTTGTCCCGAAAATATCCTCGGTGGAAGGTGGGTTAAAGGGACTTAATTGTCTAGACAAGACCTCTGTCTAACCCTGTATTCGGAATTGCGTAAAGATATTTCTTATTTATTATTATTTTATTATCTTAAATGAAAATACATATTTACATTTACAATAACACCCGACCTATTATACATACATATATTCACGCCTCTTTCCCGTAGGGGTAGGCAGAGGCCACTTCTTTCCACTTGCTACGATTCTTACATACTTGTTTCGCTTCGTCCACTTTCATTATTCCCCTCATACATTCTCTTCGATTTAGGGTACTCTTGACCTGGCTTTTTTTCAGAACATCCCTGATTTGGTCTCGAAACGTCCGCCTAGGTCTTCCCCTTTTTGCACTTCCATTCACACTCGCCTTATACACTTTTTTCATCAATCATTCTTCATTCATTCTCTCGACATGGCCAAACCATCTTAGAAAACCTTTCTCAATTTCTTTGACCTATTATGCATTACATCTTCTTTGACCTATTATGCAATATCGCAAGAGTGGAGCGGTAATAGATATAGACAATTTAGTCTAACTTAGATTCCACTAGAGCTTATTCAAGGCAGTGTCGCAGGTGGTGAGCCTGTTGTCAAATTAATGAAATATAATCATGCAAGATTAGATCATGCATGAGTTTAAAAAAACTTATAGGTACGAAACTTCATTGGGGGGATTAAACTCGAGTCTAGATATTGAATTTAGATCACCCATCCGTACAGCAAACGTGAAATAATTTCTCATAATATGTTTATTTATATGAAATTTAAATTTCATGTAAGAATATAAAACAACGGAATATTAGCCAACTTTTTATTGATTTTTAAGCATTTAAATTACGCTGAATTTTATATTATTAAATTAAAGACGAAAAATATTTTTAAAATTTCAACTGACACTGGCGGGAATCGAACCCGCGACATCTGCCGAACCGTGGCAACGCTCTTACCTCCGAGCCACGGCGGCTTATACGCATCAATTGAAATTTTAAAACTGTACTCTCTTTTCTTAAGTTAAGCCCGCTTTTGGCATATATACAAAAATGTATACCAAAAGCGAGCATAAATTATATATTTTCTTTTTAATTTAATAATATAAAGTTCAGCAAAAATGGAAAATTTTACATAATTGACAGCTCAACATGAATTAAATACGTTAAAAAAATCCAAACGTATGCCTTTTATTATGCTTGAATGGAGAGAGGCGTACAAAAGTGATTTAAAATTTTAAGTGCTGCAGGTGGTGGGCCAGAAGAATTAACAGCCACACTGTACGACTTGGTCGCGGATTCGATATCCTTCTTCTCAGATATTTTTAAAAGATATTAAAAGATATTTAAAAATTATTTTAGAAGAAGGATATCGAATCCGAATTCTTTTTAATCATTGTTATTGTGAAAAGGAAAGGACTGAAGAAAATGTGCCGGTGTTGGCAGCTTGGCGTTGTTGGCAAGAGCGTTGCTAAGATGATGACTTTAAAATGCCCTAAAGGCGGTCAGGATTTAATTAAAATAGAAAAGTTTATTTCAATATTTTCAAGCCTTTTCCATTGCATCTTATCGAGATTCGTTCCTTCAAATATTGACTAACTTTCAGTTTGTGATAAAGCGGGACGGTTCTAAGAATAACTTTTAAATGTCTTAGATAAATTAAATTTCCTGTTAGTGTTTCAGAAACAAACATTTCTCAGTACTTGTTCGCTTTAACTTAAAATATTGATCATTTTAAACTTTAACGGGTAAAATTATTTGCCTAACTAAATATGTATCTTGAAGACTTTCACCAAATTATAGAGAAAAAACAGTTACGATAACAGGTCTATTTTAGTTCTAATATATTTTACGTAATTTTGTTTTTAACATACCGCTATGGTTGTATTTCTCTATTTAAATATTTGGACTAATTAAAACACTGTACATAATGCACTCAAAGTTGTTTTGCTTCTTAAAAGTTTCGTTTGTACTTCTAACTTAAATTCTATTTAAAATAATTAATAACGATATACTGTATTAACAAATATAGTTTTTTTTTTTTTGTAAAGGCGTTCAAACACGTAAAAGACTAATAAAACACCGAACCAATTTACATACCACAATGGCTTAAGCATCTTACATTGTGATCGGAGCAATATATGTGAGATATATATACAGATACCACCCTATTTATAAATGTATATCTATCTAAATATGTTATTTTATAAAACAAGGAAAAACGTAGAATAAAAACGAAAAGAGAAGAAGTAAATATTTGTAATTATTACGTAACGTTGTAAGTAATAAACTAAATAAACTAAATAAAAATAAAATCTTAAAGCTGTAGAAATTTACTGCAAGACATATGCGTCTCCGATTAAGAGGAGGAGGTAGTCGCCGAGTTAGGATCCTGCCGTACCAGGCTCGACTGACAAATAGTATACTAACATACAGCTCTTGACACTAATTTCCTTAAGTCTGGTATTTTTCGAGAGGGTTATCCTGTCATCTTTCGATGGTCTTTATGTACGTAGGATGCAAAACTTACTAAGATTTCACATGATGGCAAGTTATTGCAGCCCACAACACCTGTAAACCATGCAAATAAAGAAGGTCAAATACGTTTTTTCATCCCTAAGTTCTCAAACAGAATACGTCATTTCTTCTTCACGTCATTCACAATACAGGGATAGACAATTAATTTAAGATAGAGGTCTAGACAATTAAGTCCTTTTGCCCCTTCTTCCACCGTAGATAAACGGACCGGTGGTGAGCCCGTCACCGTCTTTGTATTCAAGCCCACAATATAAATCGTACATGAGTATTTGAAAAAATCCATTGGTACGATCTTTGGGGATCGAACTAGGGTCTCTTGACTCGAATTCCGATTACCCACCTACTTGACTATCGTGAATTCTTTTGTCATTGTTCGTAATTAATCTGGCTTTTTATACTCTTCAGACCGGAACACAACAGTTTTTGGCGGCAAAAAAAAGTAAGATTGTGGTACTGGCCCAGACTACACCTCATACTTATTAACAATATATTATTTATTAATGGATTTCCATAGTCGGCTCTTGTGCTATCTATGAAAAGAAAAACTAATATCTTCACGCCATTCCCAATACTTGGGTATACAGAGGTCTAGATAAGTCCTGTTGACACATCTTTCACCGGATATTTTTTGCGAGGAAATAAATTCTTACGCCAATACCACAGGGCTGAATCCTCACACAACTGCAAAAATTTGTGAATAATTTCACTGAATATTACGCAACGAATAACAGTAAAGAATGCCTTTGTGTTTTCGGCGGCACAAGCTCACAGATGACATATTGGTTTACATATTTCGTCTGTCTATACTTAAGTATTAGTCGTATCCGTACCAATGTATGGTTCGATGAAAGCAAGATCAAGGATAGAATTAGAAATGATGTAAAAATAATGTTTTAATTTTCATAAAAATATGTGTCTAAATTAATATTTTTTTGTTTATGGTAGTTGTAGGCCAATTTGTGTACCGATTGCCTAGCTGGTAATGAACCTATCTTTAAAGCTATGGGTTGCGGGATAAACATTTGTGTGATTACTTTTAATATTTGTACTCAAGTCTTGGATATTTATATCTACATATGAATCTCTATCTATGTAAGTATACAGAACCGTTGTATTGTACCTTTTTATTCTAGCCTTCTACTGTATTCAATACTTTGCAAGGCACTAATTTATTCGACTCTTTTAACGTCGATAACACCAGCCTATATAAATTTTACTAAAGTAGTTGGGTATAGGACTAAACTCGCCAACAGCTGGTATCAAATTTAATTTCAAAAATGTTATAGTATTTGGAAGTCAAGAATTTACTCTTATAATATTATCGGTAATAAGAATTACTTGACATTCTTCACTTGGCCTTAAATAGTAAAAGTATAATATATTGTGTACCAAGATACATAAAGTAACTACAATTTAGAAGGATATTACTATATGTGACAATAACGCTCTTTTCCAGGTAACGTTAAAGCCTTATCTGTAATCTAATATTGCAGAGGTGTAAACAATTACGTAGAACAATATCTTTAAATGAGGGCATTTTTTAGGATAACGTGACAGAGTGAGTCTGTCGCCGTCTTTTTTCTGCCGTCTGCCACCTGAGGATCGAACTTGACTCGAGTTCCGATCTTCCAACCACTTGACCATCCTACCACGTGACTTTTAGTGAAATTAAGTTCATATTTCAATATCTTGTTCTTTAAATTAAATTAGATAAAATATAGAATACACGTAGGATTTAAGGTTTTTGATACTTATCTTAATGTAGATCTGGAAAACTACTAATATTAAATAATTTCAAAATAGAAACGAGTACCCATGGTAACTTTACGTTTGGAATATTCAAATTCTCTGCCATATCCGATAATACCGCTCTCATGCAAAATGCATACAATATCATTCTTTTGCTTTATAAGCGAATGTTTCCCGGACGTAATTCATGTAAAACTGGCTTTATTTGACTTTTATGCGATAAATTTTTTGGTGTATCTTAACTAACGTGTATTTTATTCTTACCGAAAGCTAATAACATCATTTTTATCGATAACGGTGCTTCCTTTCTTAAAAATATGCAGTAATTTATTGAATTGCTTCCCTCTAGTGTAGGGAAAGACTAATAATGTAGGAATTTTCATAAATAAAATTGATATATAAGTTACTATACTCGAGTTCTTGGGTGATCGAAATTTTGAGTCAGGAGACCCGGGTTCGATCCCCAGGTGGCCGGCTTGTACCAATGGGTTTTTACAAAAACTAGTGTACGATTACATCGTTGGTTTCCTGTCACGTAGTCCCGGAAACATCTTCGGTGAAATGTAGGTCGAAGGGACTTAACTGACTAGACTAGACCTCTGTCTACCTCTGTATTGGAAATGGCGTGAAGATATTTTTTTAGAAGTTTATAATATATATTTACCTATCTTCACTGGTTTATAGATGTATATCCTATCATATATAGTGTTTAAAAACTATGTCACTTTTATAAACTATTAGTTGTCGTAGTTCTGCCTTGAAACCACCTTGCAGCGCCAACTACCGGAACCACATAAAATATCTTTATGTTGTCTCTACTTTTAAGCCTACCTTTGAGTTCTTCAAATATTTGTAGCGTATTCTTCAAATATTTGAACAGTTTAAGGAGCTGATCAAAGCAATGTATGTATTTATTATTATCTTTTATTATTATTATTTTTTATTACAAGTTAGATGATAAAATAGTAAGCTTACAACTTTACCATGTGACTACTGAAGTACCGCCTTTAATAAAGTTGGAATAAGTAGTAATTGCAAGCGTTACACGAGATTATGATACAATTTTCAAGAGTCTCATCCCCGCGGAAAAGGGTTCGTCCCATTTCAATTGCATTAGCGTACCCTAAACCGTGCGAGATTAGGTAAATGGATCACTAATGGATGTTCACAAATTCTCTTAACTGGAGAGGCCCGCATTTGCTTCCTCTATCGCGAGGAATTAAGATGATGACATTGTCCTTTCTTTCTAAATAACCTTCACAACCTCCGTGGACGAGTGGTGTAAACCCCGGTTTCCGTGGTTTTGACAGCTCTGAGGTCCCGGGTGTGATGCCCGGACGAGTCGAGTTTATGTAGAAGACCACTTGTTCAACATTTTCTAAGGTCTGGACACAAGTGCTTAAGTTACTTGCTTTAGAATCAGAACAATGTATATGATAGTGTCACTATGTATGTACGTATGTATTTTGCGTATATATTATTTTTATTAAACATCGTAATAAATATCACAATAAAAGCGAGTAACTGAAAATCTAAAATAAAAATTCAAAGAATGCCAATTTTCAATTCAATTGAAGTACTAGGCCTTCCTATAGATATAATGTGGCTGTATATTTGAATTAACTTGTTTGTAACTAAACAGCAAGCAGAAATTTTCACGTGTTGGATGAACTTACCTGTAAAGAAATAAAATCAATATTATACACAATATAATTACATATATTTCGTTATTACAAATTATTAGAGAGATTTCAAGGATCCCTAGTATAATATAAAGTTTACTTAATATATTGAATTATGCGTTAACTGAATTTGAAAGTTCATATAATTATACATGATGATGTTCCTATATATCTATTTATTCAAAATATAAAAAAATGTAGCAAATACTACAGAAAAGTAAATAAATCATTTGTTTTTTCATGTTCACGCAGTCTCCCGTACCGTATCATCAAGAATAAGTACGATTTTCAATAAATTTGAATAATTTCCAGTTAAATAATACGCGATAACCGAGTTGATAGTGACATAACTTCGAGGCTAAGTGTACTGGGTTCGAATTCCGCTAGGGGCAAACATTTTTGTGATTAATATTAATGTTTGTTCTTTAATCATAGCTGTTATTATGTATATATAAATATTTATCTACAAAAATTTCTACGTATATAAATATTTTGTTCCGTTAGCTTGGATAATATGACCGCGATAGCTTGACTATCTGTCACGATGTTCCAAATAATCGTCTTGAAAAGTAGGTCGAAAGACGGCATTCTCTAGAACTCTGTCTACCCCAATACGGGAAAAGAAGACTTAGTTCACAATGATTAGTAAATTACTAATTATCTTAAAAATTAATCACTACGTTCAGAGTTAATTCAAATGGTAGACCAAAAGGTCCGGGGCTAAACCAGAATTAAGAGGAAACCGGTCGAATGTAGTTAGTAATCCATCGAGCGACCCAACTAACAAACTTCAAACTTTCCAATTTAACCAACTCAGTCATTATTAAAACGGCTGTATAGTTCAATGGGCCCCAATTGCAAATTTACAAAATAGTTGGTTAGAGGTATTCAATTTATATTCATTATAAAATATGGCTGTGCGTTCATAAATATCTCGAGTGGGGGAGTGTTACCATAGATACAGGGGGAACGTTGCTATAGGTGACTCCAATTGGCCCGGCATCCGTCGGGCTTCGCCGTTGTATGGTCTAAGTATTAAAGAACAAAGACTTCGTATAAAATTTTACTCCTTTTATTTTCCAACGATAATATATAATATCAATAAATTTGCTATATATATTGCCATCGTCCAATTTGATGTTTTATTGCTTCATACAATAAGCTTATTTTTGTTTAAATAGAGTTAAGTAACTATATGCCATATATTATTGGTGTTCAAATATGCACAAGACGTGAAAAATAAAGCTACAAAGCCAAATGCGTACCACAATTTTGAGTACTTCCGACCCATACGCAACTTTAAAGTTAAAAGTTTTTTTTTTAGAAACCAAAACGGCATTATTACTATAGCTATTATTATTATTATTATAACTATAGCCTAAATTATTATACTAGCGACCCGTCCCGGCTTCGCACAGGAACCAGAGCATACCTGCGGCTTCGGTCACTTACAATACTATTAATGGCAGATGCCTAATTACTAACTCTATATTCAACTTCAAAAATGACAATCCTCTATTAGGTCTGAAACTAATCGGTACCTATACTGATTATTGTAACGTGAGTTTAGCCGTTTTTATTTATTTGATTAATAATGTCTCACGAAAGTTTTAATAATTCAAGTAAGCGATGAGTAGTATTCGCTTACATACATACAGATAAATTTATTTATGGATACGGTTTGACTTACTTATTACTTATAATTTAAAACTTAACCATTTTAGCATGGTTGTAAGTACGCTGGTTGCTTAAACGCTTTAAACTCATTCCTGTTTTCACCTGGGCTACGTTTACATCTAGACAATATTTATTGCATCAAAGAAAGATATTTTTACAATTACAATAATTACAAAGTATAGTTGCTATGAGAGGAAAAACAAAAGTTTATGGCTTCGTTTAACCTTCAAGACTATAAAATATTCTTACAGATTATAAACCAAAACCTCATTATAAGAATATTTAAGAAGGATTTTTATTAGATAAAGTAATTTTATAATAACTTTAGTCAAAATCTAATCTACAGTTTTATGACATTATCTTCTTAAAAAATGAAAATGTTGCCCGTTGGTTCTTTATACAAATTTCGAACTCGATTTCGATCTCCATGACATAGAGGATGATGATGATGACATGAAATTTCATTGGTTTTATGGTTGCAGCAGACTACATTACACTTAGTATAATCTAACTACTCTAAATAGTTTTAATAGTCACGATAGCCGAGTGGTGGTCAAAATTCCGACCACCGAGGTCGGATTCCAGGAATTTCGAGTCAAGAGACCCGAGTTCGATCCCCTGGTGGCAGGCTCGTACCAATGGATTTTTCAAAAACTTATATACGAATTACATCGTTGGCTTGGACATAAAGACGGCGACGGGCACACCATCTGTCACGTTGTCCCTAAAATATCTTCGGTGGAAGGTGGGTCGAAGGAACTTCATTGTGTAGTCTAGACCTCTGACCCCTATATTGGAAATTACGTGAAGATACTTATTTATTTATTTGTTATTTATAACAACGCATAAAACTTTACTTGTTTTGCTGTTGCAGTATAGTACAATAGATTTAATAGCTTACATTCTTAAATCATCCAATAGGCTCAGATCCTGTCACGTTGTCCCGAATAAATATCGGTGAAAGGTTGGACTTCATTGTCTAGACTCCTGCCAGTCCAAGTACGGGAAATTGCGTGAAGATATAAAAAAAAATCATGACACATAATAAAGTTCGTCCCTTAACCCAAACACTTCGATTTCAAAGACCTCATTACTAGTTGAACAACAAACGATATGAGAATATCGTCGTCGACTTTATTTACTAAGGCTCCGGTCTGTGCTTTCAAAAGATAACTTTTTTGCAAGCTACAGTTGTTTTATATTTTTATTATGACAAATAGCACAAGACATAGGGTCGTGGCAGATGGGCAGGAGATACATTATGTCGATGAATACATCTATTTGGGCCAACAAGTCTCCTTCGGAAACCGGCAGGGCAAAGAAATTGAGCGCCGCGTCGGAAATGCATGAAGAAGTTACTGGTCTATGAAAGAGTTTATGAAAGGCAACCTACCACTATCACTCAAACGAAAGTTCATCGATATATGTATCTTGCCTATCCTAACCTATGGTGCACAGACTTGGTCTCTGACTGAAGTTTGAACTTGGAGTTTGCCAAAGAGTGATGGAATGCATCATCCTTTGTATAAAGAGAACGGACAGAGTCCGAAACATAAACCTACGCTCGATGACAGGCATTGCCGATGTGGGTGTTAAAACTGCCAGTCCTGATAGATGGGCTACAATTTTGATGCAGTGGGTTTTGGAATGTGGAAAACGACGCGGACAAAGGCCGAAAAAACGATGGTGTGACGAGCTAGATGCATTCTGTGACTATTGCTTTGCGAAACGCGAAAGATCGAGTTATTTGGAAGCATTTGGGGGAGACCTTTGCCCAGCAGTGGGGCAGTATAGATTAAAATAAAATAAAAACAGTTGTAATTCTATTAATATTGACTTTTTACTTTTTTTATATTTGTAGTTAAGGACTATGTATGTTTTGTATTGTTGTTCTTACTTACTACTATCTACACATCCCAATAATGGAGTAGACAGATGTCTTGGGTAACGTGACTGGTAGTGAGCCTATTGTTGTCTTTGTGTCCAATTAAACGGTAGAAAAATATATTAATACATATAAATATATATATATATATATATATATATATATATATATATATATATATATATATATATATATATATATATATATATATATATATATATATATATATATATATATATATATATATATATATATATATATATATATATATATATATATATATATATATATATATATATATATATATATATATATATATATATATATATATATATATAGGTCAAAGGGACTTAATTGTCTACACTTGACCTCTGTCTACCCCTGTATTGGGAATTGCGTGAAGATATTTTTATATATTTTTTATCATTAACCGAGTTACTGTGTCTCATCCGCAAAAGCAATTACTTTTGTAAGCATTTTCATATGCCGCTTAAGAACATAATGCCAATGTAATATCAATTAATGCCGAAAGCATCTCGAGTAGATTTTAATAACTTTACTGTTAAAAATACATTGGTACAATATCACAATAAATACACACATGCCCATACTTAACGACATGTAAAAGTGCTCTGCAAAATATGGTCGGAAAGAGAGGATTTATCATAATCTCCACGTTTGGCAAGCGGATTGACGATCGCAGTACGTCTAGTACCAAGAACTCCATAGAGTAAGTAACTCATTTATACACGTACGCTCGAACACCACAATAACAGTAAATATGAAGTCTGTATTTTAATGGGTTTAAGAAATTTATTGAAAAAAATAAATAAAGGTTAAAGGTTACTATAATATAAATAAATACTTTAATGGCAGTAAAACCTCGGAATGAGTTGACCGGAATGGTATTTTTAATCATTTTAAATTCAACATTGTATTCTTTTTAAAGATGATACTCGTAAATATCGATTTTTCACCTTATTCTTAGAAAAGTCATCATGAAAAAGTAGTGTATAAAAGAATGACAATTGATGAATGTAGTTTTGTGTTACATACATGCATACATGCATAACGGCTTGTTAAAGTCCACTGCAGGACATTGGCCTCTCCTTTAGGGAGGATTTGCCATAATCGCCACACTTGGCCAGTGGATTGCCGATCGCAGTACCAGACCACTCGCACCGCAGACACTGCTGCTGTCTTCTGATTATTCTGATCTGATATACTTAGAGATGGGTATCCCGCCATCTTTCAGTTGCCAAAACGACATTCGAGATGGTTTCCTATAGTCGGCTCTTACGTTACCCACGGGAAGAAAGGGAGTGGCAATATTCTTCCGCCGTTACCACACGGTCATCGATGTTACTTACATCGATGTATAAGTGATTTAATTTTATTTAAGTTAAACAATTAATGCTGCTGTCTGTCACCGAAAAAAAAACAGTAAAACCGTGAATGGTTTTACTGTTTTTTTTTTTCAAAACAACGGATAGATCGTACATGAAAATAATAGAAAGATACAAAAAAAATAGCTATTATTATAATCATAAAAATTTATAATATCCAGTGAGTGATGATTGGGATAAATGTAGTACTTAGTTTTTTAGTTTGTTGCAAATGACAGCTACTGTTGATTTTTTAATATCTATTCATAGCTATAAAATAAAATACTTATACTTATGAATTCAATTTCAAAAAACTCAATTCATCATCAATAAATAATAATGAAAAATAATGGAATATTTATACTAAATATTGAACATATTATAAATTTTTATAGTTTTGCCCAAAATACAATTTACGTAAAAGCTCCCTATTGTAATTAAAAAAAATAAGGTTTTATAAACATAATAGTAACGCCACCTGTCTGCAACGGTACGAAGCTCTTTGTTTGGGCGGAGGCTAGGGCGGGCGGCGTCAACACCTGCATGTTCCACAAAATCGTGAAAGATGTCGCTACTGTATCATACTTTGAAACAAGACCGCGCCGCAACTAAATCATGTTTCCAGTTTACGGAAAGATGGCGCTTGAAGTCTGTTACCAAAAGCTTTTTCTAGGGCGTTGACTTTTGACACCTGATGTTTATGAAAAGTTTTTAAAATAACAAACGTATATGGTATATTATGCTTAATTTCATCTTATATAAGAAATTGTAGTCAGTAAACATTACGTGTTTTATTGCTTAAATAAGTCTTACTGTAATTTTTTAAAATAATTTTTGACAATTACACTTTTTAAGAAAATAGCTTTTCTTTAATTAATTATATACCGTCACTAAATTATAAATTAATTAACTTTTATCAATCACAAATCATAAAGGGTTATAAGAAAGTTTTATTTTCCCCATACTTTAACAAATAATAAAGCACAACTTTATTTTTCGTACCTACGCATAGAAAAATTTGGTCTTTAAATAAAAAAAAAATGAAATTGTAACATTTTGAATGGATGTTGAATGACTCTATGCAAATATGCCTGTACCAATTTAAATATAACTATAGTCTCAATGATAATTAACGGCAAATATCTTCGTTCTTAAACCAAAAAAGCAAGCATTAAGTTTCCTTATTATAAAGATTATTTTCTATTTAATGAATATTATATCATGTTCAAGGACGCCTTTCATATTATCAATTTTTGAATTGAAACAACTTAACATATTATTTTCGATGGTATAATTCCCAATATGATTTCCGTGGATTAGTAGCTAAAGAAATAAATATGGAAAAGAAGGAATGAAAAAAAAACTGTAACACGTACGTGTATATAAACATGCAGGAGTTAAGACCGTTAACAATATTGGCAAATTGGTCCCCACACTTGGCAAGGCCTTTATCGAGGGGGCTAGGCAATACGGAACTGATAATATAAATTTGTACGTCGGTCTAAACTTCTTTAGAAAAAATGTTTAATATTAACAACAAAGAAACGTATTAATATTTCTTTCTTCATATAAGAAAGATATTGCAAGTATTTTGCAAGTATACCGTAACACGATTTTCTCACGAATACCGATTTTCAGAGTGTCCCCTTTTCTTACTAACAATCAATGTAAAATATGTCACCGCCAATCCAAATATCATTTACACAATAGCATAAACTCTAGTTTACAAGTTAAAGAAATGAAAGAAAGAAAGAAATATCTTCTCGCTATTGTCAATACCTCAATAGTCAGAGTCGACCCACCTTTCACCGACGACATATTTTGATAAAACGTGGCAGTTGGTGATATCAATTCCATCCTTGTAATGGTACATAAGTTTAGAAAAAAGTCATTGGTACTAGCCTCGAGGATCAAACTCCAGTCTCTTTACTCGAATTCCTATTATCCAACCACTCGGCTATCTCGACTTCTATCGTGATTATGAATAATATAAAAATTTTGTACAAACAGAAGAAAAACTTATTGTGTAATAATGTTAGTAACCATTTATCGCTGAAATGGTTGCATGTATTATTATGTAAATATAAGAAAAAAAATTGGAAAAAAATACGTGGTATCAAACCTGCAGAAAATAAAAAAAAAATGGTGTCTCGTGTCTTTTAATACCGTGTCAAAGTGTTCCTACATCATTCACGAAATACTCTAACGTTTCTCAAGAGGGCTAAGAGTGACATATAGGCGAGATTCAACGAGTGGAAGAGTTTAATGAATAAAATATTTTTTTGCCACAACAGATGAGTGGTTGGATGGTCACACACAAATCAGGTGATCAAAGTTCGATACGGAAGGTTTAACCCAATGATTTATTTATTCAAAACTTATGTAAGCTTTGTATCGTTCACATGATTACTAGAACGGTGAAAGTTTCACCACCTATCATACTCTTTCATTTGTTTATTGATAAAATCAACCGATTGAGCAGTAAATAATACTAAAAAAATGAACAAATATGCACCAATAAATGTTGGTCGAAAGTACCGAATGTCTACATCTTGAAATATACTTATATATAACTTTTATACAAGAAAATAAATAAATATTCTTAAACGACTAGATATTGGAAAGGACGTGCGAGTCAGGAAGACAACGGTATACTGCAATTTGCCGGCTCGCACGTTGTCACTAATGTCACTAGACGCTATTAGACCGACGCGACACCGCCTAGAGCGCCCCCGTCGGCTATGCACCTGGATGTCGGACACCGCGACACTCTCACCCTGTGTTTATTTTGCTATTGGATTTCGAATCGTGTAATGGATTGTGAATTTGTAGTTATTTTATTGATTTAACTTGAACGTAGAAAGCGAAACAATGTTCTTTTGGACTGGCTTACGGCGGTTCGCTTGATTTGTGTTGGGTTATTTTTTATCAATATTTTTTCTTTAGTTACCGAATATTTTTCACGTCGATTTCAATGCTGGGTTAGACAGAGATCTAGGAAATTAAGTTTTTTCGACCCACGTTTCACCGACATTTTTGCAAAAAAAATTAATGGTATCTGTGAGAAAAATGCCAGTCGCCGTCTTTACGTCCAAGCCAACGATATAAATAGTACATAATTTAAAAAAAACTCGTTGGAAGGAAGATACCACCTGGAGATCGTACTCGGGTCTCTTAACAAGAATTGCGATTACCTGACTACACGGCTATCGTGAATGGTATATGTAAAAATATCGTAAATAATATTTATAACAGATGGATAGACATCTCACCTTTTCTTTCCATGAGTATCGTTATATTTGTTTAAGGGAGTAGCCTTCAATATGTCTTTGACTACCAACAGATAGCGGCATAATCATCTCGAAAGATATCAGAAAAAAACATTAATAGATGGTGGGCAGCGGCGTTAGACCTGTGAGGTGTCTTGTCCTTTTGGCCTACGTCCTACAGGGAACTCCTCCAGGCCTTTATGTATGTCATTTTATACACATTTAGGTCAGGATGTATGAAGAGATGATTTATGAATCACGATGGTCGTGATAATGAGTAATTTAACATTTAATAGAATGACTTAAATTAGATCTCAATGTGATCGCCTCCAAATATCGAGTTTTTCGACCCTTATGTTCTAAATTGCATGTTTGGATTAAAGTCTAAACAGGACACAGGTTGTTTTTTGTATTTTTTCCACTTTCTCAAATTAAAAAAAGATGTTTTTAACGAATGAAATGACTGGACCTCTCTGTCTTCCTTGTCCTGACTTCCTGTCATTGGATTGTGATTAAGGGATTATCACTCCGTTAATAATTTCGCACGCGTAATAATATGAGCATATCGAAAAATGTCACATTAAAATTAATAGAAAATATTTTTTTTAATTCACTATGTTTTGTAACATTTGTTCCTTTGTCACCTTTTTCCATTGCTCTGATTCCGAAGTAAGTAACTTAAGCACTTGTGTTTTGGAATCAGAAACAATGAAGGAGAAAAAGAGATCTGAGCTCAGAGCTGACGACTCTCGTTCACGGAAATCGTCTTTGCAAAAATAGTAAAATAAAATAAATAAATATCTTCACGCGATTTCCAATACAGGGTAGATAGAGGTCTAGTCTAAACAATTACGTCCCTTTGACCCACCTTCCTCCGAAGATATTTTCGGGACAACGTGGCATGTGGTGAGCCCGTCGCCGTTTTTATGTCTAAGCCAACGATGTACATAAGTTTTTGAAAAACCCATTGGTACGAGCCTGCCACCTGGGGATCGAACTCGGGTCTATTGACTCGAAATTCTGACCACCCGACCACTCGGCTATCGTGACTTCAATAATAGCACTGTATTATTGTACAGTACAAACGGGCATAGGTAAATCTCAATAAACAAACACTGTCTGGGTTTTGTTTATCGCTGAGGTTTTTCATTAGCGTCCGGTTTCGCCGAATTTTAGTCGTTCCCGTCCCACATAAATCCCTAGCACTCGTAGGTGCCACGGAGGTATTAGACACGTCGTGTGTCGTTGCCGCTCGATTAGCTGCTTTTTTTCATTTAACTACACCATTCCGAGAAATGTGGGGAAGTAATTTAAATGGTAACCGTAGAGAACGTAAATTTACAGAGCAGATTTAGATTTTGAACTGCATTTTTGTGGTAGTTCTGTAATTAAAATTTGCTGCAATGATTTTAGGTGTAACATTTTTTTTATTTTAATACGCAATTAAAATCTAGGCCGTGGTGGTATCAGCTTAAGAATTTCTTCTCGTGGGTATCGGAAGAGGCGACTAAGACATAATATCAATGGGTACCAACAGATGGCAACCATTAGTCTAAGGTGCAAGATCGGGTACTGCGATTGCCTATCCGCTTGCCGAGCGTTTGATTATGTCAAACTATCCCACGCCAGAGGTCCTGCAGTGGACTATTACAGACCATTGCTTATGTGTGCATATAATAGTCACATGGAGTGGGTACATAAAAGTCACGATAGCCGAGTGGTTGGGTGATCGGAATTTAGAATGAAGAGACCCGAGTTTGATCCCCAGGTGGCTGGCTCGTACCAATAGGTTTTGCAAAAACCTGTGTACGAATTATATCTTTGGCTTGGGTGTAAAGACGGCGACGGGCTCACCACCGATGACGTTGTTCTGAAAATATCTTCGATGGAAAGTGCGTCAAAGGGATTTGGTTGTCTAGAATAGACCTTCGCCTGATGGTCTATATATATATATTTATATATATGTATATATATATATATATATATATATATATATATATATATATATATATATATATATATATATATATATATATATATATATATATATATATATATATATATATATATATATATATATATATATATATATATATATATATATATATATATATATATATAAATAATAAATATCTTCACGCGATTTCCAATACAGGGTAGATAGAGGTCTAGTCTAAACAATTACGTCCCTTCGACCCACCTTTCACCGAAGATATTTTCGGGACAACGTGACAGGTGGTGAGCCCATCGCCGCCTTTATGTCCAAGCCAACGATATTCGTACATAAGTTTTTGAAAACTCATTGGTACGAGCCTACCAACTGGGGATCGAACTCGGGTCTATTGACTCGAAATTCCGACCACCCAACCACTCGGCTATCGTGACTTTTATATATATATATATATATATATATATATATATAAAAGTTTTATATATATATATATATATATATATATATATATATATATATATATATATATATATATATATATATATATATATATATATATGTATATATATATATATATATATATATATATATATATATATATATATATATATATATATATATATATATATATATATATAATAGTCGCTATAAAGATTAAACAAAACATATAAGATTTTCAATATCAGATATTGTTGAAGGTTAAACAAATTTGAGACAAGAAGAAAGAATAAAATAAAGTTAAGATAGATTACGAATCGATTGGTACATCGCTATCGCCACATACTAGTGCAGTGTTCTTCGGTATTGTAAGGAGCTGAAAGGCTTGCCGTCGATGATTGAATAAAGGAAATTGCTCAGTCAGGCCCGTAGCCACCTCCGTGACAAAGGGGTGGCAACAAAAGGAGCATGAGAAAATGGGCAAATGTTTGCCCGCGTATCCACTGTAAGGTATTTTCAACTTTCAGCGTCGTATTACTGCGACTTGACATTTTATCTACTTGAGATGTTTTATAAAGTAAACAGGAAGTAAGTAATGATTTATTTGAGATTGAATAGAGAAAAAAAAAACACTTAGCAATACTATAAAAACACCAATGAAACAAAATTAAATAAGAAATTAAAACATGTTTTTAGGCATTTTTACCAATAAAACGAGGTTTCGACAATTAAGTCCTTACTACGCACATTATATCGAAACCTATTTGAGGCAATGTGACAGGTGGTGAGCCTATCGTAGTCTCAGTGTCCAAGCCAACCGTACAACTATTTACATAGATATATATTTACATGGAATAAATATTCACGCATTCATATAAGCTTACACGACTCGAGTACAAGCATTAATGTTCATCACACAAATAAATTTTATATTCAAATATATAAACTAAACCTGTAACCCAAACCGCATTTGGTTGTTTTAATTCAAAATAATCTTCAAACGTGCAGGAATAAAAATTGTCCATATCCCTGGCTGACCGCGTATTGGGAATGCTTGAAGGTATAAAAAAAATCCAAAAATAAGCATTTAAAAAAACTCGTCAATTTTATATTATTAATAATGATAATAATTTATGTACACACAATATTAAGGAAAGAAGAAATGTAATAAGAGGAAAAGTCTGTACAAAGGCTTCTTGTTCATTATATAAATGTTACTATTTTAAGTTTACTTGGATTAATACTTTTGTTAACATATTTTTTCGACTTTAATGTCACAACGAAAAACGTCCGGATTTCAGGTCATAATAATTTTAAAAAATATCTTGTGTAAAATGACCCGGTAGCCTAGTTGGTATCACTTAAAAATAAAAAAACAGTGCCCCCCTAGAATTGAGGGAGGGGGGTATGTGGGCCTCCGGTTACCTGCACTCACCAGAAGAAACGTAGAAGACTTCTACTTTACGCCGGTATTCTGTGAGGTAGTGGTACTTCCCCGGTCGAGCCGGCCCATTCATGCAACAACAAAAGCTGATGCGTGGCTCTACCACTGTTCGATCCCATCCAGGAAACATTAGGTGTTAAATAGTGAGTACAATACATTTACGCTAATATGTAATGTGTTAAAATAATGGATTTATATCAAGCATATTTCCTCATAATAAGGTAGACAGAGGTAGTCAAGTCCTTATGACGCGCGTTATCCCAAAGTCTATTTAGAACAATTTCAGAGGTGGTGGTGTATCTCTACGTATATTAAACTAACAGTGGAATATACGTACGTACGTCAAGAATCCTGGTTATAGTCTGTAAGTAAAACCGTTTGAATCGGTCCCTACACTTTCGAGTGGCGCAGCGGTCTAAAGCACTGTTTGTAGAGAATGCCGGCACACAATGGCGCCTATTTAAGTATACGTGTGAACAAAGCACGCCTCTGTGATTTAACGAATTGAATCTTTGATTGCGATATATTTTATCGCAGAAAATAGGTTTTATTGCAGGTTCCAATTATTTCTATTTTGTCTTTCAGCGAACATAAGGTATGTTAATGTAACAAGGTGATCTTCAGTTAAATAGGTTGGAGTCAGAATTTGGTAGTTGCTGGAATATCTGAATAGCACTAAAAAAAGACGTAAATATTTAAATTGACTGTATTCATTATGCCGATGAAATTTAAAAAACGTAGACGAGTTGGTTAGGAATTTTAGTACACGTATATAAAAACGTAATTACTTTTAATGAGAATAGTAATGGTATATACACAACGAGGAGTAATAGTTTGATTTAAAATCGAAACCAATACCCAAGCATAAAACTAAAATATTTTTTTCTTATTTTATGTGCGATTTTTATTGACATTTTGAACAAAAAATGACAATAGAAAGATGGCTCGAAAAGAATAATTTCGTGCATTGTATTGGAGAATGCTTGAAAATATATAACAAAGCAAATTAAATACTAGGTAGGTGCACACTACTGTAAACACAAATCAAGTCTCCATCAGAGGAATTAAATTACAAAAATATTAAAAAAAAATTGCGGTTGATGTTATAAATATATGGTAGGATATAAATTTTTTTGATGACTATGGTAACCGAATTGGTAGTGCTACGAACCTAAGGGTTGCGGGTTCGAATCCCGCTAGGGGCAAACATTTGTTTGATGAATATGAGCACTCGAGTCGATACGTTTATATGTATTTATAAATATTTATCTATGTATTATGTGTCTATATATAAATCTATTGTACATTTAACTTAGGCGATTGGCTCACTGCCCGTCACATTATCCCAAATAGATTTCGGTAAAAAGTGTGTCGAAAGGACATTTTCTAGACCCCAGTATGGAAAATTGCGAAAAGATAAAAAAATATGTTTAAATATTTCCTTCTTTATGTGTACATTCCCCTATTAGAATTCTGCCAGTCTCAAATTATCATTTATAAGTATTTGTTTTTTTTTCCTATACTTTCCATGTTTTACCTTACTAACTCATAATTTTAATTTCTTGATTTCTTTTTCTAGGTTGCCTATACGTCGCTTTTTGGTGTCAAAGACGTCTATTGTACATTTTTGTTACCATTTTGTTGTATATATTGATGCTAAGTAATGGTCTGTGTTCAATACATGAACATAAATATTTTCTATAATTATTGTTATCTTTATGGTTTCTTCATAATGTAACATTAATGTGGTTATCTGGCAAGATAAGTTCATAGGAACTTCCTTTTTCCTTCTTACCATGTTGAAGCAGTACAGTGTGCTCATGATTTTATTAAATATTTAAACCTATTTCTATCCTTTTATTTATACAAAGCTAAGTGATTATACTTATCCGTTTGCAAATCTCTTCAATCCAATATGTCATCAAAAATATTATCAGGGTGAGGTTCCAGGCGACGACAAGCGAGTCTTCGCACATACTTCGTTTCAACCCAGAATTGACTATATTTCAATTTGAATACCGAAGGACAACTTAGCCTTATATAAATAAAAGGCTAGAAATATATTTAAATATTCAAATTGAATATTTATATCTATTCCAATCGGCTATCGTTAAGCTTTTATGTTGGTCAAGGCCCTAGTTCAATCCCCAGGGTGGCGGGCTCGTACCAATGGGTTTTCAAAACTAACTTATTTAGCTTGCGCATTAAGGCGGCGACGGGCTCACCACCTATCAAAGTGTCCCAGAAATGTTGTCGGTGGAAGGTGGGTCGAAAGGACTTAATTGTCTAGACCTCTCTCTACCCCAGTATTGATAATGGCATGCAAATATTTAATATATAAAAAATTAAAGTCAACTCTAATTCCTGTCATTAATAAAAAGCATTTCTGTCAAGCGAAAAGCACCTACAGCTGAAGTCGCTCCAAGCGATCTCTAGATATGCAAATCCGCGTCCTTTGTAACATGATCTTATTGTGTACCAAATCCCCGACGCCGGTCTGAATACGAAGCAACTTATGTCGATTTAGAAATTTATTAGAATGCCAGAGAAATTTTTATTCGAGGCGCGATCCGTAAGACGTGTGCAGTACGACTTATTGTTGCAATCCGTTCTTGCATTCGCAAGTTAGCTGTTGAAATTTATGTCTGCTTAGAAAGTATTGTTTCTATTGCAATATTGTATACGTTTACAAATTGCTGGACCGTCAACACATACTTACCTAACATATAAAACGCCTTGTTAACACAGGGAGATACAGAGGTATTTTATAAGGTGGATGTTTTTAAATTTACATTTTAAGAATACTAACAAAGCCAAATAACATCATTCTATTAATAATATACTTATATCAGAAATAATATTCTATATGTATAATAAATGGAATTGTTTACGACAATAATCTAATAATGTAGTACCATATTCTACATTCCACCTTAGACGCTGCTGCTTATTACTGGTCTGATCAATTTTGGTCTGGTACCGTTACCAGACCAGAAGATGCGGACACTTTATATTTGACACTAAGAAGGCGATAGGCTCACCACCAGTCAGATTTTCCCAATAATTATGTAGACCTTACGGACAGAAAAGGCTTAATTATGTAGACCTGCGTTTACTCTATTATTGGAAATATATGTAAAAAGTATAATTCAAATTTTCATACTTTTCATTTTAAAATTGTTAAAAACGACCAAGCTCCGGTCATAAATTCAATTAAAAACCAAATCCGATACAACGTCAGAATAGAATTTCAATCCGGTGCTCGTCAGCTACTACGATACAGAGGACGTTAATCAAGAAGATAGATTGCGTGCGCCCTCAAATCACCAATCCGTACGGCGGTCCGCATTCGGTGCCCCGACTCTATAGCCGCGTCCATCGCTGGTCCTCGATAGTGACAATGACAAGTCGAAGATTGCATCGTACAGTTGCAAATCCCGTGGGCTCCGTGCCCGAAATTGATCGTTTGTAATTTGTCCGCGATCGGACTGACGTCGCCCCGCTATTCGTCTCCAAGCTGCGTTAGGTGCGAGCTCCGTGGAGGCTCGTTTAACACTGACGTGAAAGAATGGCAGTGATTCGTTCATATACAAGTTGACACTTTAACAAAATTGTTAAATATATGGAAGATTTAAGGAAGCGACTAAAATAGCCGGGATAGCATGAGTGCGATCTACCAAGACCTGACTATTTTATCTCGAAGCATTTTCCAATGCACTGGTAGACAGAGGTCTGTATATAGACATATATAGCTGAAGGCGGTGCAGATATATAAGCATATCTTAACTGAATATAATTCTCTTAACTGAATAAAAGTCACGATAGCCGAGTGATTGGGTGATCGGAATTCGAGTAGAAAGACCCGAGTTCGATCCCCAGGTGGCAGGTTTGTACCAATGGGTTATTTGAAAACCTATGTACGATTCATATCGTTGCCTTGGACATGAAGATGGCAACGGACTCACCACCTGTCACGTTGCCCCTAAAATATCTTCAGTTGAAGGTGGGACAAATTGTCTAGACTAAGACCTCTGTATACCCCTGAATTGGGAATTGCGTGAAGATATTTACTTATTTTTTGTCAATTATTTAAAAAAAATAACAGAAATGTTTGCCCCTAGCGCGATTAGAATCAGCTACCCTTGGTCACTACCAACTGGCCTATTGTGTCATCACCTTTTTGTACAGACTGCATAACATATGTTTCAATCCAAAACACATTATACACTACAACAGAGCCATACGACTCAAACCTATTTATGTTTATGTATTTGTATGTTTATGTATTTATTTATGTATTTATTTATACATATCACTTCGAGAATCTCCGATGGTCTCCTAACGCTTTCGTCCTATCTCTCAAAACACAATTTCCAGAAATCCATAAAAGATATTACTCAACCACGATACCGAATCCTCACTCGTTTTCTATAAAATACGCCATTTTCTTTTAGCACTTTTGTCTCGAACAATTTGTAACATAGCACAACTGTTATTGCAACAGTCCCAATCCATAGATATGTTTGTTTATGCTTTCAATTGGCGCGTCATGATCGCTCTTCGGACTAGTGATTTTATCAAAAGCCTATAGTATCAATTTGTTACCGTCCTGTTTTTATTGAAATGTTTGATCTACCATAGTTTTCAATTTTTTTTTCGTCATTTATGTACCCAACAGATATAATGTTTTTATATATGTTATGTGCATATAAACACCTGTCACTCAAGTGCACACATACTTTAATAACACAAATGTTTGACCCTAGTGGAATTCGAACCCGCAAATCCTTAACTTGGAAGGCAGGGTCACCACCAAATAGGCTATTGGATTTTAATTATTGAATGGTAACTGTAAAATAAATTTTATGATGATATAAGAGGTATTCTCTAACAGCTTATCTTGATAGTATAAATTGAGTTTTATATAATTCCTTAATTAAACGTATATATCGCTTTTACTAGTGAATATTTCGCTTCTTGAATGCCTTTATGGAGAATACTTAGAATTTCTTATAGAAGTATGGACAATTTTAAATATTCAATTGAACGTCTACACAGCAGGGATGGAATAAGGACAGTATAGGGCTGGGACGTGGCGTCAATTTCACGGAAGATTTCGTCTACATTTCTGAGAGCTTCTTTCGGGGATTTTTAGTTACCTATATTTTGTTGGATTGCATTAGGGAATTTCTAAGCGCTCCCTTCATTTAGAATGAACCGTTTATCTGAAATGTTCTCTTTATTTCTTTTAGTGAGCTTGAGCAAAAAATGCTCCCCAGTCTTGTTTATCTTGTACCTTATAGTACTGAGTTAAAATAAATAAATAAATATCTGCACGCAATACCCAATACAGGGTAGACAGAGGTCTAGTCTGGACAGTTAAGCGACTTAGACCCACCTTCCATCGAAGATATTTTCGGGACAAAGTAACAGGTGGTGAGCCCGTCACCGTCTTTATGTCCAAGCCAACGATATAATGAATTTGAATGTTTGTCGATTCATGAATATTTTATAACTTCGCATTATTATCTATGTGTATGTATCATATCTAGATTCCATTCTATCCAGATTCCATCTAGATCCCAAGATACAGGGCAGACTAGATTAAGGCTGAACAACATTTTAACTGTTTAGTACATTATTTTTATTATTTGTAAGAGAAATTGTATTAAAATCTTTTTACCCGTGTTGGCGTGGTTGAGTGATATACTTTAAAAAAATCATGCTATTTCTAAAATTAACAGGATCATTAAAAATAAGTCTTTAGTTTAATATTAAATAATTCACAAAATGATAAGTCACGATAACCGAGATTGGGTGATCGGAATTCGAATCAAGAAACCCACATTCGGCTTGTACCCGTGTCTTTTTTAAATTATGTACGATTTATATTGTTGGATTGGACATAAAGAAAACGACGGGATCTCCACCCATCACGTTGTCCCAAAAATGTCTTTGGGGGAAGATAGGTTGCAAGTACTTCATTGTTTAGACCTCTGTCTACCCCTGTGTGTGAATGTGAATGGTGTGCAGATTAATTAATAAATAAAGACATTGATAAATAAATAAAAACATAATTAGATAGGAACTACGTCACATACTTTGCTCTGATCCCAAAGTAAGCAGCTAAAGCACTTGTGCCTTTGACACAACGATTGAATCACAAATACCCAGAATTTACTTGGCTAAATAAAGAAAACTGTTTCTCCGAGAGTCTTATCCAAAACCGGACAGATAGCGATGCTATGAAAACAACTCAGATCGGGTCGACTCGATTGTATTTCTTATTATTAATATTGGCTGACGATACATATTTTATTATCTTATTATTCGACCAAAAAGTATTTACCCCATTGGATTCGATTACAGGCCGAACAGCAGGAGATAAATGGGAAATAATGGAAGGCGAGATTAATTAATCGCGCAGCAACTTATTAGAGGCTCAGCCTTCGCTGTTATACCGCCGTTTTATCATAAAAGACATAATCCCGGCCTCTGCGAACCCGCACAGTATATATATAGTGACGGAGAGAGATATGTGGATATAACCTTGAATACGATGCAGACTGGAACAGACATATTATTTATTTAAAAAAATATCATTCCCATTTTAAATTAAATTTTTGGATTGCGTTTTTAATTTTATATTTTTTAATATTAGTTTTTACAAACTATTTTTATTTCCCGACGGGTCGGATGCTTTACAGCATCCGTGGTCACAGTCCAGTCATCCCGTAAAATCCGAAAACCATTTTATTTAAAATGGGAATGATATTTTCATTTCACTCAGAGGTGATATGGTGTAGTGGAAAGTGGGTCGAAAGGAATTCAGTACCTAGAAATCAGCCTACCCCAGTATGGGTAATTGCGAGAAGGTTAAAAGAACAGAAAAGAACAAGAACAGTATTTTGCTGTGTATAACCACTCGGCGTAGGAATATACCACCCCCTTATTTCTCGTGGGTTTCGTGAGTAGTGAATTAGGGAATAACTTTAATTAGGAAATATGTCTTTGGCTACCGACAGAAAGCGACATAAACATGTCAGTAAATATCAGACAAAAATTTATCAGACCGATAAAACGCAGCAGCGTCAGAGGTGTGAAATTTCTGGAACTGTAATCATCAGTGGGTCAGTCAATCCGCCTACTAAGCGTGGCGATTATGGTAATCCCTCCCTTATGGTAGAGGTCTATGTCCTGAAGTAAACTTCAACGGGCCGTTGCGTACGTAATGTATATATCTCCTATGTAAGTAATTTAATTAAATTAAACATGGCTCATCTAGTTTAGCTTTACATCAATGTACCCCTATCAAATGCTCGTTTGTGCAAAGTATGAAGTCAAAGTATATCTCGAACGGCTGCGAACACCGAAGCGAACGGCTTTGGGGAACACTTTTTCCCTATTTCCGAACGAATAAAAAGAACTCAAAGAGAACTTCATGACTTTTGTTATATCGTATAGCTTTTTACAACGCTTCTAGCACGTTCGCGGAGGCAAATTTTCTGAAACGTTTTGTTGGCAGTCGTTCTTTGTGTACGAGTTGCCGTGTCTATAAGGAGACGCTAAGTTTTTAGTTAAAAATGTAATTTATTATCAATTGTATACTTAAATGCTCAATTTCTGTTTTTCAGCAACAACCGGATGACCCTGAATTTTCATTATAAGTTATAGAGTTCTGTGTGAAACTTTTCAGCCTATATCGAAATTAAATTAAATTTTATTCGACATGACAATATCAATGGATCAAGCAAAAGGCAAGAGGTATTACATGAAGATCTAGTATAGAATACAAATATTCAACTTCAAACAATATAGATTACGTATGTTATCCATGTGGATTAAAATGGGTCAATATAGAAAAGCAAATTTTTCTACATTGTTTTGGGTAGAGGTGTTTTGGTACCTTCGTTTATCTGATTCCACAACACAAGTGCTTTTAAAATTAGAATCAATCTAAAATTAAAAACGGAAATTTTTTATACAAAAAACATATTTTTATTGATATGTATCGAAACACCAAGAGAAGCAGAATCATTCAGGTATATGTGTAGTTTAAGTTTGTAACTCAGGAAGGGATTTTAGGTAGTAAATCCATGGAGGCCGGTGATTAATAGTAAAGTCTTAAAAAATGCGATGAATAGATCATTAAATTTATCTTACAATATTTTATCTTTCAAGCCAGCACAATAAACCATCGGAAATGAAAAATGCAAAGATAAATTAATTATATTAAACCAATGTAAATTTAAATGATTCAACTATTTGCATTTTTTCCTTGCCTGTTAATCACCATATGCCACCTCTGTATTATTTTTTAAAAAAATATTTTAACGCCTTTCTGATTACTGGGGTAGGCACAGGTCCAGCCAATTAAGTCCATTCGTGACACCTTTTACCGAAGACATTTTTGGGACAACTTTTGGTTAGCTTTACGCCATCTTTATGTCCAAGCCAACGATGTAAATCGTCCTTAGGTTGTAAAAAGTTCGTTGGTACGAGCTTACCACCTGGATATCGAACGCGAGTCTCTTGAGTCGAATTACGATCAACCAACCACCCGACTGTTGTGAAATTTGTATAAATATACAGAAAAATGGAGAAATAATTTCGTAAACGTAAATCTCCATAGAATAAGGTGCCTACCGCAGATATGCCTATTTTGTGAAAGTATTACGAATGTAATATCTTCGTGGAAGCGCCCTTCTATCGACTTTGGGAAGACGCAATGCAGAGTACATAACCACCCGTTTCACGCATAAGGCGAAGTTTAATAAACCTTCCCTAAATCTGAGGCAATTTTATTCAATAGGTCTTTTATACAACTGGGTTATATTTAAAACATAATTTAGTTTTTACGTCTACAATTACACGTTGTTTTTTTAAAACGAGTCCATTTAATGGTAATTGACTTCTGCAGCATATAGTTATCTGCATCAACAAACAAAAGTTACAGGTGTGTTTCCTGACGACTAAGATGGAATGAATCATTGTCTGTGATTACACAAGATCCCTCTAAAGAAAAATAAATAATAATAAATATCTTCACGCAATTCCCAATACAGGGGTCTAGTCTAGACAATTAAGTCCCTTCGCCCCACCTTCCACCGAAGATATTTTCGGGGCAACGTGACAGGTGGTGAGCCCGTCGCCGTTTTTATATCCAAGCCAACGATATAATACGTACATAAGGTTTTGAAAAACCCATTGGTACTATCCTGCCTCCTGGGGATCGAACTCGGGTCTCTTGACTCGAAATTCCGACCATCCAACCATTCGGCTATCGTGAAAAAAGTCCCTATAAATAATAATAGTATATGTCTAATGTAATCAGAACCATAAATACACGTAACCATTTGTGTTTGATTTTAAAGGTGTAGCAATCTGACGATTTCCGTGCACAATTCAAGTACTACCGATTTTCCAAAGAGTCGTCAGATTTGATAGATTCCCGAACTATAGTTTTGTCTCGGGTCTGGCAATTTTTGATATATTTTTGTTCCCGATTCCGTAGCACAACTGCTTTAGCTAATTACTTTTTATGATAGCAATGTATGTGATGTTGTTCCTGTCTATATTTATTTATTGAAAACAGAAGAAAAACAACTGAAAGTATGGTATAAAACTCATCTCTAAGCTCGGTTCTACAAAACCTTCAAGTCCAAATAATCTTAGTAGCCGATTAATCCAGACAAAAGCGTGATTAATAACTTACCGTTATATGCAATTTATCAGTGAACTAAAGCATGTTACTTGCCGTCGAGCTTAAATGGTTTAGCAGAGGCTACCTGACGAGATCATTAAGGTAATATTGATCGACGCCTGGGGATAAGCGGGCGACAAATTGTCCAATCATTGTAAAGGTAATTGATTTTAGGCACCCTACGGCCGACATTAGCTTTGTTTAAGGCTCACGTGGGGTCTTTGTTTTTAAATACACTAAGCGCGCTTTAAACAATAGAGCAACTTAATTCCTTCGGTCGGTTGTGCGCTTATTTTCAGCAAAGAGCATGTTAAGTTTTAGTTTAAAAGAAGTTAAAGTTAAAAATTTTCTTCTAATTAGCTTTGTAATATACTAAAAGATGGGTCGAAAGGACTTAATTTTCAGGACCTCTATTTATTTTATTATGTTATTATTTCTCAAATGAGCAGGTCTCTTCGCGTTGTTTTCCTTCAACTCCGAGCTCGAACTGCACGGGCACTTAAAATTGTTTTTACAAATGTATGTGATGCCAGCCCGGAGATCGAACCAGGAACATCTATAAACAAGCGCAAACCTTCCTCGCGTTTAACCCGGGTTGTTCATAATTTGGACTAGCGGGTTTGGGATTACAGTATCAGAAAATTTGCGTATTAAGCGCTATATTTTTTCAAAGGACTGCTTACATTGATCTAGATTTTTTCAGATCGTGATCGTGACAGATGAAGTTACGGTAGCGAGTAGTTGGGTGATTGGACTTGGACTACGAGTCAAGTGACCGACCAGGTTCGATTTACCGGTGACAGGTTCATACCAATGGGTTTTTCAAAAACTAATGTACGAATTATATCGTTGGCTTGGACATAAAGACGGCGACGGGCTCACCACCTGTCACGTTGTACCGAAAATATCTTCGGTAGAAGGTGGGTCGAAAAGACTTAATTGTCTAGACCTCTGTCTACCCCTGTATTGGGTATGGCGTGAAGATATTTTTTCAGATAGTCATCCCGTTATGAATAGGCACTGTAATTTTTTTTATTTTACATTTGTTCGGGGACGGCTAGCACACACAAAAGACAGCGATGTTAATTATGATATAAGTGTAAAATTGTATATTTAAAGAGTACATGAAGCGATAAATTTAAACACTCGGTGTGCCTAAACAAACATTATGGATTAAGCAATTTGAGCCCAAAATCAAATAAGGTGTAAGGACGATATTTAAAACTCTCCCTTCCTAATTTGCATAATGACCTAGTCCCAGCTACGACTCAATCTGAGCAAGTCGTTTGTTAATGCAATTCGTGCTTCTTAAGGTCCCTTAGCGAAATTACGGTGTACCTAGTCCCTCCGTAGAATTCTCTTATGTAAATAAGTAAAATTATACAGAAGTCTAGTCTTTACAATTAAGTCCCTTCGACCCATCTTCCTCCGAAGATATTTTCGGGACAACGTGACAGGTGGTGAATCCGTTGCCGTTTTTATGTCCAAGCCAACGATATAATTTGTACATAAGTTTTTGAAAAAGCCATTGGAACGTGCTTGCTACCTAGGCATCGAACTCGGGTCTTTTGACTGAAAATTTCGACCATCCAACCACTCGGCTATCGTGACTTTTTTGTCGTGACTTTTTCTCTTTTTTTTTTTTTGTTATTTTATTTATATTCAGGAAAAAAAAAACAAATTACAAATGAAAACAACAATATATTGTACTATAAAACCAAGTGTTTTTTTTTGTACAATGGAGTTCATCCATACAGATAACATTATTTAGCAGTTTACTATTTATAAACCAGATAGTTTACATTAATAATTACGAACATGATATAGGAATTTTTAGTGAGGATAGATTAGGTGCGAATGTTTTTGTCGTTATAACAATGACGAGCACATAAAAAAAGAAAAAGAAACAAATGCGTTCGAGTGTCCTAAGGGTGTGTCAACATTATTATCAATTATTTCATATAATTATCATGTAGCAAAGCTAAGTAGTAGTTAATTTAGATTTGATGTTGTTTGGGTTTATTTCGTAACGTAATGCGGGTGGTAATTCGTTTATTAATTTTGGAATCATAAATTCGAGTGTGCGTTTTCCATAGTTATTCTTATTATACACAGGCACATATAATTTTTTATTAGAGATAGCGCGAGTACCTTTGCTATGTGATATTAGAGTTTACAGGTCTTTGTTAAAAAACTGTTCTTTTAAGATCACATATTTGATTTTGTCATGGATTGGGATTATTTTACAATACGCGAACAACATATGGTAGTTATTTTTATATTTACTTTTTACTTTAGGAGGGACGATTATCTTTAGAAACCTTAATTGAAGTTGAAAAATTTTGTCTATGTATGTTTTGAATGTGAATCCATAGCTACTCAAACCGTACGAAGTTATTGATTCAACTAAAGCTTTATATAATAATAATTTAATTGGAAAGTCAATTTTGTTTTTAATTAGTACAAATTTTGTCAGAATTGATTTTAGCCGGTCACAGGCGTTACTTATATGCTTTTTCCAATTTAGTCGGCTATCAATTATGAGACCTAGGTACCGATGGTTGTCCGTATAAACTATTGACGGACAATAGCACATAGATTTTATTTGACATGAATGTAAGCATGAGTGTGAGTGTGCTATGAGATTAGGCACTGTTTTAGCACGGTTATGAGAAGAGCTGATATACATTATTTTAGTTTTTTTATCGTTTAAAACTAAACCAACATTGTGAAACCACTTAATAAGAGATGTAAAATCTTTTTGCAAACGTATAAATGCGACTCCAAGATCGGCATCAGCCGCTACTAGGCACGTGTCGTCGGCAAACTGATAAATTTCACAGTTGTCAATTAAATTTATTAAACTATTAACATATGTTAAGTAGTGTAAAGGTCCGAGTACTGATCCCTGTGCAGTTCCTTTAGTTACAGTCTTTTCATAACTCCAAATTTCAGCGATCTTAACTTTAAAACGTCTATTTTCCAGATAATTTTTACACCATTTCTGGACAGGTCCTCAAATTCCCGATTCGTCCAGTGATTCAATCAATGTCTCGTGTTGAAGTGTATCAAACGCTTTGCTAAAGTCAATAAAGACTACTAGGATGTGTTTTTTACTATGCAAATGTTTGTTCATCGAATTAGTAAAGTTGCTCAGAAGCTTAGTGGTGCTTTTGTGTGGTTGAAATCCGTATTGCTTATCATTTAGAATGTTATTAGAATCATAGAATTTTTGAAATTGATTTGACAGACATTTTTCAATTATTTTGTCTAAGGTGGATAATATGGTTATGGGACGATAATTTCCATCCTCCTTAAGGTTTCCTTTTTTGAAAATTGGTCTTACTATTCCAGTTTTCAAATCATCAGGATATATTCCAGTTGTTATACTGGTATTTGTTAATTTGGCTATAGCTGGTGCAATTTTATGTCTAATGATTTTAGGTCACGTGCACGAATATTATCTATTTCGGGAGACTTGTTGTCATCTAGTGATTTTATTATTTTATTTATTGTATCTGAGCTTACTTTCTGGAATCTAAATGTTAAATTTACCGGCCTACGGTATGAAAATTTTTGAAGTAACGGAGTTCTGCAGTTAGTCAATATATTATGAACACTGTTTTTAAATTCATCTGCAAAATTATTAGCTATCTGTACTAAGTTTGATCTACTGTTCTCAAAGTTGTTTAGAATAATATCGTCAATTGATTTCTTAACCCTTCCTGTCATATTGTTTAAAATATTCCATAAGTTTTGAAGATTAGATTTATTTTTATTTATGTTGGTTATCAAGAACAATTTTTTTGATTTTTTATTAGCTTATTAGCGTGATTCCTAGCTTTATTGTATTTTAATCGTTGTATTTTATTGTTGCTATCATTTTTCAAATCATTAAATAATTTATCTTTATAGAGGCCAGATTTTATAATTTTATTATTTATCCATTTATTTTTATCCCTATTTGATACACTCTTAATTTTTATTTTTATTTGAGATTGGTTATAACAATTTTGTATGACATTTTTAATAAATTCGTATATTTTAATAGGACAGTACAGATTTTTAATAGGCTGCCAGTCGATATTGTTCAACAATAATTGCAGTTTGTTATTTTCATATACAGTTTTAAATTGCAATTTATCATCCTGTATCTGTGTTGTTTGACTAACGCAAGCGAGTACCACCGCACGGTGATCAGCCAGTACAATACCTAAGGCCGCTGTAAACAGTTCTTGAGTGCGGGATCGTATAAAAATATAATCGATACAAGACTTTGTTAATTTTGAAGCATTAATTTCAATACGTGTAAAGTCCGAGATCCCACACTCAAGACCATAGCTTGACAGCATACTTGTATATTGATGTTTTACAGGATTATCTAATTTGGTGTCTATGTTAGTGTCTTCTACAATGAATATATCTGTGTCTTTATCAACTGTTTTGATGATACGTTTTAACTCTTTTACAAATAGATATCTAGGGCTATTAGGTGGACGATACACTGCACACAGTGTTGCACAATAACTGGATTGTGTTTTAATCGTAATCATTAGGCTTTCAAAATTAATCGTGTTGGTTTTAATTAATGTAGTTTTGTGTTTGTTGTGGACATACACAATAATACCTCCCTCTTAAGATACATAAGTATAAAAATATATTGAGACAATATATCTAGCCTGTAACCATTTACAGCTGGACATAGGACTCCCTCGTGGGTGGATTTGCCATAATCGCCAAGTTCGATGTACCTACCCGCCGCAGGTTTTTTTATTATGGTTTTTCGCGATGATTATGCCGCCATAATTTGGAAGCCCATTACTCAAGTTCAAATACCTCATCACTTATAAAATGTGTTGGCTACGAACAATTTTACTTACTTTTTAGAACAATTAAAAGAAATTAAAAGCAAACAATAAACACAATTATATAATCAGAAATGAAGTGCGGGAAGGAAATTGAAAAAGAAATACAGTCGATTTAAAAGTCGTAACAATGCGTGAGGGAATGGAAATTATAAATCAATGTGACGTTAATGCCAAACCGCAGTCACTGACGGGCTGCATCGTGTTGTGAACTCAAATTATGGCGTAAAATTTACTACTAATTGCACGTAACCTTTTAATACAATTCTCAATTTATAGGCATGAGACATATTGTTTTATTCTTTGTTATAGTTGCCAAATAATTTTTCATTGAATTTGTGATCTAATTCCAAAACATATAGATTTCTCAACTCAGAAAGGTGGTGATTGCCATCAATGCCCTAATCATCACCATCACAACTGTCCATTAAAGGTTCACTGATGGACATATACTACCCCTTACATAGGCTGGATGATCGGGATTCGGAGTCAAGAGACCCGAGTTCGATACCCAGGAGGCAGGCTCGTACCAATGGGTTTTTCAAAAACTTAAGTACGAATTATATCAAAGGCACGGACCTTATGACGGCGACGAGCTCTCCACCTGTCACGTTGTCCCAAAAATGTCTCTTGTGAAAGGTGCGTCTAAAAACTTCATTTTCTAGGCCTCTATTTATCCAAGTATTGTGTATGGAGTGATAATATTACATTAATTGTAAAAAAAGACATAAAATACTCATATTTGAAGTACAGACCATCATAAAATTACGGAAGCTGCAAATTATGCGAGCTCCCTCTCAAATTTTAGAAAATTTCGGGGCGTAAAACACAGAACTTATCTCAAATAAATAAATATGCAAATTAAATGTTTCCCGTGAAAGTTTGATAAAGTAAACCGAAGTTTTGTCCGGTACTCCTGGAGTTATTAGCACTCTAACTTGGGCACGGTTTTAAGTTTAAATAATTTCGTCGACCGCCCCATGTAAATACACTCGACGGTATAAAGTTTTAACCAAGAGAGATAAAAAATTACAAGTATTTTTAATATAACCCTTTTCACTTTCTTTAGATTAATTACAGTAAATTTTCGTATACATTTAAAAGACTTCCGTAACATAACACTGTTGTGTGTAACAAGGATGATTTGTCGTCGTTTGACATTTTTGCATAATTTTTTTAAGCGGCGATAGGCCTATTTTGGTGAGCCTATCACCACTTGTCACGTTATCCTAAATAAACTAAGGCATTTTTTTTGGTAGAAAGGACTTAATTATATTGTAATTAGATGTTATCCAATAAAAGTATTGAATATTGCTGTAGAATAAAACCTGGTTTCATATATTACTTAACCTGTACGTAACTAAGCAGGAAAAAAAAAGTGCCACATGTTGGATAAACTTACCTGTAAAGAAATAAAATCAATATTAGACACAATGTAGATATTACACTGAATATGCATTTTTTTCAAGGATCTCTAGTATAATGTAAAGTTTATTGAATAGATTGAATTATGTGTTAACTGACGCATCCAGTTTTAAGCCCCGGGTACCATTAATTTAAAGTGCTGATTTACCACGATTTTAGCGGCGAAGAGAAATATTGTGGTTAAACCAGCCCATCTGAGACAAAATAATAAAAATATTTTGAGGACATGCAAAGTGCATTGGAGCAATATGGCGAACATTAACCTATTCTGATGTCTTTCAAAGATTTTAGAGAAGGCCTTTGCCCAGCCTCCTCTTTTAATTTTATACACCTTCCATCGAAGACATTTTTGGTACAATGTATGAGCCTGTAGCCGTATTTATGTCCAAGCCAACTATATAATTCGTACATAAGTTTTTGAACAAAACCCATTGGTACAAGCCTTGGGGATTGAACTCAATTCTTTTGACTCGAATTTCGATGACTCAACCACTCGTCTATCGTGACTACTCCTTTTAAAAAAAAAACTGTTTTGTAGCCTATTTTTAATTCAAGTCAAAGTCATCGTTTTTAATAGTTACAATACTGATTATATAAAATTATTTTAAATTTTAATCAAATATTTTAATAGAAAAATTATAATTATCACAAATAATTTGTATATGTCATAAACACATTGAAGTTATAGGTTTCTTCTAACTCACAAATGCAAATTAATGTAAATGAAACCAGTTGTCAAAGTAAATTACGGGAGTTGCATTTGCATAAAAGAGAATACAATATGGATATTTATTACTACTTACAAAATAAAATGAGCACTGGATTTTTTTATATTATATTAGGGGGCTGAAAGAAGATGTAGTGACTAAAATACAGAAGGGTATGTTGTTGGTTGTTGAATCGTTTGGCCATGTCGAGAGAATGAATGAAGAACGATTGAAGAAAAAAGTGTATAAGGCGTGTGTGAATGGAAGTTTTGGACGGGGTAGACCTATGCGGACGTTTCGAGACCAAAACGTCTCGAAAAAAGGCCAGGTCAAGAGCACCCTGAACCGAAGAGCATGTATGAAGGGAATAATGAAAGTGGTCGAAGCGAAACAAGTATGTAAGGATCGTAGCAAGTGCAAAGAAGTGGTATCTGCCTACCCCTACGGGAAAGACGCGTGATTGTATGTATGTATATATATTAGGGGGCTCGGAAAAGGTAGTCCTACTTCGAAAACTGTTAGCAAAACCACAAATCTGGTCAAATGCAATTTCTTCATATATTCTCACCTTTTATAAACGAATAACTTATAATATGTATATATAAATAAAAATACAAAAATATCTCCACGCAATTCCTAAAACAGGGGTTGACAGAGGTCTAGTCTAGACAATTATTAATTGCCTAGACCTTAAACCCTACACCGAAGATCTTATCGGGTCATGTATGTATATATCGTATATATAGAACCAACAACGAATATGTTAATGACAGTAATCCCTGAAAATCAGGTAATCGCTTTAAGGTCTGACGATAAACGAATGTATATTCGTAATTCGATAAAAAAATTATTTAATTCGATTTGATGTCATTTTAAAACTACCTTGGATTTCTACAAATACCAAAATAAGTTTAGCCTTTCTCGAATTTTTGTGCAAATAACAAACGTCAATTGATATGCATAAAATGCATAAAGATATTAAGGTCAATAATCGAGATAAAAATTCATCATTTTAAGTAAAACCAAATTGCATTCATAAATTCGTGACACGAAATTTATATGTATAAGACATGAAGACTATTTTCATAAAGAATTGAATAACAACCGTAATGAACATGTTAGTTTCTATGAAATATTCGACAAAAAATTTACTTTGAGTTAATTCAAAAGATTTTTATAAGCTTAATATGAAACTTTAAATGTAAATATTCATTAACTGCGTGAAAATGCATTACAAGCAACCCATTACTCAGCAGATTAAAAATCTGTTGACCGTACACACGACAAAGTTATAATAGACGACGTTGCGGTGCTTTGATATGCTTTGCATTTTTATTTTTTATTTTTTTTTTTACCCCGCTGCCCACATGCAAAATATAAACGGAAGGACTACACGGTGACTTTGAGTTATTGGTTTAAAATAAAAAAAATACCTTCACGCAATTCCCAATACAGGGGTAGACAGAGGTCGAGTCTAGACAATTAAGTCCCTTCGACCCACCTTCAACCGAAGATATTTTCGGGAAAACGTGACAGGTGGTGAGCCCGTCGCCGTCTTTATGTCCAATCCATCAATACTCGTACACAAGTTTTTGAAAAACCCATTGTTATGAGCCTACTAACTGGGGATCGAACCCGACCACTCGGCTATCGTTGGTTTAAAATCTTTTACAATATTCTACCAACATTTTGAAGATGTTTACCTGAAGTGACCTGTTATAAAATGAATGGTATATTTGAAGACTATTAGCCAGACGAAAAAATTGTTCAGTCCTATCAATCCAAATTTCACCGGAGTTTACTTTAGGACAGCGTTTGGACAACGTCTATATTTCCAAGCTAACGATAGAAATCGTACGTAAATTCATTGGTAAGATACTAGCTCCTGGGGATCAAACTCGGGTCTCTTGACTCGAATGTCTATCCCCCAACCAATCGGCTATCGTGGCGTGGCCTTGCGGAGTATTTATTTAATAGCTAAAACATTTTATATACACTCTTGATGTAATTGTATTTTAGAACTATTTTATAATGCAGTTAAGATCAGAGTTGTAATGCGAAAACGATTTAGTGAAAGAAGAATATATTGCATACATCGTGAATAAACAGTTGTTACGGTCCTGGACGAAAGGAATTTGCGATACGAATCTTACGTGAATGTCTCCTCAAGGTTGAGTGCACCATTTCAACGTCTGCGAGCACAATGTCTGGGTTTTATACCTATATTTTAAACTCGGGTGGCGTTATGTACCTTTGTTGTGTAACTGCGGTCACGATAGTCGATGAAAAATTGGTTTCGAACGTTGGAAGTCGTTGCGAAAAAAAAACTTTTGTTTTTTTCTGTTATAAAAGGATTGTACTATACTTGGGCTTGAAAAATATTTTTCAATATACTAAATATTTATATGTAAAACAAAATTATGTTAGTATGAATAGGAATAGGGATTTCAGAACCATCCTTTTGTAATGGAATTTTTATGATCAAATATTTAATGGAAAACCATGTCAGCGCTTTTAACGAAGCGATGAATCCCAGTTGCATGTTTTTAGTTTTCAGTTATATATTTTTGATATTCAATTAAATTTATAAATATGTACGATATGATCCATTATGGTGTACTTAACCTATTCTTCATTATTCTATTTATTATTTTTTACATATGCACAATTTTATACATATATACATACACACAATGACACCTCTTTCTCGTAAGATTAGGCAGAGACCACTTGCTACGATCCTTACAAACTAGTTTGCTTCATCCATTTTCATTATTCCTTTCATATATACTCTACGGTTTAGGGTACTTTGACCTGGCCTTTTTTCAGGACGTCCCTAATTTCGTCTCGAAACGTCCGCCTCGGTCTACCCCTTCTAACACTTTCACTCACACTCGCCTTATACCTACCTTACTTCTTAAACTTATTCTGTTCATGTGATTAAATTAAAGAGAAAAAAAAAGTTAAAATTTTTTTCTGTTTATGATATCAAAGTGGCTGGGTGATCAGGATTCGGAGTCAAGAGACCCGAGTTCGATCCCCAGGTGGCAGGGTGGTACCAATAGGTTTTTTCAAAAACTTAAGTACGAATTATATCGATGGCTTGGACATTAAGACGGCGACGGGCTGTCCTGAAATATGTCTTCGGTAGAAGGTAGGTCGATAGGACTATTATCTAGACTTCTCTCTACCCCTGTATTGCAAATGACGTGAAGATATATATAAAATAAAACTTCCGTTAGGCATGTTGAAAAGTAATGTAAACTGGTTATTTGTGAGTCATTAGAAAAACAAATATAATTTATATTTAACATCCGAAGTTGCTCCGTATTAGATTATTGCAATTGTAACCACAATTACGTAGTGTAATTGAAAACGGAGGGGTCGTTATCGCTTCTATGACGTCACCGCGCCGATTTTCCATAAACTTTGAATGTAACACATTAATTTCTGTTTTTGCGTACTTTGGAAGTGTTACTTTGTAACATTGTTCAATTCTGGTGCGGGTTTGAATTATGGAAGCGTTTAATTGAAGTGTTTCGAATTTGTGTTTTGGTTACGTACAATTTAACTGCAGTTTTTGGACCAAATTTCTTTGAATTTATTCTTTAGATTGTTGTTACTTAGCGAAATTATATGGTAAAAATGCAATAGCACTGCTGCAGCAACATGCTGATTTTTTGCTACCGCGGCAGCTATAATATTGACATGTTTTTTTTTTATAGAAAATGGAGGCAAACGAGCAGGTGGCTCACGTGATTGTAAGTGATTACCGCCGCCCATGAACACCCGCAATACCAGAAGCATAGCAGATGCGTTGCCGGCCTTATAGTGCCCCCCACCCCCCTCCGAATTGGGGGAGAAGGGTGTGTGGGCCTCCGGCTACCTGCACTCTCCAGACGAAACGCAGAAGTTTGTAAGACTTCTACTTCACGCCGGTATTATGTGAGGTCGTGGTACTTCCCCGGTCGAGCCGGCCCATTCATGCAACAATAAAAGCTGATGCGTGGCTCTACCACTGTCCAACTTACGAGTGTTCCTGTTTCTTTATTATTTTTCTACAGTTTGTAATATGTATGCGTTATGTGATGTAGATGAGATGAGAGAGAGAAAACAGAGCCTCATTCTATTCTGCTCTATTTCATTTTTTAAATAAATATATAGATAGATAGGGAAAACATTACATACATTACTCTGATCCCAAAGTAAGCGGCTAAAGCACTTGTATTGTAGAATCGAAATCAACGAAGGCACCGCAAACACCCTGACCCGACTAAATGTAGAAATAGTAGGAATCGAACTTAAGAGATGGCGACACTTTGAAAATCGGTTTCCGTCGCACTCGTTCGCCACTCGTCCACGAATGTTGTCTTATTCTTTTCTTTTCTTCTCTATTCTATTCTATTCTATTACGACCGAAACTATAATTTTATACTATAGTTCTAAACTAGAAAGGCTAATAAAAAGGTTTAATATTTAATAAAAAGCCTTAATATTTAAGGTTTTTCCATCACATGTCTCTCAGCAGACCGGTGACAGGCAGCAAATTCCAAGGTGCGAGCTATCTTATGCAGCGATCGCCAATCGGCATCCCACATTACAGGGGATTTTAGGTATTGAAAATCAAAGGCTACCACGGGAATTACAATATGCACAGGCAGCCATAGGTGGAAGCTAGTTTATTTTAAACTAAGTATAGTCTGTATCGTATTGAAAAGAAAAGATTAATTAGAATTATTACATTTCTGAGAAACATTTAATCTCAACTATCAATATTCATCACTATTTCTATTTAATATTCACTAAATTGTGGTTAAAGACAAACTTTACTTTTAGCCTTAAGTGATGAAAATTAAATCACTGAAAACTTTGACGTGAAACTTTTGAAAACTTAGTCTAGTGTATATATATATATATATATATATATATATATATATATATATATATATATATATATATATATATATATATATATATATATATATATATATATATATATATATATATATATATATATATATATATACATATATATATATATATATATATATATATATATATATATATATATATATATGTATTTGAACAGAGATAAAATAGTTTATAATTCGATTTGATTTAAATGGTACTAATAAAAGGAATGTATATATATCTGTTACTGTTTTTTTCTTTGTATCGTATCTAAATCGGAAGAACTATACTTTTAGAGGACTTTACTGATTTTTTTGTTTTTATGTAAACATTAAAAGTAGGATTACAAACTTTTAATCCAAATCGCTATTTTCTGTGTTACCAATGTGTAAATTTATATATGTACTATGGTAGATTAGTTTAATCTAATGTGTTTAATCTAAGATGTGGGTTTTATGTTTTATATTTTATTATTTAATAAACTACCTATTCTTTCTTTACGTTTGTAAGCACGTTTTATATCGTAGACATCATAAAAGATTCACTACCTTTCATATTGCCTGTCATATTTACAAAACTTTCATTTTTCATAAATGACATATTAATACGATAGCCGAGTTGGGTGGTTGGGTGGTCGAAATTTTGCGTCAAGAGACCCGAGTTCGATCCCCAGGTGGCAGGCTCGTACCAATAGGTTTTTCAAAAACTTATGTACGAATTATATCGTTGGCTTGGACATAAAGACGGCGACGGCGCACCGATCACGTTGTCCCGAAAATATCTTCGGTGAAATGTGGGTCGAAGGGACTTAATTGTCTAGACTAGACCTCTGCCTACCCATGTACTGAGCATTGCGTGAAGATATTTATTTTTATTTATATATTAACGAGGTTATTAATTTAAAAGAGAGAAACACTGTATTTTCAGGCCATTTGGCAATTGCTATGGGATGGCGGAAGTATTACAGTTTTTAAAAATACCAGACCAAGATTAGACCGATAAAATATATCTTAGTTTTGTGGTATTTGGTACCACAGGGATCCACTTACGAAAGGATATCGCCTGGATAAAAGAAACCAACCATCCTTTGATCTCAGAAAGTTGTTCTGACAGAGTGACAGGTGGTGAGTCTATTATAGCTGACTTATTGTAATATTCAGAAATACTTATTATAACATTCAGACATACCTAGAAACATGCAGGACTTGGGTTAACTTTAACTTCTTTGTAATTTTGAACTTTACCGTGTAGAACCGTACCCTCAGACCATAGTTTCGAAGGCAGGCTCACTACCCACTAGGCTATCGGTTACTGTTCGGCTCAGCGCTATTTAGTAGAACAAAAGTTTTTGTTTTGATGTCTTATGTATTTAAATAATTATGTAAATATTATGACTTACATTTTCTCTGTCGGCGTGCAATAAAGAGCATTCGAAATATCTTTCTGTTTATAAGATTATACATTACTCCTTTATAATACTATTTGACAAAGGCAACCAAGTAGTTCCCGAGCGTGAAAGTCCATCCAAGTTACAAGAGGAAAACTCGAGAATGCATGTTTGAAGAGGTGAAACTAGGGTAGCATTTAGCGAGCTCTCGTCGCGTGAGTCTTTCTTCTGTCGCCATTACTCATAGACAGGAATATTACTACTTTTCATTGATTATATATGTTTTCAGAGTAATCTAAAAACACATTATTCTACATTACATTTTATAAGTCACGATAACTATTTAAGCGTTTGGTTGATCGGAATTCAAGTCAAGAGATAACCAGGTGGTAGGCTCACATGTATGCTTTTTTTTTTTCAAAAACTGTATGATTCATAACGTTAGCTTGAACATAAAGAGGTTGACGGGATTACAACCGGTCATGTAGTCCCAAAAACATCTTCTGTGGAAGGTGGGTCGAAGGGACTTAGTTGTGAAAGGATGTTAATAAACTATGTGCTATTAATTAGAACATTTCAAAGTATACTAATTATCACGACGAGCTTTGTGGGCGTGAGTACACAACAGCTTTCATGGTGTCACCAGCTTGAGATCCTTGGTTTGATCTCCGGTCGGGTCAATATAGATTTTTTTTTTATATATTTTCTCGGTTTGTGCTACCTTCGTTTTTTCATTTCATAACACTAGTACTTAAGCTGTTCAATTTGGGATCGGAGCTATGTATGTATTGTTGTCCCTATCTATGTGTAAATTTATTTTTATTTATAATGTGCAGTACTTTTTTTCTATTGGATGTGCCACATAATTTCTCCTCACCAATGTTGGTTGACTGATGGAGAATGCTATGGGGCATTAAGCCCTCTATTGTTACATTTTATAATAAGCTGTTAACAATAAAACATAAATAAGTAAATAAATAACAAAGAAATTTATATCCTCATAATGTGAATTAAGGTGAGATAGTAAGTCAAATCCAGACTCCCGAAAAACTTTCCTTTTAGCAGGAGAAGTATTTAATTGTTTCCCAGCACCATGTTAGCCGAAAAAACCCAACTAGATCGCGCACAGAACTCATCGGCCCCGCCCTCCCCTGAGAGGCCTTTTGTTTTGAGAAGTCTAATTTTTAATTGGTTACCGTACTTCGCCGTTGAAAGTTTTTAAGTAGCTGGCTATCCTATCATTATCTCTATGTTGACTACGCTGCTTTATTGGCTTTTTCATTACTATTTTTTTTGCTTGTATTATGGGTATTATTTTGAATTTTGAAATATATTTTTGAAAATTTTAAAATATATTCAAATGCTAGAGTCCAAATACTCATTAAAGAAATTTTACGATTTACCGACGACAGTAAATACGTACGATGTAAATATATATCGACGTTTTCTTGGAGACGGAGCTAGGCTTACCACCTTTCACGTTGTCTCAAAAGTGTAACTAAACTTACTATATATACGCAGCATATACTAAATTTTCTAGACCACTTTCTATCAAAGATGGATATAATACATGAAGTTAAAAGTCATCGGAATTAAGAGATCAAAGGGCACGTACCAATAGTTTTTGTATTTTTCAAAACATTTGTACTATTTATATCATTGGCTTGGACATAAGTCGGCGACGGGCTCACCACTTGTTTGTTGTCCGAAAAAATTTTCTCGGTAGATCGTGGGTCGAAAGGATTTAATTCTGCTATAGCTATTGATATATATATTGATATATCAGAAGTCTAGTAGAATATATATAATATTGATTCCAAATAAAATATATAGGAACAGCAGATATTCTAAAATCAGAATTTTTTGTTTTTAATGGATGGTTGCATATTGAAAAGAGAAATCAGTAAATCTATTAAGATAATTAGTATACACAACCCCCTTTCTTCCTGTGGGTATCCTAAGAGACGGTTAAGGAAAGAGCCTTGAAAATAATGCATGTGGCTGCAGATAAATGGCGGCATTACTATTTTGAATAATAACAGACCATAATTTAGTACACTGGTAACGGACTGCAGCATCAAAGGTGCAAGGCCTCTGGTACTTCGATCACCAATCGGCTTGTCAAGCGTGGCGATTTCTTCAAATCTTCAAAAGCAACTTTTTTCTTGTTTTCTCAAATATCAACTTCCTCATACTTAGTCACCATTTCCTCATGAAGTTCCTCTGATGGAGGAGAATCCGGCTAAAGAAACTCCGTATCCTCTTTTTGTCAAACTTTATTTAAAGTAGCAAAGAATAGTCCCATATACGAACAAAACATATACTAAAATAAAAATAATATGAGAGAAAATAAAAAAAGTATTAACTATAGTAGACGTAATTGTACTTTATTTAAAACCCGGAACATTTTACACACCATTTTATGTACATTATATATATTAAAAGCGTCAAAACTAAACAGGAATAAAATCCCTATTTCGATAAAGTATCTTGTAAGAAGTCAAAAGCGAATAAATGGATTTCCACTCGCATTCACTGAAATTGTTTGCGCTGTCGTTCTTGTAGTAAATTAGGTGTGTACACAGTATACAATTTCCATCCGTTTCGCCTTCGGAGGCTTCTTTGTCATCGTTACGCGGCAAGTTTTTTTTTTTTTTTTCAACCAATTCCGACTCACTTCTATTATGAATAAACTTTAGATTGATTCTTGAGCTTACTAACTTAACTTGTTGAGTTTTGGAATTAACTATTACAAATGGTGCTTGTCATTATTATGTTAATTATCTCTGCATATATTAATATTCACTATTAGTCGATATAGTCTGTGTCTTTAAAGGTCCGTGTTCATGTCTTATATAACGTGCGGAAATAAATATTGCCTTATTAAGAAAACAGAAAGAAGTTATATTAATAGGTATAAAAATTAAATGATATTTAAAACAAATTAAAATAGTTAAGACTTCAAACAAAAAAATTAATTAACAAAATTTTTAAATAAAATTAGAACAATTAAATCTTAAAACAAATATAGAAAAAAATATACTTTAATAGAAGGTACCAATCGGTCAACTCTCAGCTTAATACCATGACTGCTGCCGTGACGCTGATAGTCCGTGGATACCATGAAGATACATCTGAAAAGCGGAATTTGCGATAGGGGTACCAGATTTCTTGCACTTTAGATGCTGTAACCTATTATAAATTCATACAAATAACCCACATACATTCTTATTTTACATAAAAATTATGATAATGGTGTAACTTTTTTAATAAATTTTAATGTATAATTTCAATATGTAAATGGCAAAAAATATTATGGTAAAAATGCACATTTTAAATAAGCCAATCACCGGCGAATGAGCTGAAGTTTAGGCATAGCTCCAGGGCTTTTTTATTCCAGAGTTAGCACGACGCGACGTTAGGAACTAATTGAGTTACGTACTTTGTTTCAATTAATGAGTCCGACGTGTCGGCCGCCTCTGCGGAATAACGTTTAGGAGTTCCCGCCTTGTGACAAGACGAATGTACAATTTCTTGTTCCACTATAAATTTAATCTTGGAAATATATTCCTTCAAATGAAACAGTTCGCTTTTAATTAAAAATACACGATGTGAAATATTTTATTTAAATTAAGCAAACGGGAAAATTTTAACGAACTCGGTTGTTCTGTGGAAAAAAGTGATAATAATTCAATCGCTATATTTTTGTATGGAAAGGTAAGAAGAAGGGGATATGGGAGTGAGCCATCGGTAACCTCTCTAACCCGATAAAATGTAGAAGTATTTGTCGTCGTATAATTATTACGATGACTCTATTTTAAGCTGGTATTCTTTAAGGCTATGGTCATGTTGGGAAATCTGAATGTCTTAGCCGCTGGTCAGTCGTTGGATTCAGTGATCAATCAGTCTGGCACCCAAGTCATATGATCTTGTCAGTACACTTTATTTTCAAATTAATGAGAAATTTAAAACATCAACTAACACGTTCGGGATCTTTTTATATTTAATTTTTATTTCGCTATCTCTGAGGTCCTGGGTTCGATTCCTGGACGGGTTAATGTAGAATTAACAATCACTTTTTCTACATTTTCTCCGGTTTGGTAGTTTGTGATTCCTTAGTTATTTCCAATTCCATAACACAAGTAGATTAGCTGTTTTCTTTGGTATCAGAACAATGTATGTGAATGTCCCTATTTATGTATTTGTTCAAAAATTCAATAGAAATAGATTTTTGTGTCAAGTATTAGAGACAGGATGATCCATATCAAAATAAAGTGAATTGGTGACGATCAAGATTTCTGATACTGCGACGATTGGTACTGGCTTCTGATACCAATCCGAAGCGTGGCGATTATGGAAATTTCTCCTTACGGGAGTGATATAGATCCTATATCTTGCATAAGATTCTTACAAGGCTTATTGGAACAACGTTTATATGTATATATGTAGATGTCAGGTGTGCTACAGTGAAGGGATTGTACATATCCAGGAGCAATCCTAAACAATACTTTGTATGAAATCTATACTTTGCTGTCTGTACTCTTTCTATATGCTAAACCAAAATATTTACTACGCCTTTGGTCTTTTTACAGTAATAACATAGGCAAAAGGATTAATTTTAATTTTAATTTTCAATAATTAAAATTAAATTTAAAATTTCATTTCTTTGTTAAAAATGATGTTTGCTTGCCAGCAATGGCTAATGTATATAATAGATATTATAATTGTAATAACTTATCTGTACCACATTAGTGAAAATAGACAATAATAAATAAAATGGTAATTTTTGCAGACCTAAATGAAAAAAAAGTCTTCACACCATTCCCAATACTGGTAAAGACAGCGACAATTAATTCCTTCCGACCCACGTATCACCAAATAAAGTTATTGGGACAACATGATAGGTGGTGAGTCTGTCGCCGTATTTATGTTCAACCCAATTATATAAATTGTACATTGATAAAACCATTGGTACGTGGCTAAAACCTGGGGATCGTACTCGGTTCTCCTGACTCGAATTCCAATCTCCCAACTACTTGGCTATCGTGACTTTAATACTATCCAAATAATCTCCTAAATGTAGGCGCTTTCAATTCTGATTCTTTATCTTTTAAAGAATTTAATATTGTGTGTTAGTTGCTTTCATATCAAACAATTCTGTAAAGATAGCCCTCAAGGCTGAATATAAATCCAAACGTAAATCAATTAAACATGTCACAAAGACAAACAAAGTGACTAAATGAATAGATTATAATCAACAAACTGCGAATATAACTCATGCAAAGGTAAACACAAGCCTTGGTTATGGTAATGCGAAAACTTTCCCTAGGACTCGAGGGTTGCCTGTCAAACGCGGAATCCAATTTAATTATCCGTCTTTCTTTAACCGAATACAATAAACAAGCACGCATCTGAAACTCAAATATTATTTCATAGTCAGAAATGCATGGGATATTTTATGGTCTCGAACTTTCTTGAAAAATAGGTTAAATAACATAAACATTCCTTATCTATTTCATCGCTAGAAATGCAAATTTACAAAAAGCAAATAAAATTTTTTATATAAATTTAGATCTTAGTCATACCTATCAATAGTCTAACATCATATTCAAAAACGTGGTTTGTTAAATGTTTACATGAATAGACATCTATTTAAATATATCTACGTAAGTACATTGTACCGTTGGCTTGGACAGTAAAACGGCGGTAGGCATACTACTTGTCACATTTTCTCAAATTGGCTTCGGGGAATGGTGGGTCTTAACTGTCTAGACCTCTGTCTACTTCAGTATTGGGCATATGAATAAAGATACTTATTTTATTTATTATTTAAAAATATTTTGTAATATAAAGTGATATAAAGTCACGATAGCCGAGTGGTTGGGTGGTCGGGATTATGAGTCATTAGACCCGAGTTCGATCCCCAGTTGGCAGGATCGTACCAAAGGGTTTTTTTTTAAAACGTATGTACGAATATCGTTGGCTTGGGCTTAAAGACGGCGACAGGCTCACCACCTGTCACGTTGACCCAAAAGTATCTTCGGTGTAAGGTGGGTCGAAGGGACTTAATTGTCTAGACTAGATCTCTGTCTACCCCTGTATTGGGAATTGCGTGAAGATATTTATTTAATATTTAAAAAAATATTTTGTACCTTTTACATAGGAAGTAAGAAGCAACGATTGATTAATATACAACTCAATCGTAGCTTCTTACTTCCTATAGTTCGGAACACTGAACAAAACTTTATACTTTGCCAGCGGCGGCCGAGCCAAGAAATTAAATTCTCGATCGACACGAATAGCTGTGCATCACTCTCTTTGTATGCATCGACAGAGATGTCTCTTTTGAACAGCGAGCGTTGTAGGGTAAAATTCTACTCCGTGAAATATGAATACAGCAATTTGGTCTCATTATTTGAATGAAATACTGGCAGCTTTCGTAGAAGTTTTTTTTTTTTTTAATAAAACTGTAAATTTTTATTGCGGTGGCAGTAATGGTTTTAAAAAATTTCTGTTTTCTGATATTAAATTTTAGCATAAATCGTATTCGATTTTTTAAAAGATTATCTATCTATTACGATAGCTGAGTGATTGGGTTAACGGAATTCCACTAAAGAGTACCGAGGCCTTCTGCATGGGCAACGGCCTCGGTCTTCTGTACCAATGATTTTTTTATTTATGTATGATTTACATCGTTATCATAAATAAATAAAATCGGTGTAGGCATAAAGACGGCGACAGGCTCAGCACCAGTATGATATAAAAATTAACTGTGATCAAATGTGGATCGAAAGGACTAAATTTTCTAGACCACTGACTACCCCTGTATCAGCAGGAAAATGCCTAAAGTAAAAATGGAATACATTTTATCCAAATATGTATGTGAATAAAGGAACGTCCACAGAAATCCGTTTCGCAAAATCATCTTTATCTAACGTAAATTGTATGTTAATTTACTTGGTAAGACATTTGGAAAGGACGTCGTTGGCGGAATACCCTTGTCCTCGCCCGTGGCGACATCTCAGACGGGTAAGTCACAAATTCGATTATAAAGAACAAGGCGCCGAGGCACGAGAGTTTGAACGTCATTTCAAATATAAGAAATTCGTGATGTAATCTATGTAAAACTATTCTTTGATTGAAAATGTTTAGGTAAGTAGATTGTATATGTATACATGAATATTTATAATAATAATAGGTACAACATCACTCCAATCTCAATATCAGATGCTAAAGCACTCGTGGTGTGGGAATCGGAAACAACGACGGCACCAAAAACACCCAGACCAAAGAAAATGTACAAAAAGTGGTTTTTCTATATTGACCCGACTAAGAATCGAACCTAGGATTTCGTGATGGCGACACCTTGAAAACCGGTGTTTACACCACTCGCCCACGGAGGTCGTCATAATAGTGAATATCTACGTAAGGATATTGTACCGTTGGCTGGGATACTAAGACGGAAATAGGTTCGTCACCTGTACGCCAAATAGTCTTCGGCGAAAGTTGCGTCGAAAGGAGTTCAGTGTTGTGTGTGAGTTTAGGAGTTGTCTAGACCTTTTTTGTTAAGTTTGTTAAGTAACAACGTAGTTCAAGGGCAGTATAAACCATGACCATTTAATGTGCGAAATAATTGTTTGAAATGTTCATTTATTTGACTTTATCTCCCTCTGTCCTAGCTAGAACATTTGCCAAATGAGTGGACATAATGTGCATTGTTATGCGTATCTTTCGCTTCTATCAGCTGAAAAATTGTCTTTATGTATGTACGTTGTAGCCGTGTGGTAACGGTGTAAGAATATTACCACTCCCATTCTTCCTGTGGGTGTCGTAAGAGGCTACTAAGGAAAACAGCCTTGAATATCGTTATGACAACTGATAAATGGTGGGATTACCGTCTCTAAAAATATCAGACCAAAATCATCAGACTGAAGATGGGCAGCAGCGTCTAATGTGCGAGGTGTCTGATACTGCGATCGCCAACATGCTTGCCAAGCGTGGCGATTATGGCAAAACCTTCCTATGGGAGAGGCCTATGTCCTTCAGTGGACTTTAATAGGCTGTTATGTATGTATGTATGTATGTATATATGCATGTATGTATGTATGTATGTATGTATATATGTATGTATGCACGATGACCGTAATTAGACGTGGTGGTATTAGTTCCGAAATAAGGCACTAGCCTTTTCCTTAGGGAGGTTTTGCAATAATCGTCATGCTCTGCAAGCCGATTGGCGATCGCAGCACCAAACACCTCGCATCGGGTTCGTCACTGCCGGTCATGGGTATACTTAATTTTTAAACCAGATATTTCGAGTCTATCCCGACATCTACCAATAGCTATTGTCATTGAAAAAGCATGTCACTCAGTTGCCTCATTTGAAACCCACGGATTGACAGGGGGTGGTATTACCACGCTGATAAAATAAAGAAAACATTACTTTCTTAATGAAAGTTTCTATTTTAATAACAGAGACCTTTATTTGCGTTGCTCTACGAGTAAATTAAAAACATTCTACGCGAAGCGCGTGTTGCGTCCGAGGCTTAGTGAAATTTGCATACATTAGGGGAGTGGTTGAAGTCGTGGGGTAAATGTCAACGGGTTTTCTTTCAGGCACCTTAATAATTATTTACATACTGTTCTGGGTTCGGTGGTTTCTTAATGAATATAATTGTAAATCATGTAATATAATTCATAGTTTTGACAGCCGAGTGGTTAGTTGATCAGAATTCGATACAAGATACCTGATTTCGATCACCTGGTGGCAAGCTAGCACCAAAGGGTTTTTTTTTTTTCAACAACTTATGTACGATATATCCCGAAAATATCTTCGGTGGAAGGTGGGTCGAAGGGACTTAATTGTCTAGACTAGACCTCGGTCTACCGCTGTATTGGGAATTGCGTGAAGATATATATTTATATTTATTTATTTAACTTATATCGTTTGCTTGGACAGAAAGGTGACAACGGGCTCACCATCTCTTTTCAAAAAATGTCGCCGGTACACCAACGTATACCCATGTAATAAAAATATCATAAAAATTGAATGGCGTGAAGATTTTTTTAATTTTTTTATGTTATATAACTGTCTAAGGACATAAAGGCGTCGACGGGCTCACCACCTGTCACGTTGTCCCGAAAATATATTCGGTGGAAGGTGGGTCAAAGGGACTTAATTGTCTAGATTTGACCTCTGTCTACCCCTGTATTGGGAATTGCGTGAAGATATTTTTTTTTATATAACTGTCTACCACTTTGGCAACCACGTTAACTGACGTTATCAAAAATGTGTGTTTTAGTTTAATTTGTTATTTACCTATTATTAATAGTAGTGTAGTAACCTATGATACTATTTTGCCTTTTTTATATCATAGCAATGATTTAAAAACCCCTATTAAATTATTATTTCAGTAATGGAATAATATTTGCAAACTGCTTAAGGGGACAACTTACTCGTAACATTTATTAATATTTATTTTACAAGTATTTTTTAGATTGTACTATTTAAGTATATTTTTGCTACGTTTTAAAATTGATTTAAAAATCAAGTATGGTGGACACAATCTTGGTACATTTCTAACGATTTTAAGTTACCGTTCGGTAATATCACATATACAATATATAGAAAATAATTGCTTCGGGATTCAGTATTTAAAAAAAAAAAAACTTAGGTTACCATTAGTAGCTTGGCTTATGTACACTTCAGTTAATGAGTTTTTATACATATAATAATTTTAAATCGTAATTATCATCATTATGTCCCGAAAATATCTTCGGTGGAAGGGGGTCAAAGGGACTTAATTGTCTAGACTAGACCTCTGTCTACCCCTGTATTGGGAATTGCGTGAAGATATTTATATATTTTATAATTTTTTTCATCATCATAATAGGCTGCAGAAATCGACTGCAGGACAAAAGCCTCAACTGTTTTGCGCCCAAGAGAGACATCTACTTCACATACACTGCTCTGATCACCAAGTAAATAGCTATAGAAATTGATCATATGGTATCAGAAATAACGAAAATATCACAAATACTCAGACCCGATAATACAGAAAAGGTAAATAGAAAAATAGAAAAAAAAACACACACTGGCGACAGTTTGAAAACCGATAAGTACACCACTCGACCACTGAATACAGGTTTGATGACCTCCGCATTATCATAAAATATTTAAAGTACTAGAACGATATTTAACAATGAATAAAACTCGATAAAGGCTACGACATTAGTGAGAGCCGAAACCCTCTCGCAAGTAGTGATAATCAGTTTCGGATTAAACTTTGAATATGTACGAGACTTCAGCCGCGCTCCACTGTCGGATATTTCTGCGTCTGGACTTTTTCAAACTTGTTCGTTGGACCGAGGCGTGGTGTTAAATTTGTTTTTGAGCTGCACTCCTTTGATACTTAAACCGCAATATGAAATATTAATTTTTTATTGTATACTTTTTATTTTTTATTTTCACACAGTTTCTTAAAAGCAGGCAAAGGATAATAAAGTCCGTTTGATACACGTTTTACCGAAACTTTTTGAACAACTTGACAGTAGGTGAGTCTATCACCTTCATAATGTCCACGCTAACAATACAATATACTTAAGTATAGTTTGATAAATATTTATATGAACATCAATGACTCGTGTACAAACATTCTTATTCATCAGATAAATGTTTGGATTCAAAGACAAGACACTCTACTTCAAAAGACGGTTCAAAACTAAATATGCTAACGAGTCCTCTTTTTAAATATTTTTTTAAAGATTTACTGTATGATCTCATCAATAGATATTTTATTATACAATTATTATGTAATTATTGTATGTATTTGCGATAAAATCACATAGCAGCTGTTTCCTAGGTGACAGACTCTTTGTGACAGAATCTTACTCTGTCATGGTTACTATCAAACTCTTTCCCACTTGTTTCATTTTTGTTTAGATAATTTTAGAGACTGATAGTAATTACGAACGAAACACATCAACGGAAGAACTTAATTGTCTAGAATTCCATATACAAATGTCATGATAGCCAAGTAGTTGAGTTATCGGAATTCGAGTTAAGAGACCCGAGTTCATGGTAGGCTCGTACTAATGATGTTTTACAAATCAAAATAACTGCGACAGTCCCACCATCGACATATTTTGACAAAATATGTCTGGTGAAAAATGGGTCGAAAGGACTTAATTATCTAGAGCTCTGTCTAACCCAGTATTAGAAATAGCATGTAGATATTTAAGTGTAAAAATAAAAAAAAAATAGTTATCAAAGGTATCATAGTTTAACAGTGTACTGAATTGATGCAATTCACTTTATTTGCACGAGTGTACTTTAAATCGGAACATCTTGGAAATAATCCAAATGTTGTCGCGAAGTTTCTTTTCATTTATGTAAAATAGCCATTAACTAAATTGCCACTGCAATTAAATGTCATCGTATAGTTTTAGATTGGAAGTTACTGTTAATTGATTACAATTGAAATTTACCTTCTTATTAAATATAAATCTTTGTGAACAGTAATCATATCAGCTAAATACAAATTCAAAACCGACAAACATAATTCAAATAAAATGTAAGTAAAAATCAAATGAAATCAAAATATTGATTTTTCGACATTGAAACAAAAATTCACTTGTATAAAATGTTTCGTAATGAGTGCCTCTGGCCGAGAAAAATCGGTGAAAGATACTCCGTCGATATTTCATAGTCATATTTTACAATTACAAGTATTTCTGAAAGTAGCACAGAATAGTTCCACAGACGCTCAAAGCATTATCATAATAACAGCCAATCAGAGGTCCACCGCTGTCCATAGGCTGCCCCCAAAGATTGCCACATAGAGCGGTTATGTTCTACCTGCATCCATCGACTCCCCGCAACATTATGCACGTCGTCTCTACATCTTGTGTGATGTCGTCATACACTGTGTTTGCCAGCACGACCACCCTATCTGACCATGGGTGTCGTAGAAAGTGGCTAATGGTTGTAAAATGAGATAAAAGAGAAAAACTTCATGCCTTTCCCAATACAGAGGAAGCAGAAGTCCAGACATAACTTTCGACCCATCTTCCACTGAAGACAAAGAGAAAGAAAAAAATATCAATGATTGCAGACCCGAGGTAACCAGAACCTCGCATGCAGCACCTGTGTGTAAAGTCTGCTGAATAGTAATGATAAAAATTCATATTATATACAGAAGCAATATGTAGAAGCGATTTCCAAAAGCTAAAAGTCAGTGAGCAGTGTATCTGACAATTTTTTTTTTCTGTATTGAGGTAGTTAATTTTTTTTTAATATATATAAAACTCCGGCTGGTGAGAACGTATTTCAGATTGATTATTTTCTATACAACTTCTATCTGCTGTATCGCGATAACGCAGCGAAGTGGAACGGCTGAATCAAAACGATCGATTAATACTGATGTAAACTGCCAGTCCACCTCGATGTAGATCACATACAAATGACCGACCGAAGTGATGACAGATTAGGTCATCATTTTTATATTAACTATAGTAACTTATAAATTCATGTATATAGAAATTATCGTTTCAAAATAAGAGCATGGAATTAAAATTTACATATTCTTCAAACCAACAGTTATTTGTTTTGCTCCTGTGTTTATTTAAAAATCCGGAAATAAATACAAAGGTAAGTTCATTGTAAACACAGCAAAAATACAGCCCAAAATAAAGACAATTCGTGCAGACGTATAAAACGAAAACATAAACAAATTAAGTCCGGCACGCTGCGCGCGGAGGCTGGTTCATTTCCATTTTTTGGATCCGCAAAGTTGTCACTGTACAGTTATTTATTTACAAAGTTTTTTCACGTGTGCATAATAGATAAATCCGCTTGTAACTCGCGCGATATATTACCTAGCGGATAAATAATGTATAGTATTTTTAACGTATCACGGAGAACTTATTGCGAATTCATGTTGCTCCGTGGATAGTTTCACCGTCTTTGTATTTTTGACTACTGTTTTAATGTATTTCGAAGCAACATAAGTCACGAAACTTAGTTTTGAATTTATAGCCTTAAGTTTAAATATTTACTTTGTTATACTGCACTGGAATTTGAGAGCAATGGTACAGATGCTGTTCGTTCTCGTATAAAAAAGATAACACGTGATATTATAGGATTTAACGGAAAATTTCTACTACTTTTAAGCAGCCTTTATAAGCCCTGGATAACTGTCTTTCTAGCAAAGAAGAAAGATAATGACGAGCTCATTGAGAATCGCTGTACTAAAAACTTCGCACATTGGTCGTGGAAGCCTGGCCCGTCACCGGTCTGCTTACGTATAATCTAGTCTATTTCGCTCCCTAAATCTACGGTTTTCTTACGCAACTACAGAACAGAACTATTAATTGAAATAAAGTGAAAATATTCCTTCAGTTGAATTATATTTAAAACGTAAATTCCAAGCCTTAAGTGACTACACTGAACCGCTAGTTAATAATGCATCCGTAAACGTGAAAACTATGCACAACGTCATAACTATTTAATTTTTCAACGCGTCGCAGATGAGCAAGACGGCGAGCTCAAATTAAATATGAACAAATAACCAGCGGAGGCTTTCGCGAGCCAAGAATTAATTAGTTACTCTAAATACGCGAATGAAACGGCTAACGTATAAAATAATTATTGCTTTGAAATATATGCTTCTGTATCTCTAAAACCACTCCAAGGTTTTGTCAAAATTTTCGAGTAACAAGATAAGTTTTTATTAGATGATAGAACGGTAATTTATAGATGGTAGACTCTATTTCTGCTAGAAGTCGTCTAGTGATTTAAAGATAACTTTCACAAGCCCATTCCTTTGAATGTCCTAGAAATGACAGTTTTTTCTTTTTTTATTTACTATCACCGTTTTTTCTAACACTCTAATATTGTATAATATTTATAGCGCCAGACAATTCAGTTAGGACAGTCAGATTTAGCAAAACATGTAAATAATTTCTATCCCAACCGAGTATTGTTTGACAGATCTGATCTGTGTTCTTTATTTGCAAAGGCATCAACGTATAAATAAACAATGTGTAGACATTTGATACCCCCTATAATGACTTGAAACTTAGACAATTTCCTGCGGGACCATCAGGTACATTTAAAATTAATTGAAACGTTTACATCGTAATCCCATAGATTAATAAATATTTTATGGCGAGTTGCGACAGAGAAGCTTTGCGAAGTAAGCTAGTACATAAAATTTACAAGCAGTTCCGTTCAACGAGAAAATGAAATGAGGGCTGTTATAGTTAATTTAATTAACTTACTTTAATGGTTTTCCTTATAGACAGTGGCGTGCATTTCACAGAAGCTATGTTCAGCAAATAATTTCCTATAGGATTAAATTTAATAACTTACTTAAGTAGAAGTCACGATAGCCGAGTGATTGGGCGATCCAATTTCTGGTTATTAGACCCAAGTTCGACATCTATGTGGCAGGCTCGTAACATTCGATTTTTTAAAAATGTGTCGATATGATTTTCATTGTTCATTACTCATAAAGACGGCTGACCACCAGTCACATTGTCCCAAACAATGACTTTGATGAAAGGTAAGCCGAAGGGACTTAATCTCCCTCTTAAGTCTAGAGAAAATCCCAATACTACATGTTACAGTATTGGGATTGGCGAGAACACGTTTTTTTTTTACTTTAGAAATAAAGACGATGCGATAGCCTATTTGGTAGTGACCCTACTTTCAAAACTAAAGTATATATAGGTTTTAGGTTCGAATCTCGCTAGGAGCAAATATTTATGTGATGAATGTGAATGTTTGTACTAGAGTCAAGGATACATATGTTAGTATATAGTGCCGTTAACTTGGACTTTAAGACTATAGCCTCTCCACCTATTACGCCTAGACTTCTAAGAAACGACTTCATTTTTAAAATAAAACGTTCCCCATGACCACGGTTGCTGTAAAGCTTCCGAAACGTCGGGAAATTAAAAATAGTTTGTAAAAACTAATTAAAAACGTGATAAAATCCTAGAATCGTTTTATTTTAAATGTGTAGTATTCGCGTAAATACAAGAATTCATAACGACTTTATTGTCTAGACCTCAGCCTAGCCTAGTATGGGAAATTGCGTGAATATATAAACCAATAAGCAACATAGCTACTTTTTATATCCAACTTCTTAAAGCTTCTGGATGCTAAATATTTATACATAGTATAGACGATCCCCAGATTAGATAATTTCTTCTTCTTCTTTCCTCCTTATTAAAAACTCACTTAGATTCAAATTCTAGTGCAACAATAATGTAATTTTTGATATACAACTTAAGTATATACAACCCCTTTCTAGTCGGGGTCTAGTCTAGTTGCTGCCATATAGATGGCGAAATAACCATCTCGAAAATTACGAAATTGTACCAATGAGTTTTTTCAAAAACGTATGTACGATTTATAGCGTTGGCTTGGATAAAAAGACAGTGCTCATCGCCTGTCACGTTGTCTTAAAAAATTTCTTCGTTGGAAGGTGGGTCGAAAGATTGTTTTTAAACACTTTATTGTCTAGAATCTAGACCAATTTTTTTTTTCTTTTATAGAAAAGGGAGGCAAACGAGCAGGCGGCTCACGGATGGTAAGTGATTACCACCGCAGAAGTTTGTTAGACTTCTACTTCATGCCGGTATTCTGTGAGGTCTTGGTACTTCCCGGTCGAGCCGGCTCATTCATGCAACAACAAAAGCTGATGCGTGGCTCTACTACTGTATCTCAGTCTACCCTTGTATTGAGAAAGCCGTGAAGATATTTCTTTTAGGATATGTCATTAATTTAAAGCCATATCAAAATATTTTATTTCCACTAATTTCCACACGAAAAAGAAATAAAAATCCAGTAATACGTCAATTACATCGAAAAGGCTGCGAGAGGCAACAAATCAAAGGCCGTAAACGGTTACAATTACATAACGCTTAATCGGCAATTCGCTTACAACATTTCATATTCACATAGTCATGCAGTGAAGGCATTTCGGGGGAGCGTAACATTAAAGGGAGTATTCGATCAGCGTGCATTTTTTTGGTTCATTTACCGCGGGCCATACGTTCATGTTGACGAGTTTTCCAAGGGTCAAGCGTTAAGCGAAAATCTTGTTCAAGGTAATCTAAAATTAGTAGTATATTTGCATCTACATTATTGCTGTATGGTATTGGTATAAGAATTTACAACCTCTTTCTGTAATTAGGCAACAGAATTCAAATAATGAATGGTTTTCTTAAGGAGTATTAGTCTTTATAGTCAATTTCTGTAATCTTATCTGTTTACACTTTTGGATTTATGATTCCCGGTAGCCGAGTGGTTGGCTGGTTGGAATTTCGAGTCAAGAGGACCGAGTTCGATCCCCAGGTGGCAGTACCAATGAGTTTTTCAAAAAACTTATGAACGAATTGCATCGTTGACTTGGTCATAAAGACGGCGACGGGCTCACCACCTGTCACGTTTTGTGAAAATATCTTCGGTGGAAGGTGGGTCAAAGGGACTTAATTGTCTAGACTAGACCTCTGTCTACCCCTGTATTGGGAATTGCGTGAAGATACTTATTTATTTATTATTTACGCCTTTGGATGCCTGGAAGAGATCGCTATCTATATTTTCTATCTAATTGCTATCTATTTCTTAAAATATCTACACGCTATTCCTAAAACTAAGATAACTAAGGTAGTCTTCATAATTAGGTCGTTTCGACCCACCTTTCATCGATGACATTTTTGGGAAACGTGGCAAGCCTGTCGCTGTATTGACATCCATGCCAACGATATAAACCGTACATTAGTTTTGATTGATAGTAAGGCATGAAACTCCTGCCAACTCTCTTTGATGTTGCTTGTACTAACATTTGGGTATGAAATTTTAACCCAAAGAAAACATGAAGTTAACAATAAAAGGGGTCGACGTAGGCCGATACTAACTTTCGTAGACCATGAGAGCATTGGTCTACAATAGAGGATCAAGAGTAATCGGACACCTAGACGAGAAGAAAATGATGAATTTGACTGAATTGAAAGAGGATATATTGATCTGTTCTCTCTACTGCCAGGATTGAGGTTAGTAATACTAATAATTACATGACAAGAAACGTTATCTCAAATGCTCATAACTTGTACCAAGCCTTTAATGTTCGGTTTATGTAAATATTATGAGAGTTTAACTATTCAGTTATTCACTTAGCGTCAGCGCTCTCTTAGCTCGTCTTTTTGTATCGCGATTTCGAAATACTTCCCTTTTCGTTCACTTCCACTTAAACTGTTTTTGTCGCACCGTCCAAGTTTTCTAAGTCGATTTAAAATTTACTTAAAACGATTAATTTAAAACGAGTTAGGAGTTTCGTGTGAGAATTGAATTTTAATACATTTACTTAAGTCTTTGTTCACAGCTGAACAACTTTCCCGTTTATAGATTTCACCTTCGAAATCTATATTTATTCGTTCGCAAACACAAGTTCCGAACAATAATTTAATGTGAATCGCGAAGTTACTAAGAAGTCTCTCATTTTGTTTGAGACTGAAATTATCTGTTTTTAGGGATTTCAGTTGAAGTTTGTGACTTATCTGATATTGTTAAGTTAAAAGACTCAGGCATTACTTTTCCGAAATTATTATTATGAAGTTGATATTAAACAATTACATTCCACCATTCCGCAGGCAAATATAAAAATATATTACGTTAAGGTAACGTAATATGTCATATATTACGTTACCAGGAACAAAGAGAAGAAGTGCACCACCCTCCTTCCCAATCCCAATTAATACAAGTAAATGCAATAGATCTATAATTATAAAGTTTAATTAAAACATTTAAGAGGGAAGTTTGATAATGATGTATACCAACAACCATTCTATCAGAGCAGTAAAAAACACAAAAACACTGTATTTATTTACTTTAGTATATAATACATGATAGTATATTCCATTTGTGTATATATCAATATAGAATTGCTTCTGTCCGAGGTAATTTAATAAATAAAGTCCCAAAAACGAAACGGAAGACAAACGTGGTTGGTAGAAACAAGAAGTCTCGTCTTGAATCTAGTTACAAAATACGCGTTAAGCACATAGGTGACTAGACCAGACCAAATTAAGCTGGACTTAGTTTGAAGCTATAAAACCAGCGGAAAATTACGATTCAATCATTTAATTTATATATGTATCTGTGGTATATTAATTACGTACCTTATTTTATAAATATTAATATCACGTGACGCAAAAGATGCTGATACATTTTTTTTAAATAATAATCTAATATTTATTATTTTAAATGAGTTTTACGCAATTCAAAATACAGGAGTAGACGGTGGTCTAGTCTAGGCAATTTAACAGTGGTAGAGCCACGCATCAGCTTTTGTTGTTGCATGAGAATGGGCCCGCTCGACCGGGGAAGTACCATGACCTCACAGAATACCGGCGTGAAGTATAAATCTAACAAACTTCTGCGTTTCGTCTGGTGACCGCAGGCCCACACACCCCCCTTCCCAAATTCGGGGGGTCTAAGACCGGCAATGCATCTGCTATGCCTCTGGTATTGCGGGTGTTCATGGGCGGCGGTAATCACTTACTATCACGTGAACCACCTGCTCGTTTGCCTCCCTTTTCTATTAAAAAAAAATTAAATCCCTTCGAACCACCTTCCAGCGTAAAAAAACTCCCACTCAAAAGTGAACCTGGTTTTGTCAGATGTGTTAAGCGTTATTGTGTGATTTTTTAAAAATTTTAAAAGAACTATCGCGAGGTTTCAGCCTGCGAACTCCTCGGCTAACTCATACTGATTAATACTAGGAACAAAGACAAGATTTTAACGTCATTTGCTTGCACTCTATGAAGTCTCCATATAAAGTTACGTATTAATGATAACTTTTGGTAATAGTATGTTACAATACGAAAATGTCTATGCATGTGATTTTCTGCATCGCACAATTAAGTCCCCCTCATTAATTGAGGTATAAATTGGAACATCTTTTTAACGCCTCTAATACGCAATGTACTAATTTTGATTAAATTTAGTGTTCATGGAACGGGTAATCACTTTCCATCACGTGAGTCACCTGCCCCTTATTATAATAAATAAATATCTTCACGCAATTCCGAAGACAGGGTAGACAGAGGTATAGTCTAGACAATGAAGTCCCTTTGACCTACCACCGAAGATATTTTCGGGTCAACGTGACAGGTTTTATGTCTGCCCGCCGCCGTTTCTATGTCCAAGCCGACGATATAATTCGTACATAATATACGAGCCTGCCACCTGGGGATCGAACTCGAGTCTCTTGACTCGAATTTCCAACCACCCAGCCACTCGGCTATCGTGGCTTTTATTATACTTAAATTATATTAAAATAATTGTTCTTATAACAAATATTAATCCGGCTTGTAATAAATCGCTGTTTTCGTGTCCCCACACTATATCTACAGTCAAAGCACGTCTCGTCCTCCACGTCTAGCGAGAGTCCACCTTATGAGAGAGTTGCTTTCTTGCTCGGATTAAGTCGAATTAAGATCTTTGTTACGTATGTTTCCATTTAAATTACAATAGGCACTGTAAGTGTTTTCTTAGAAAATATACATAAAGAAGCTCATCATTTGTATCTATTACTGTATATTTAGTGTTGAATAACAATACAAAATTGAATTGAATTGAATAACAATACAAAATTGAGTTGAATAACAATATAAAAGACGAAACAATATGCCATCCATTATCTTCCTAAAAATGTCTTAGTGTACTCAGATAAGAGATAAACATTAAATACTGTAATAACAACCGACAAATAGCAGGACAACCATCTCAAAGAAAATCAATTGAAAACATAAGCAGACAAGTGAACGTCAGCTCCTGCTGAGATCTGGTAGTGTCATCGCTGACCAACTTACCATGCCTGTCGATTGTTTCAAATTTTCATTACAGGTGCCACCGATGGGATAATCATCTCCAAAAACATCAAACCAAAATCATGCAGACCTGTGCTGAGACCAGTGGGCGGCACCGTCTAAGGTGCGAGGTGTTTGGTACTACCAACGCCGTTGCAGTAAGCTTTTGCAGAGAATTATGGTTGCATTTAGTGATGTGGTTCATTTACAGTCCCGGAGAGTATGACTCTCCGGGACTTTAGAGCTGCCTGCATGAAAACCGACGTGAACACCATTCATCCACTGAGGTCGTCTATTTAGGAATGTTCATATAATAGTCACAGTAAAAGTGCAAAGACTGCCTACCTACGGAGTTTCTTCTCCGTTAGAGGAACCTCGTAAATTAAAAAAAAATACTAGATTAAAAAAACACAAAAAAAAATACTAGAATAAAAAAATACTATCGAGAAACTTATGTACATTTTTTATTTCTATGTTTCGCTTTGAACTTGACTTGACCATTTCGTAATAACTTATTTACACAATAACGAAAAGCCCAGCGAACGCTCACAATAATGCATCACAAAGTTTAGGATGACATTATCATATTGATCGTCATAGCTGTTAAGTTATGGATTTTAAATACAAAGTTAATTTAAACCCATTTTGCTAGTCACGATAGCCAAAAGGTTGGGTGGTCGGAATTTAGAGTCAAGAGACCCGACTTCGATCCCCAGGTGGCAAGCTCGTACCAATAGGTTTTTTATAAATTTATGTACGAATTATATCGTTGGCTTGGAAATAAAGGCGACGACGGGCTCACTACCTATCACGTTGTCCCGAAAATATCCTCGGTGGAAGGTCTGTCAAACCGATTTAATAGACTAGACCTCTGTCTGCCCCTGTATTGGGAATCGCATGAAGATATTTTTTTAAATACATAAACAAATACATACATAGATAGGTGCAACATCACATGCATAGCTCTGATCCCAAAGTAAACAGCTTAAGCACTTGTATTATGAAATCAGAAACAACGAAGTTTCTACAAACATCCAGACCCGAGAAAAATTAATAAAAAATGTTTTTTCTATACTGACCCGACCGGGAACCGGACCGGGGACCTCAGAGCTAGCGGTACTATGAAAACTGGCGTGTGTGTACACGCCACTCGTTCACGCAGGTACGTTGTATCAGTAGAAATTTAAAATTTAATTTGATTTTTATTTTAATTTAAAATTTCTACTGATACGTACATGACATAGCGGTACCGTGGCACCTTGTCACCGTGGCTCGGAGGAAAGAGCAGAACCACGACAATCTAATTTTTGCCCATCTCCGTTAAATAAATAAATATATTCATACCATTCTAAATATTCGAGTAGACAGAAGTTTTGACTATTAAGTTTCTTCCCACCTTTCACCAAAGATATTTTTGGGACTACGTGACAGGTAGTGAGCCTTTTGCCGTCTTTACGGCCAAGCCAACGATATAAATCGTATATAAATTTTGAAAAAAACAACTGGTACGAGTTTCTCGTAACTCGAATTCCTGTGACCTAACCATTTTTAATTTATCATTAACATAATAGCAAAATCTAAATTTATACAAATACTCGACAGTAAATGCGTCTAATTTATATGCACGGAACATAAATTTAGATAACGCCGATATCTAAAATACGATTGAAAATAAATTATCCCGTCTGTATTGTTAAACAACCCATTATAACGTGTAATATGAAAACGCTTTCGTATAACGCTATAGGTCTAGAAATTTGAAACAGTGCCAAAGCGTTACAGGGCGGAGCGTGGTTTTTCAGCCGCCCAAAACACGCCTTGAATTTTTATTATGTAATTCCTCCGCGAAACATATTTATGTCTACCTCATTCTTTAGTGTTAATGTGAACTTCATGAGAAATGTGGGCAAATTTTACATTTTCCTAATTTATTTCTATTTTAATAAATTATGACTCGCCGTATTCCATCAACGGAAATTTTCCGCGCATTTTCTTCCAGTGATGAGAATTTTCCAAGCCTCCGGAAGAAAAGTGGGTGTTCTAAGAGGCGATTAAGGAAGAATGATTTAAAATAGCTAGAAAAACCGCCAGACGGTGACACAACCATCTAGAAATAAACCAGAACTAAATTAAGCAGATCGGTGACAGACATTAAAGTCCGAGGTGTCTGGTACGATTAGTAATTCGATTGGCAATCCCATAAATCCATCAATTGACAACATTTTACGAAGGGGCTTGTCTCGTTCGGACTTTTACTGGTCGTTAATGAGGTATTTTTTTAAATTAAATAAAAATGTCTAGACAATATTAGTCCTTCGAATGTCATTGTCTCGGAACTTATTTAGGAGCAACGTTATCAGTATATAGCCTCGCTGTCTTAGTATCCAATCCAGTTTTATAAAACTCATACATACTAACCTCGGATCTTGGAATTGAACGTTTCAAATTATTCATTTTTATGTGCTCAATACGGGGGTAGCCATAGGTCTAGATAATTTATTTGAATAATGAGAGTATATAGTCAGTATTTAGTCATTTCGGCCCACAATACACCGGATATTATTTATGGGTAAATGTAACCGGTGGTTAGCCTGTAGCCTTTTTTATGTCCAAGCCAACGATTGATTTATTTTTAACTAAAGACAATAAATATTCACGAACAGATTTTTCGTCAAATATTGGAAATTATCTTATTTTTCGCCCTTTTCTAGCTACACTCAAGTGAAATATGCCTCCGTACACTGTAAATTTTTATGATACACCACTTTCTCGTCTTTCATTATTCGGGTCTCACTATGTTCGAAGAACACTTGACAGAATTTTATTATATTCGTATTTTAAAGGCAATAATGAAAGCGAATAATGAACGGATTTAGCTAGTTCCTAAATAAAAATACAGTATTACTGAAACCACAGTTACCGTACTGAGCTTTCAATTGTTTAACCACCAATCGGTAGTTGTTTTAACTCAAACGAAAAGTAATTAGACTTTGAACATATGTTTAAAATTTAACAAATGGCAGGCTAGAGTTTCAGTTAACAGTAAATAGCATACCGCGTGGTATCAACCGATCATTAAGGGCGACAGAGCCACCCATGCGATATATAATTCAATCGGTTGTCAGCATCAGTCCTGACTGCACGGATCGTACAAACGGAATTGTTTTCAATAATGCCATTGTAAACATTCACGATAGAACCGTTTATGTATAAATGGACATAATTTTCCTTTGTGATTACAGATGATTGTGATAAAACGGAGTAGTTTACGACAAATTATTTATTTTTAAAATACGCCTTGACGCACTGATAGCCTAGTTGGTAACAGTGCATTTGTAGTTAAGGGTTGGGGGTTCGAATCCCGAATATTTGAGAAATATATGAGATCCCGATGACATGTGTGGGTTGTTGGTACTCGAGGATGTTTATATGTATATATAAATATTTATCTTTGTAAATATATCAATGTAAGTAAATTGTATTGCATTGTCTTGGGCACTAAGACGGTGATAGCTGCATAACCTACTTATAGTAGTCATCGTTGAAAGGAGAGTCGAAAGAGACTTAATTGTCTAGCCTCGGTTTACCCTGGTATAGGGAATAAACGTGAAGATATTTATCTTTTTATTTTAAACTATATCTTGAATAACTCGTTGCAAACACATTCAACATTTCCTCTTATGGTTCTAAACAAAATCATTGTCTTGAAACATAAAACTATAAATGAATATATAAATATCTTCACGCTATTCCCAATACAGGGGTAGACAGAGGTCTTGTTTAGACAATTGAGTCCTTTCGACCCACCTTCCACCGAAGATATTTTCAAGAAAACGTGATAGGTGGTGAGCCCGTCGCCGTCTCTATGTCCAAGCCAACGATGTATAGAAGTTTTTGAAAAACCCATAGGTACGAGCCTTCCACCTGGGGATCGAACTCCGACCGATCGAAAATTCCGACCACCCAACCACTCGGCATTTTTAAAGCATTGCTCACTTACTATTATCCAACTAAGATGTATATAAAATAAGTAAATATCTTCATGCATTTTCCCATTTCTGGGTTAGTCAGTGGTTCAAACCTTTTTTGACAATTTTATCCCTTTTCCCACTTTTCACCGTAGTTTATTTGAGTCATAGTTATAACTGTTGAGCCTGTACTACGATAGCGTCAAATTCAATGATACAAAGATGTATACTGACATTGATATAAATATCCGTAACAAAGTACAAGTATTCATATTTCGGATACATAACGTTTGTTTGTAAGTATTAGATAAAAACAAATAAAGATAGAGATAAAGTTCAAGAAAAACTCTCTAAGGATAAATGGTTTTTTACGAGCTCCCCACTTTCACCAGTCGCTAAAATGTATTTGTGGCGTATTCCTACACTCATAAAATATACATTTAAATAAAAAGTATGATCAAAATAAACAGATGAGGGATGTACAATAATCAGATCAATATGAATGTTTATCCACGACGTTTGGTACTGCGATCGCCAATGCGCTTAGCTAGCGTGGCAATAAAGGCAAAAGTTCCTTCAGGAGAGGCCTATTTTCACCACGTACTGATTTTTAAATGCCTTTAAATAATTCATATAATCTGTGTATTTTAAGTTACATGTATTGTTTCATATGATTGTTTCAAGCTATTTAATCAGAATACGTGATTACCGAACATTTTTAATGATTGATAAATATATATTCACGCCATTCCTAGTACTGGGGTAGGCAGAGGTTCGGAGAATTACGACCCCACTCGGTCGACCAGATATTTTATGGGACAACATTGTCCCCGTCTTTATGTCCAGTTCAACAACAAACATACATTTTGAAAAAAACATTGGCACGAGCTAAACATATGGGGAACAAACTTGGGCCTCTTGACTCAAATTCCGATCAACAAACTACAATTTATTTGTTTTACAAGCGAAATTATTATTGTTTCTCAATTTATTATAAATTGAGAAACAATAACAGAAAAAAAATTAGACGCATCGTTGGTCAAATTAAAATAAGGTAAGTAAGGAGCTCTTGTTTTGTGAAAGCTCTTATTTTATGAAATCAGAAACGTATCGTCTGGAACAACAAACGTATCACTAACATCCAGATACCCGAGACAATATAGAAAAACTAAAAATGTTTACACATTGTATACCTATTTTATTGTCTAATACATAGTATAATGATATACTGTATTGTAATATATACCTATTGTACCCCAATGTCAGTATCTCGCTAGAATTTTGCATGAAAAACCGCCAGACCGGCGTTTTCACAAGACGTTGCTTGCAGCTAGAATTTTATAGGAGTTCGTCCTTTGTTTTCTTGTAAACTACCATTCGCCGGGCTTATTTAAGTCGAGGGTGAATGCTTAACATCCGCGTTTGAAGACAAGTACCAAGTAGTATTTACGTAGCAATCCTCGTTGTAACTGTTTTTTTCTTTTTTTAATGTACGTTATGGCACTTAAGCCTTTTTGCTTGAGGTGCTCTCCAGTTTTTAATGTCTTTTTTATATTTAAGCATTTCCCAATATAGGGGAGCCAGAGGTCTAGTTATTTAGAAGTTCCATGACTCACATTTCACCGAAGCTTACTTGGGCCAATTAACAGATGGTGGCCCTGCCAGCGTATTTATGTCCAATCCAAATATATAAATCGTTCACAAGTATATGAAAAAACTTATTGTAAACTTTTCTTCTTGGGATCTTTCGGATCACCCAAATCAACCACTGGGCTATCGTGACAGCTTTTAATGTGTTATTGAACTTAAATGAAAGGAAATTCAAAAAGTGTTTTCTTTTATTTACAACATTTTGATCAAACATCTATAAATTTACGCGCTAAGAAATGAAATTTTAATCGTTTACCTTTTTTATATTTTTATTTTATTTTTTTATTATAAAAGTGAAATAAAAACAAAAACAAAAAAGGTTTGACTTCCTGTGAATGCAACCGCTAATTCCTCTGCCAACCGAGACACTTATGGCGAACTCTCCCATATGGAGGCGTCCTATGTTATACAATACATCTTTACAGGACGATAAGCAAGATAAGATTTGTTTATTATGTTTATGATATTGTTGTGAGTTTGTTTCTGATTTGTACATGTGTTATATCATTTAAGAACTCTGTGATCACAAAGTAAATAGCTAAACCACGTAAATAAATATCTTCACGCCATTCCCAATGCCAATGCCAATTAAATCGTTTCGACCCACCTTAAACCGAAGACATTTTTTTAATATTTAGTTAAAGGACTTGTGTTATATTACATATACTAATTTATATACTTCTACTATATACTTCTTTAGAAATAAAGAAGGCAGCACAAACAACCCAAGACGAAAAGGAAGTGGAAAAGGTGATTTTCTACATTAACCCGTCTGGGAACCGGACCCGGAGGAACTAAACGATGGCAACGCTTGTGTGTACTCTAAAAAACGGTATGTACGCTACTCGTCCACGGAGGTTGTCATATACGTACATAATTAATTATTTATCGGCGGCAAAAAACATGCTCCTTAAATTAGAATAAGTTTTAGTATATTGTATTTTTTTTCTCGTCCCACTTTTATTACACCTACTTCATTTCATCTCTGCACCACCTAAAGGTTGACTGGTAGAGAATGCTTCTGGCATTAATTCTACCTATAAACGCTCCCATGGATATGAAGTTAAATAAAAATTATATAAAATCATTCTACCCTCAACAGTAATAATTTACATCCACGTTCTTAATATAAAAACGTAACCTAGCTTAAACAAGCTGCGATAGAACTCGAGTTTTGACGAATTCGAGTCGAGAGACCCAAGTTCGATTCCCAAGTGGCAATCTCGTACTAATGGGTTTTTCAAAACCTATGTACGATTCATATCTTTCACGATTTCACCTGTCACGATGTCCCAAAATATCTTCAATAGTAGGTGGGTCGAAAAGACTTAATTGTCTAGACCTCTGTGAATCACATTTTTGGGAATGGTGTGAAGATATTTATAGCATACAGAAAATTCTCGTCGAAGGAAGTTTTATATGCAGTTTTTGGCACAGCGAACGCCTCAAGTGTATTTCGAATATAATACGATATAAAATTCCCAAGGCAGTGATAAGTATTCTCTACACCTCACAGTCATCTTTCCTCACTTACAGCCGATCGAGTTAAAACAAAATGCAGGTGGTTTTTGCTCGTTTTCGAGGCGGCGGGCACGTGCGGCGCCGTGCCGGATTTCCCACGATTTTTCTTGCACGGCTACATTTCTGGTTCATTGCCAGCTTAGCTATTAGATGCTATCATATATCTGAGAGCTTCAACTACAAAGTTATATTCAACGATAATTTTATGATCATTACAGATATTTGTGTGTTATCGGCGCAAGAATATACACCCCCTTTCTACCTGTGAGAGTCAAAAAGAGTGAATAAGCCTTGGAAATACTATGTGCTACGTAATAAAATAAAATACTTGAAAATACCTGACTAAAATTAAGTACACTTTGAAAAGCAGCAATGACTAAGGTGCAAAGTGTCGGATACAGTGATCACCTATCCGCTTCAGAAGCATGGTGATTATAGCAAGCCCTTCTAACAGGAGAGGGATATACTCCGCAGTGGACTTATACCCCCAATAAACGTCGCATAAATCCCGACGTCTCGTATACATCAGACACTGAGACGTGGATGCCGCGCACCGGCCGCAGGGTAGACGGCAATAAATCTCGGAACACTACGTACACTGAACGCTCTGCGTCGCATAACACAGTACTGTTAGTTACACCGAGACGAGCCTTAGCAGATATTCCACAGGAATTATCTACTTTTAAAGTACAGTATTGTGAATTTAAATATATTTTCCCTGTTATAAGGACGACCTCCGTGGAGGAGTGGCGTACACACCTGTTTTCAAGGTGTCTCGTCTATGAGGTTTGATTGTCGGATGGTTATTGACCCGTCTACATTGGTAGAACGATAGTCTCGGTGTTTCTGGTGCTTGCGTTGTTTCCGATTCCATAACACAAGAGCTGCTTACTTTGGAATCAGAGCAATCTATATGATGCCACTATGTATGTATGTATTTATTCACAAATATTTCTTTTTTTTATAACAATAATTAAGTCCCTTTTGAAAGGTACAGAGAGCCAATGTAACGTGGGATATGAGGCATTCTATCATTCATCACTTAGTCCCAAAGTGGCTCCGGTGAAAAAATGTGACGTAAGGATTTCATTGTTCTTATATCTGTCTACCCCAGTATTAGGAAATTGTGTACGTTGCAGACATAGCAGGTCTAAAGAGGTAGGTCTCTGATAGTGCAATCGCCAATCGACTAGCCAGGCGTGTGGATTACAATCATTCTAATTAAGGGTGAGGATTATACCCCGCAGTTTAGTTTAACAGACTGTTAATCAATTTAAATTAAGTAGATAAGTAAATGCATTTTTACTTTTTGGCTACAGCATATAAATACATTAAAGCGAATGGTTTCGTATTATATATTTATTCCGGAAAATTACGCGATCCTGATAAGGGGGTAACATCTGGCTGTTTTTTTAATTTCATTCAGTCACAAGAATAATAATTCTATTAAAATTTTATGTAATATCCGAACGAAGTCCCAAGCCGATGCTGGTCAAAAAATAAAAGTCAAAAATAACAATTCTATGGTACAAACTAAAGTGATCAGACATTACCTCACTAAATCCGTTCTATCACGTGAAGCTGTAGCCCTGTTGATGACACCGGCCTACTGCGACATGACAAACGACTTAGATGTACGGTCGAACCTTGTCTAAAGTAGGAAGGGGAAGACACAGCCTCGCAGTAGCATTACTAATATCGCATGTTTACGTTTATATGTTTTACGATATCATATTCATAATATACAATACATATTTATTAGGAATGAGTTATACCCTAGCCCTATAAGTACAAACACAACTGTTATTTTGGAATTGGCGAAGTCTATGGATGTCTGTATATTTTTATTAGGTTGTAAGTACTGAACATAATTGAATGAAACTTAGCTTAGGAAAATCAGATATAAATAAATATGGTCGTTGTGGTATCGCCTTTAAAATATCCCATCCAATTTCTTCGTAGGTGTTTTAAGAATCGATTAAGAAAAAGAGAAAAAAATATCTTCACGCTATTTCCAATACAGGGGTAGACAGAGGTCTAGACCCACCTTCCGCCAAAGATATTTTTTGGAAAATATGACAGGTGGTGAGCCCGTCGCCGTTTTAAAATTCACGCTAACGATACAATATCAAAGATTTAAATTCGTACTTAAGTTTATGAAAAAACCCAATATTACGAGCCTGCCACCTGGGGATCTACCTGTAGTGGCCTATGTCCAGCATAGGGCAGTTACCGTACCGAGATGTAAATATGTATTAATTTAACAGTGGTAGAGCCACGCATCAGCTCTTGTTGTTGCATGATTGGGCCGGCTCCACCAGGGAAGTACCACGACCTCACAGAATACCGGCGTGAAGTAGAAGTCTAACAAACTTGCAGGTGAGTGCAGGTAGCCGGTGGCCTACACACCCTCCCTACCCCAATTCTGGGGTGGGGGAGCACTCTAAGGGAGGCAACGCATCTTCTATTCCTCTGGTATTGCGGGTGTTCATGGGCGGCGGTAATCACTTACCATCACGGTAATCACTTACCATCACGTGAGCCACCAGCTCGTTTGCCTCCCTATTCTATTAAAAAAGATATTTATTTATTTATACAATTATATGTAAGTATTTCCTAAAATTCGCATATATTTCCTAAAAGAACGCATATCGTGGAATCAGAAACAACGAAGGTACCACAAACACCCAGACCAGACTCGAGACAATACAGAAAAGGTGGTTTTCTTCATTGACTCATCCATCGATAATACCCAGGATCTTCAAAGCTGTCGACACCATGAAAACCGGTATTTATGCCACTTTGACACGGCGTTGAATGACGGAGCCGTCAAATCCCATATTTTATAGAAGGTACAAAATCTGTCGCAAGTTTCAAATTAATAAAACTATAACAAACTTGCGTTTTTAAATGTGAATTGTTAAATCATAACTTACGTTACATAATTGTTATGTAAGGTGAATCCACTACATGGGAACGTTCCAACTGACCACCTCACCCACACTGCATACTGCTAATTATCAGCCGTAGCTCAGTCGTCCGACCGTAAGCACGACCGTCCCAATCTCGGCACGGCTTAAATTACTACGGTCCAGTGACGGGAAATAGCTTCACCGGTGCGAAATGTCTGTCACTCCCGAATGTCAATCCATTCGCCAAGTGCGATTATTATCCTAGATATGTTGCCAGGAACAGAATATAACCTGAATATATTCAATATACTTACATGCGTGTTACTGTTAGTTTTGTAAATTTGTATTATACATTCATACATATCGGCCTGTTAAATCACTGCAGGATATAAACCTCTTCGGTAGAGAGGATTTGCCATAATCATCACGCTTTGCAAGCGGATTGACGACTGCAGTAATGGATTACTCGCATCTCAGACGCTGTTGTAGATCTTCGGCCTTATAATTTTGGTCTCTTATTTTTAGAAATGGTTATCCTGCCATATATCGGTCGCCATTACGACATTCAACACCGTTTCCCTTAGTTGCCTCTTGTGACATCTTCGGGAAGAAAGTGAGTGGTAATATTCTTACGCCATTACCACACGGAACTAATTTGTATTATGTAAGTAATATATCTAAAATAGACTTCAATGAAAGGCGAATGGAATAGGCTTAACTGTCTAGAGCTCTATCTCACCTAATATTGGGAATATTCGTAAAAGTATATATTATAATACCTTTAGCTTGGGTGCTTAAGTGACGACAAGCTCATCACCTATCACGTTGTCCCATATAATCTCCAGTGAAATGTGTTTCGAAAGAACTAATTAGCGTAGACCTCCGACTATCCCATTTTTTGTAAATGGACGTTCACATACAAACGTTCATATTCCTAGTGTCAAACACTTGATAATCTGTTGTGAAAGAGTACATAAACTCGGCTATTTTTATCAAACAATTAACAGTAGTAGTAGTAGAGAGTAGAGACCGTCAAACATTTCTGGATATAATAATTAAATAAATTGCGGTCTAATATCAACCACTGAGTAGGCAACTAGTGTATATAAAAGGAGTGTACATAAAATTATTATGTTAAAATGTTAATGTTACTTGAATTAATACAAGCATATCAATATTATAACATGAGGCAACTTCAAATACTTATAGATACAAACAATGTTATAATATTTTTCAGAAGATCAAGTTCTCATGGGAAGAGGCAAGGCAGGGCTTAGCACATAGCCGCAGGCAATTGAACGATGGAATTTAAAAGCATAAGTCTACATTGTTCGACTATTGTTAGGAATGATTTGTCCTATGATGATATTGTCTTAATATTTTTTAATTCAAAAAGATATTTAGATTACAGGGGCCCGATTTGATTTATTTTCAAATAATTTATTCACAGTGAGCTCAGAAGTAAATAACTATTATATTTTTTCATAAACAAGTGTGTATTCATGTAAATCACAGAAATGTTTTGAAATATTTTTTTATTACGAATTACTGCTATTTAATTTATTTCGCAAATATCCGTTGATCATATCAGGGTTCATCAAATTCTCAATCAAGTCATGTTTAACTCCACTCAACCATGAAGTTCAATCACGTGTAATTGTCTGCCCAGTGTCACTTACACAAGTCTAATACATATCTAACTATGGACATAGATCTGGAGGCGAATGTTTATATATGCTAATGGATTGCTTGCCTTCCTTGAATATAGATTGCTGCTACAAGCGTATGTAGCATTAAAAAGCTTTTGATGATTCATCCTAAGTGTATTAACCAATAGTGTTCGCTTAAATTATGTTATCGACGACCTCCGTGGACGAATAACACTCACAATGGTTTAAACAGTGTTCCCAGCTATGAGGTACAATGTAGAAAATCACATTTTATTCATTTTGTCGGGTCTGGGTGCATGTGATACCTTCGTTGTTTCGGATTCCATGACAGAAATGCTGCTTTGGCTACTTACTTTGATATTAGAGAAATTTATGTGATGTTGTCGCTATTTATTTATTAGTAATATGTTATAATTATTATAAGTATTTGTTAAAGTAATAGAAATATATATTTACCTTCATAGTCGATTTTTAATAGATCATTTATCACAAAATCTCTACTTTATTTTTTGTCTCCCGCAAAGCGAATAACGTAATTGGCGAAGTAACGTTATTTATGTGTTGATTCAATACTTTAAAAAGTCACGATAGCCGAGTTGTTGGGCGGTCGGAATTTCGAGTCAAGAGACCCGAGTTCGATCCCCAAATGTGACTTCTTGTAAGAAAGAAAGTTAAACAAAAAATTTCCATTAGCTGGGTACTTTTATGATCTCTACTAAATACTATGCTCTACATAATATGCTTCTTGTAAATAAAGAAAAGGAAAAAGGATAGCTTGCTGATCTATAAAAAGGTTGTTAATGTGAAATCGATGGAAGGAAAATGGACGGCGGAAGTGAAACTGCAACTTTGACAGCATTGAAGTTGACGAAATTGCAACAATAAAGGATATTAGTCCTGTATTGGAAACATCATGTCCAATATCAGGGCAATTTGTTATTTTATTGGACATATTGAAATTTGAACATTTTATCTGGAGGTTTGTTCTTATTATTTTTTTTTTATTTTTGTTATCCAAATATTCCCGCAAAAATACAGTAAATGTTTAAACATATGTCTATAAATACCTAATGATTCGTTTTTTTTTTTTTAATATAAGATCAGTCAATTATTTTAGTTATGATATATAAAATTTCGATTTAGTGTTCTATTTTCCTATTTTCTTTTTTATTAGTTTTTCACTTATTTTTGCCAGTTATAATTTCCTAGAAAAAAAAAAGGAATTTGTTCTTAATTTTTGTACTTTATTTATTTCTACAGCCTTGAATATTATGGCAACCGGTAGAATTCGGGATAACCATCCCTAAAAATATTAGATAGAAATTATCGAACCGAAGATGGGCAGCAGCGTCTGAGGTGCGAGTGGTCTGGTGGTGCGATCGCCAATCCGCTTGCCAAGCGTGCCGATTAATTTTATTTATGCTTTATTGTTAACACTTTTTCAAAGAAAGGGGACAAAAGGCGCACTTAATGCCAATATCTCATTCTCTATCAGTCAACCTGAGTCATTTTGAGAAATTTTGTGGTAGATGCATAAACAAATGGGGTATGTACCCATTAAGTTAGAATTATGATGAAAATTTACCAAACTAGGCAAACAGAATAAATACACCATATATATATATATATATATATATATATATATATATATATATATATATATATATGTATATATATATATATATATATATATATATATATATATATATATATATATATATATATATATATATATATATATATATATATATATATATATATATATATATATATATATATATATATATATATATATATATATATATATATATATATATATATATATATATATATATATATATATATATATATATATATATATATATATATATATATATATATATATATATATATATATATATATATATATATATATATATATATATATATATATATATATATATATATATATATATATAAACATACATAAGTCAGTTGAAAACGTTATTTGCAAAATGTTGTTGAGTTAAATGCATTCTGAGCAACCTTTTAAAAGAAAGTTTATTGGGAGCAGCCTCGACGTCATTAGGAAGAGCGTTTCAGAGGAGTATAGCCTTAACTTTTAAAGAAGAACTGATATTATAGACAATTTATACACTATGCCTTGAAGAAGTAAAACCGTAATGTTTCTTTTAAATATTACAATCTCTATAATATCGTAACTTTAAATTATCGTTATAAAATATTTATTTACCATGAAAATTACGTGTTGATCAACATTTTATGATTAAAAACAAAATGTAATGTTTCTGCCGGTTTATCTTTAATCTGTCTCATCAATTTACAGAAATTATTGCCAATCTGTATTACAAATATGGCTACGAGGGGAATTCGTTATTTACTTTCGCAATCCCAATGAGCAATGCTCAGTGGCGATATTCGTATATTTATACGTAATTTAAACATAGCGTCCGGAACATCTGTCTTCTTTATTTAAATGTTTGAATTTATTTTATATATCAGAAATTGTTACTCGATAATCTTCTTACATAATAATGTTATATATCTTTACGTCATTCCCAATACAGGGGTAGACAGTGATCTAGACGATTAAGTCGTTTCGACCCATCTTCTACCGAAGATATTTTTTTGGGACAACGTGACAGATGGTGAGCCCGTCGCCGTCTTTATTTCCAAACCAACTATTTAAATCGTACCTAAGTTTTTGAAAAAACCCATTGGTACGACCCTGTCTCCTGGGAATCGAACTCGGGTCTCTTGACTCGAATTCCGATCACCCAATAATTCGGCTATCGTCACTTTTAATTAAAATTTTTGAGAAGATTATTATAATAACAAAAAGTTACAAGTCACGTAAGCCGGGTAGTTTGGTAAAGGAATTCGAGTTAAGAGACCCGAGTTCGATCTCCAAGAGTCGTAAAAATAGGTTTTTACAAAAACTTATGTACGAATTACATCGTTGGCTTGGACATAAAAGCAGAGTCGGGCTCACCACCTGTCACGTTATCTGTCACCGTACACCTATTACATATCAAAATTTTAAGTTAACTCATCGACTAATTTCTGAGTTTTGCGGCCACAAACATAGATGCCACATCATTACATGTACTTGTATTTAGCCAAAAAATACCAAAAAGGCCTAACACTGCGCAGTCAGAAGTGCATTATAAAATTCCAATCCGTGTCCTGTGCTACATCTCGCGGCGAGAGAGAATCAATAGTGGCGTGACAAATGATACGAGAGCCACCCGTGACGTGGACGGAGACGAGACGGCGACGTGACGGCGACGTGACGGACGCGACGCCCCCTCTGCGGACTATACGCTATATATTCAGCAGATGCAGTTGTTATAGATGCGAAATTGAAATGACATAGAACATGTAAGATCAAAACTAATATCATTCAATGACGTAAGATCAAAACTAATATCATTCAATGGAGTAATACGCAAAATAGGAAATTGTATACCTTTTAGAGTGAGAAGTATTGTATATAATTCTCTGGTTAAGCCTCATTTAGATTATTTAATTGAGGTTTGGGGATCAGCTGCTAAAAACAACCTAGAACAACTACAGCGAACACAAAACAAATCAATAAAACTACTATACCATTACAAGCATTTTACTTCTACTGAACTACTATACCGGAAAACTAAATTATACAATATAAAACAAATATATAATTTCAATACATGCTTACTAATAAAAAAAATACTTTCGAATACTAATAAAACAAACATTACATTTACAACTAAGACACATAAATACAATTTTAGAAATCAAAACAAGTTAATGGTACGTCCAACTAGAACAAATAAATATGGAAGAAATAATATTATGTTTGAAGGAGTACAATTATACAATAAGCTACCTGTCGAAATTAAGCAATACACAAATGTGAATTTATTTAAAAAGAAACTCAAGTCGTATTATGCATTACAAACAAGCTGTTGATTTAAAAAAAATGTATATTCTATAAAACATAAGCACTCTCTGTAAAAAATAACCTTACAATTGTACTGTATTATAAGTAATTTTGTTTGCATGCTTTGCATTTTTTTTTCTTTTTTCATATTGTAATCTCATATAAGTGAACGACACAATGTTCTTATGAGAATAAAGTTCTTTAAACCCAAATGCTAATGACGCTCTTGACGCATTCTTTAAAACATCTATTAATGAAATGAAGTTTGGGTGATCGGATTTTAGGTCAAGAGACCTGAGTTCGATCCCCAGGTGGCAGGCTCGTACCAATGGGTTTTTCAAAAACTTATATACGAATTATATCGTTGGCTTGGACATAAAGACGGCGACGGGCTCACCACCTGTCACGTTGTCCCGAAAATATCTTCGGTGGAAGGTGGGTCGAAGGGAATTAATTGTCTAGGCTAGACCTCTGTCTACCCCTGTATTGGGAATTGCGTGAAGATATTTATTTATTTAGTTTTAAATTATCACCTTTGATTTTGACATCGACCAGCATCATTGAAGATTGTCACGACAACACGTTGAAAATCAAGAAGTTCATCATATATTTGTATACTATATCAGATAATACATTCAAATTACACTAAATGACTAGGTTAAAGAAAAAAAAAATACCTTTATTTTTTTATTTTATAAAGCTAAATGTTTAAAATCTCGTAAGCGGAACATTATTAAAATTTCTATGAAGTGAGGCAGCCAGGCAATGGCTCCGCAGAAACCTTTGTAATCTTAGTGCGACGACAGTATTTATTATGCCTTTTAGCCTTTGTTTACCGTCAACCTAGCGTAATACAACTTGCCACAGTTTGAAACTGGACTCTGAGGCACTTTTGCCCTTTGTCGGTTTATTGTGGAGCTACACAATAAGCAAAAATTTTTAAAGGAGTTATTTTTTATGTATACGTTACGCATATAAATCAGTTTTAATCAGTTTATATGCATAAACAAATGCATACATATGTTCCCATGGGTACTGTAAGAGTCAACAAAGGAAAAAGCCTTGGAAAATCAATAGGTTACCTACAGGAGAGGGGATAACTATCTCAATAAATACCAGACCAGATTTCTGGTGGTCAGCGTCTTCGGTTATCTGGTTCGGTTGTCACGCTTAGTAAACTTGCGTAGCAGTGTGCGGTAGCCCTGTAATGGTGGTTCATTCTGTAGAATAAGTACCAGGATTGATTTAATGTAAGGTGATACTTTTCATCTCTTGCCGTATATATTTTTATAGTGATGTGAGATTATTTTATACCCACTTTTACCAAACGTGACAATTATGGCAAACAATAATAGGAAGGCATTTGCTGTCCGTACATAAGGTATAGGATGATAAGAGACGAATTGGGCGTATAATAGTTTCCAACAACTGTTTAGGACATGTAAGCATATCGTACTCATCTGCATCATCATTCTCCCTAAGTTTGTGCCCTTAAATTATTATCTTATTCAAGACGTACTCGTACTTTCATATTCGTCGTGTTAGTTCCCAAAACCGGTTTAGATTGAGATCCAGACAATTAAGTCCTGTTGACCCACTTTCCACCGAAGACAATTTTTTGGACAACGTGACAGGTGGTGAGATCATCGCCGTCAGCTATAGTGATTTTTTTTAATTTTTCATTAATTTAATACACTAAAAATAGTTGAAAATAACATCACTTTGCTACCGGTGAAATTAAAATAGTCTGTTTTACCAGAATATTTTAAATGAATATAATTGTAATGTAATTTTCTTTAAAAAGATAAAAAATGTACATTAAAGCTAATCTTAAAAAATCATATTTACACATTTGAAAAATAGAATATTTCATATAAATGAATAATTAAGAAATTAAACTAACATAGCTATTCTTTGCTTTATTTGTTCTATTTAATATATAGGCGGTAATTTTATTTTTCTGTTTACTTTATGGCCCGATACTAACAACAAACGCGGGGAGAGGAGAACTGGCACAGAGTTTACTAACAAGACAATAAAGCATAACCCGGGCGGCCTAGCGGGAAGCGTTTGTCAGTATTTCACGCCGGAGAGCCCGGGGACCGGTGGCCGGATGGACGATGCGAATTATTGTCGCGCGTTTCTATGCCACTGTTGTTTCGGATTTGTTGATGACGTCAGTTTGCGGTTCCTTTTATATACTTTTTTTTATTTATTGCGTTAGAAACTAGCGGAGTACAAAGCGTTGGCGTGTGCACGGCTTGTTTTGCTGTGGTTTCGGAACACGGGCATATTTGATGTGCAAAACAAATTATTTTGTTTCGAATATAGTCACGATAGTCGTGTGGTTGGATAGTGTGAATTCGAGTGAATAGAACCTAATTCGATATCTAGATTTCAATATTCCACGATTTATATCGTTGGCTTGGAAATATATACGGCGAGAGGGAATTGGGAATGGAGTGAATATTTATTGTATTTAATTACTAAATACAATTTTACAGCACATTCAGGCAGGTGGCTATCCCGCCATCTGTATGTAGCCTTTGCCATTCCCGGCCATACACATGTGAAGAAAGGTATGACAAACACGCTATTACTCTACGCCAATTGTTTTTCTTAAGCATATTTGAATGAAGTGTTACATATATTGCTATATAAAAAATTTGTAATTCGTACATAAATTTTCGAAAAAACGCAATGGTACGAACTTGCCACCCGGGGACCTAACACGGGTCTCTTGACTTGAATTCCGACCACCCAATCACTCGGCTATCGTGACTCCTTTGTTTAAATAAGCTACATAATAAATTGTACCTACTTTTATATATCTTCACGCAATTTACCAATATTGGATTAAGCAGAGGTTAAGACAATGAAAACGTATTTAAGAACGAAAATTTATACATACATACATAACGGCCTATTAAAGAACCTCAGGTCACAGGAGGAAGAGGTATTCCTACAATTGCCACGTTTAGCAAGCGGATAAGCGAACGCAATACGAGATTCTACGCAGCATAGACTCTGCGCGTGTCACCGGTCTTGTGGTCTTGCAATTATCGATGACATTCCGTCGTCAGTATGTAGCCATTATTACTATAGTACCTTTTAGACACCTTTTACGACACCCAAAGAAAGAAGGGCGATACTTCGATGACCTGTTAGCTTAGAATGTTTTTATAGAAGTCTCATTGAAGTGTGTTTAAAAGGGAATACCGTCAGAGTTTCTTTCGCCTGTTTCTTCTCCGTTAGTGAGACCTCATTAAGAAACGGTGGTGGATGAAAAATAACGATCGATGGATTAATGAATGTTACTTATAAGTATTAATAAATAATTTGATTTGAATTTGATATTTTTACTAAAATCCATTGTGCCAATAAACTTTTGTTTTATTTTAATTCAGATATACGTTTATTGCAATAATCCAAACCAATTACAAGTCAATTTATCTATAAAAATAATCAGTGCAGATAAGCATTTACGCACAATCCCTATCGGGGTAGCCACAGAGTACAGATCGCTAAGTATCACGATCGTTATATACATCTTTCGCTTCTTTCAAATTCATTATTTTCGTCATAAACACACGTCTAGATAAACAAACATCTAAATAGTCATTTACACACGCATACATTGTTTTACATAAATACTTTACGCATACAAAGTCAAAGAAAACGTTACTCAGTGGGTCTCGATGAAACATCAAAGAGTGCCCCCGAAGCCTAGTTACGTGGAAAACGTAGCGAAACCACAAACAATAGGTCCAGAGAGAACTGACATGCCGCTTCCTCCGCTGGAGCCGGAAACATGACCGGTTCGCTCTTTAGTTCCGTTTGTGAGTGAGTGAATTAACATGTTTACACTCGTTGAGGTAGTAGCGTATAATATTTTTTTTATTTTCAAGCAATTTTCCAAATTGGGATAGACAGTGGTCTATAAAATGATACATTCATCATTTATATTCATCACACAAATATGCCGCATGCGGGATTTGAACCTGTAACCCTTAGCTTTGGATCCCTACTACCTCCATCTAGAATATCCGGTCGTCATATGTAAAATAAATAAATAATAATAAATATCTTCACGGAATTCCCAATACAGGGGTAGACAGAGGTCTAATCTAGACAATTAAGTCCCTTCGACCCACCTTCCACCGAAGATATTTTCGGGACAACGTGACAGGTGAGAAGCACTTCGCCGTCTTTATGTCGAAGCCAACGATGTAATTCGTACATAAGTTTTTGAAAAACCCATTGGTACGAGCCTGCCATTTGGGGATCGAACTCGGGTCTCTCGACTCGAAATTCCGACCACCCAACAACTCGGCTATCGTGACTTATAATTAAATTAAAAGGTAAATTAAAAAAAATCTTCTTCTTTTTAACATTTCACCTGGTAATATGGCCCATAATAAACACAAAATTATAATAAATATTATTCACCATTTCGTAAAATTTTTACTTGATAATTCATTCACAAAGTTTAAAATTTTTAAAATCATTCAATTAATTATTCTTAGATGATTTTTCAAGTTTTTTAAAAATTATTTTTAACATTAGTTTTATACACCCTAATTTAAAGCGTGTCTAAATTGATCCTTTAATTTGTTGATAGTATAAAGTATTAATAAAATGAAGTCATGAATCTCTATGTACTCCGTAAATACTTAAACTATTTTTCATCACAATAAAATTAAATCAAAATCTTGTTTCATATTTTTCCTCAATTAACCTTATATTTTTTGGCAATATGACGATATAGATTATACATACTTACATAAAAAAATATTTATTCATAAATTTATAAACTTTCATAATGAAAATTACGATTCTGCTTTTGAGTGTAAGATTTAATTTGTGTGGCATGGATATCCAAAAATGCTATAACATAAAGTACAAAGCTAGGTATAATGAAGTAAAAAAGTGTTTAATTATATTAGGTTGGAAATATATTTTCTTTCAATAATAATACACACTAAATTCAGACTACATTACTTTCTAATGTTTTCACAGAAACACACAAGATATAAAAGATTTTCATCCAAACTATACTTGAATCTAAAAAGGAGACTATTTGTAAATGGTGCTAATCTTTTACAGGGAAAATTATCTTTAGACCACAGCCCCTTTCTTTTGTGCCCCCGGTCTTTGTAGAGCTCGGGTCCGATATAGTAGACGATTATCGTTAAAAGAAACTACGTAGCACTAAGCGTGGTAATACAACTCCATTACGGGTTATGACCACCGAGTTACTTTGCTTAACGCTCGTTGAAAGAGGTCCTATCATATTTTTCAGCCAGTAAAAAAATATGCCCTTTCAACAAAACAAAAAAAAAACATAGATAGGGTCCATAAGGATGTAAGTCACCATAGCTTAGTGGTTGGGTGATCGGAATTCGAGTCAAAGGACCCGAGTTCGATCCACAAGGCTGTACTAATGGTTTTTTTTTTTTTCAAAAACTTATGTATGATTTATATCGTTGGTTTAGATATAAATACGGCTCATCATCGGTCACGTTTTCCAAAAATATCTTCGGTGAAAGGTAGGTCGAAAAAACTTAATTGTCTAGACCTCCCTCTACCCCTGTTTTGGGAATGGCATGAAGACATTTTATTTTATTTTATTTTAGATACGGACAGCACCACCAACATTGCTCTGCTCCTAAAGTAAGCAGATAACGCATAAGAGTCATGGAATAACATATAACGAAGGTAACTTAAACATCCAGACCAGAGGCAATGTAGAAAAAGTGGTTTTCCATATTGATCCGATCGGAGTCGAACCCGGGACCCCATGGAAGTCATCATGAAAATATTAATGATACATTTAATGCCTTAAAAATATTTAAAATAATAACAACAATACATTTAACTTTTTAAGGAGATTGATCGTATGATATCGGAGTAAGAATATAAAGTAAGGAGTAAAAATAAGGTAAAGTATAGTTAAAACAATATTCATTGTTTTTTCTATTCCAATTATTTTTAATCTCTATAAGTAGTTAGCTTAAAAGAATGAAAATATAGTGCTTTAATTTTACAGGAAACTATTTATCGTTATTTAAAAGTCTTGGGTTAGAGTTTTATTCTATTTTCACCAAATTCTTAACATAAGGGTAGTCAGAGGTCTAGACGATGTTTTCCTTTAGACTGTTCATGGCAGCTTATTTAGAACAACGTGACTGGTAGTCAGCCTCCCTGGTCTATGTCTTGAAGCCAAAATGTACAAACAAAAGTATCGAAGGAAGCCCAGGTATCGAACTCGAGTTTCCTGATGCGAATCCCCATCAAATTACAACTCACTTTTGCGACTCTTACTTAGTAAAAAATAAATAAATAATAAATATCTTCACGCAATTCCCAATACCGGGGTAGACAGAAGTCTAGTCTAGTCAATTAAGTCCCTTCGACCGAAGATTTTTACGGGGCTCTTACTTTGTAAATATTAAAATAAACTCTTTAGATAATTAGAACTCTTTAGAAAGCAGAGATTCGCATAACATCTTTTATTACTTAATTTAAATTTACAATTTCTCTCTTTCTTTAAAGCCTATAAAAGTCCACTGCAGAACATAGGTGTCACTCAAAAGAAATTCAGCAAAGAACAGTCCCGTGCCACCTGCATCTATTGATTTCCCGCAATGTTGTACAGGTCATCCTGTGGGGAATTATTGTACTCTGCGCCAGATCGAGGTTGCCACTCGAAAAATTCTGCAAGCTATGTGGCCAGCTGATTGCTACTTACAATAATTTATTAATAAGTAAATAAATAAATAAATATATATCTTCACGCAATTCCCAATACAGGGGTAGACAGAGGACAGTTAAGTCCCTTCGACCCACCTTCCACCGAAGATATATTCGGGACAACGTGACAGGTGGTGAGCCCGTCGCCGACTTTATGTCCAAGCCAAGGATGAAATTCGTACACAAGTTTTTGAAAAACTCATTGGTACTGTCACCAGGGGATCGAACTCGGGTCTCTCGACTCGAAATTCCGACCACCCAACAACTCGGCTATCGTGACTTATAATTAAATTAAAAGGTAAATTAAAAAAAATCTTCTTCTTTTTAACATTTCACCTGGTAATATGGCCCATAATAAACACAAAATTCGTAAAATTTTTACTTGATAATTCATTCACAAAGTTTAAAATTTTTAAACATTTAAAGAGCTCATATCTTGTCAGTTTTAACGATAAGCTTTCATCCCCCTCATCTCGAGAGGATTGTCATTTAGATCCGCACAAAAAGAGACCCAGCGAAACTTTTTCGACAGTTACTTAACTTTGAGTGCTTTTAATTAGTCAGAAATTAGTAGCGCTTTAATTTCTTGCTTTAACGAGGTCCAGTGTATCTATGAGTTCATTTTGCTAGTGTCTATTTCAATTATGCAATTAATACATAATTTACCAAATGTAAACAGTTTTTAGAATGTATTTTGATTTCACGCATGGTGGCCATACTGTTTTTTATAAATAAAAAAAAACTATAAAAACCATTTAATTTATTTATTAAACATTTTTCGCTAAAAAAGCCTTTTTTAAAGTAAAGCAATTTAGAAAGTTACATAAATAAACCAATAAAATAGAACAATGATACTGGTATCCAATATGTAGTAACTTTATATTCCCGTATAATTGGGGTTAAACGAACGTGAAGTTCTACCATAATTATACGAGCGCTTCGTCCTAAGAGATCAGTAACCTGGAAGAATATTTTCTATAATGGAAGGTATTAACACATTGTAGGCAAGAGTGGTATCACTAAGCGTTACTACAATGTGTAGTAACGCTTAGTGATATCACATTATTGAAATTGTGATTCAATTATTGAAAATATTCTTCCAGGTTACTGATCTCGAGGACGAAACGCGAAGTATGATTATTGAAAAAATATTTTAAGTTAACTATAATACTACTAATTATACTCCACAGTTGAAATTTAAGTTACAATTAAAAATAGTACTCATTAAATTAAAGAGAAAAAAAATTTTGAAATTACAACTAATACGGGCGGGATTTAAACTACTACTGCGGCTTACATAGGTCAGTTAACCAGACAGAGGCCTAGACAATTCAATCATTTCTACCTACCTCTTACCGAAACCTATTTGGGACTGCTTGTCAGTGGCGCTATCACATACATTTGTAGATACATATTTAAATATACAATTTTAAACATCCTTAAAATTTGGCGAACATTTCTTTTTTAATGACAGACACTAGAAAAAGCCTGACTGGCCCCTAAAAAATATAAAATAAATAAAAATCTAAACGTGACGTTTTGCAATAATCCGCGGTATTATTCAATGCGAGTAAAATTCACGCGCCATTGCAGAATGAAAACGGATTCCATTAACTTTACGATTTTGAGGTTAATGATGTGTAAATGTTCGGGGATAATATTAAATTTAACCATTAGTAGTACATTATGAGTAAAACTCGTTACTTGTTATAACTAAGCTTAGAAATGTTGAATTAAATACTTGTGTATGCTTATGACTACGTAGGTACTGTGTAACCTACGACGGATTTAATAACATTCGTGGAATGGTTTAATTTTAAAAAAAATGTATATTGGATATGGATTTGCTTTTATTCTTATAAAGCTGTCGTAAGAATATACTATTTTAAGTTTTTTTAAGTATGAAAGAAGAAGTATCCTACTAGTATTATTACTGTGAAAGTTTGTATGTTAGGATATTTAGGTGATTGGAGATTTTTAAGTCTAGAAGGCAAATGCTACTGTACGGATTATAGTAAAATTTGACACACAGATATTTAAAATACATTTCGAAAAAATACATATCGTCCCTAAGAAAACTAATAAGTCGCTCGGACGCAAAAACTGCGATCGATCGCAATGGGGCGTGATAATGAGCGCCGGAGACGAATTGATCCGACTTTATTACTGACGTCTCAATCCAAGGATCCCTATCAGTTCTCAGATCTGTACTATGTCATCATCTCAGGATTAAGTTTCATGTTATGTTTTGAAAAAAAAAAAACTATGTTTCAACCATCTCCCTATCCATGGATATCCAAAGAGACGACAAAGAGACAAGCAGTAATAATGCAAGCTACCAACAGATTGCGGGATAACTATCTCGAAAATTACCACACCGAAATGCATCAGGGTAGCAGCATCTATGATGCGAATTGTCTGTACTAAATCGCCAATCCGCTTGCCTAGCGTGGCGATGTCAAAATCTTAATGGAGAGGCCTCTGTCACAGGCTATTTAGAGATCTAGATGATAGTTTTGATACTGAAAACCGCTGAAATATCAATGCAATACACGTAGGAAATAGCAGAATATATAAATTTTATCTCGACAGACGGGATGATGCCATCCGCTGTAGATACCGATTCTGTTTACTGTCTACCTATGATTACTCCCCTGATTAAACTACGCTGATCTATAAAGTTTTATGTGTCCAATTGGTTACATTTATTGCTTCGGGGTGCGCTAGGGTACTTATCTCCGCAGTTCATGCATCAGAATCTAATACAATTTTACTATCTTCAATAAAACTTTGAGCATATTAAAAATATTGCATTGATTATATATTTATAGAATGCTCTACTTATGTTTTTGAATTTATATTTTATGGGAATATTCTATGTGGAAAACTTTGAGGGAGGCCTAAATTTAGCAGTGGAGTAATCATAGGCTGTAAAGAAGATGAAGAAGAATATTGTATAGTAGCCATTTTCGGGCTTTCCTTTTCATTTCAAAGCTAAATATTGACGTAGAATAGGTATAAGTATTTAATGCCATTTTAGTTATCTGACCTTGGGTGTAGTTAGAGACGGTTATGGGAAAAGCTTATGTTATAAGTTGAAATTGCAATATCTACCGACAGATGGCGGAATACCATCTTAAAAAAATACACAATTAAGCAAACCAATAATGCAATCTGATTCTGCAATCGCTAATTACCGATTCTTAAAATCCATTTATCAGGAAAAGCCTATAACCTTCAGTAAACTTTTACAGGCGATTGTGTATGTATGTATCTGTTTATCTCATATCAGATTTCTTAAAATTGTTCTTATTATCTAAACTTCGAAACATAACTATAAAATGAACTAAAAAGTAAATTATGTTACAAATCCGCTGGCTATAATTACAACATTAAACATGGTGCGTATATATATTTTGACACCCTTCGTGGAGGAGTAGCGTACACAAAGGTCTTCATAGTGTCGCTAGTTCTGAGGTCCCGGGTTCGATTCCCAGTCGGGTCAACATAGAGTTATTTTATATACATTCACGGGTCTGGGTTTTTGTGGTAACTTCGTTGTTTCTGATTCTATAATTGGACTGTTTAAGCTACTTACTTTGTAATGCAAAGTATGTGATGTTGTCTATATCTATGTATTATTTAAACTTACATATATTTTCTTACGTTTTTATTTTTATAAACTGTAAATCAATAAATATGTATTATCTATAGTATCGATAAAGAATGGTACAGGAATATATAACGAAGGTAAACGGCGCATATTTCAATTGCATGTAATCAATATGGAGGCGTTCCAAAGATGAAAATAGGATAGCCAAAGCAACTTTACACGAAGCGAATTTCAGGCTCTTTCCAGCCGAGCAAGTAAATTGAAATCGGTCTGCACCTAGGCTGTAATTTCGACGAACTAGTTACCCACGGCTCCCCAATGAACATCGATAGAAAACGTAGTATTTAGTCGCAGTAGACTCAAATAGATTTTCAAACTGCAAGTCTGAGTCAGCATCGGAATGAATTTCAGTTGTATTAATTACAACTCACTTTGGTTCTAGAAAGTTGGGAGGTGAAATATTATGCTACATTAAAAATACATAGCGGTATGTAAATGTCCACGGTAAGACATAAACAGATTGACTTAACGTGTTAGATGTATATGTATGACAAAAGTTCGGCAAGCAGATTGCCGATTGCAGTAGCAGTTACCTAGCACTTTTGACGATATTAATCTCTACTAAATTCTTGGTGTATATTTTAACGAACTTAATCGTTTTTTAAATTTTATTTCCTTTTAACTACGTCATATGTGAGCCAGTTTCAAAAATTTATCCACTTTGGGAATTTCCTCTTTTATGAAGTAATTTAGTTTTTATAATCAACATTTGGTTTCTGTAAACGAAATATTAGATAGAAATATAGTATTAAATACTCAAATTATTCTGTACTAAAAAAAATTAGAAAATAATGAACTGCGCTCTTAAACAATACAAAACCTAAATAAAACTTGGCCTGCGTATAAGGGATCTTTAATACCATACTTAGCCGCAACTAACAGACCCTTGAGCGTCACCATGTAACTTCATTTCGCCATTTTCACTTTTTTTGCATAACATTGTATTTACTTCGATTAATATTCTTAAATACATATAAACATCCATGATTCGAGTACAAACATTCATCTTCATCACACAAATGTGTTGCCTATCGGGATTCGAACCTACAACCCTTAACGGCACTAACAGCACTAGCACGCACGGTCACTAACCACTCGGCATACTACTTTATCAGTTCGTCTCAGTCGGGTTCGTTATACTAATATTAATAACCTTTTTAAAGATTTAACAAAGTTCGTCACTTAATTCAGTAATATAGTAAAATGGATAAACCTCGGCTCAGTGAAAAGAAGTCAGGCACTCCACTCTATCCATTACCGACTATCGAGTCCGCAACTAAATCCGTTCGGATATCGGGTTTGATTCCCAGTTTAAAGTCGAATAGGCCGGAAATCGATTGCTTTGGAAGCTTTACGTCCGAATTGTAGGCGAAAAGTCATAGATACTGACAATACTCGATGTGTCATTGCTTAATAGTTACTAGCGAGTACTTATATAAGGCAAATAAACTTTGTTTCCTCGTTCCTTTTTATTTTTGTTTTTAACAAAAGATCTTAAAATTAAATGTTGCCATCCAGTTAGCAAAACTAATTATGGAGCATAAATCTCACTTAGTATTCTGATCCTAGAAATTTGTGATTCTTTACATAAATTAAATTTTATGAGAAAATAACTGCATAAAAGTACAGGACATAGATCTTCTCCATATAGTTTTGCAGTAATCACCACGTTTTGTAAGAGGATTAGCAAACAGAGAATCATAACCTCGAGAATGTGGCTGCTGCCCGTCAACTGTCTGCTTATGTTTCAAGAAGTTTACCATGTTAAATGTTAGTATTTATGGCCTTTTCAACGGTTTTTTCCATATTCGCCTCATAAAGTGGATAGGAAATTCTTTTACTGATAACACATTGTCAAGTGACATGACAATTTCTATTATTCTGTGAATAATAGAAACTGTTGACATTAAATCTATACCAAGGTATACTTACTACTGTGTTATTAATGTTAAAATGTTATATTGCCTACTTTTACATCAACTACCGTTGCAGATACCGTAGACTGTTGTCTACAGTGCTATAAGTTACTCTGCAAAAACTTCACATACATACATAATATAACGGCTGAACATAGGCCTCTCCTATGAGCAGGTTGGCCATAATCGAAATGTTGGAATGTAGATTGGCGATAGCAGTATGAGACTTCTTGCATTTTAGACGCTGCTGTACATCTCTAGACGCAGAATCTGTCTGCTATTTTTCATGATGGATATCCCGCCATCTGACGGTAGCCATAGATACTGTCAAGGCTTTTCTCTTAATCGTCTCTTACGATGCCCACGATAAAATTGGGGGTGGTATATTCTTATAGTCAATACCATGACGGTTTATGCCACTACGACTTACTTAAACTTCACATACTTCTCATTTTTATCGGTTCATTGAAAAAACTGAACAGTACATCAAGAGTACTTTAAAACAGTACATCAAGAGTATATTTATATATAAAATAAAATAATAATAAAAGTCACGCTACGGCAGTACCAATGAGTTTTCTCAAAAACTTATGTACGAATTTCATCGTTGGCTTGGACATAAAGACGGCGACGGGCTCACCACCTGTCACGTAGTCCCGAAAATATCTTCGGTGGAAGGTGGGTCAAACGGACTTTATTGCCTAGACTTGACTTCTGTCTACCCCTGTATTGGGAATTGCGTGAAGATATATATTTTTTATGCATATATAAAAACTCTCTCTTCATAAATAAAATCATTTGACCCGAATTCCGGTCACTCAACCACTCGGCAATCTTTTTTGTTATGCCAAAGTTTTCTTTGACACCAATGCCACTTCCAGAGTTCCTATCGCTACGCTGGTCTGCGCCAACGGAAATAACGCGCTTAATAGATTCGCCTCGGCTCACAAACGCGCTGACAACTGGGTAATCTATTTATGAGGGAAACATGGCGACGGGACTGTTTCACGTAATAGGCTCACATATTTGCATCACATCGATTGTCTACGCCTGAAGAGACGCACTCCCGTCAGTTAATTCGAAGTAGTTCATTTGCGCTTTAAAATGTGTGTAATGTAGACCTCTCGGCTTTTGAACGTCCCCTTTTTTCATTTCCCTTAAGCCGCCACTTTTTTTTTTCTCTCAACATTTCAGTAAGCTAATCTACAGAGCATTTCAAACGGTACCCGTTGTAGGAATCATTATTTCGCATGCGCTATGATATTAAACCTAAATTCTCTTCACAAAAATCTAAAAGTTACCTTTAATATTTTTCAGGTTTGTAAAAAGTGGATAAGAAGGTTTTACCATGACAAGTAAGAAAGTCACGATAGCCAGGTGGTCACAATTAGAGTCAAGAGACACGAGCTCAATCCCCAGGCAGGCTTTCAAAAAACTCATGAATGAATTACGGTTTTTCAAACCCTTATGCACTTATATCGTGCAATTATATCGTAGCCTTGGTCATAAAGACGGCGACAGGCTTACCAGTTGCCACGTTGACAAAAATATCTGCGGTGGAAGTTGTGTCGAAACGACTTAATTGTCTAGACCTCTGTCTACCCCCTGTATCAGGAATGGCGTGAAGATAAATAAGTAAGAGATTAATAATAATAGGGACTAAATTCCGTCATCATTATTAGAAAGAAATTATTTTAATTTGGTAAAATATGGAATATTATCGTTAAACTTTCAATATCCTGAAAAATAGGCCAAAATTCGTATAGTAGTAATAATAGTGGACTCTCTGACTCAGATTTCTCCTTATAGGTTGCGCTGATTCATCGGACGATTGTTTGTATTCCAGAAAATACTAATAGATATTTATAGCGCAAATATAATTTTTTAAGTTCACTGCACATCTGTTGTGTCTAAGGAATGTAAATGAATATATTTTAAAAGTCCATATGATTATGACCTTCTGTCAAATATTCTTTGAGAGAGATTAGAGTAGGGGAACGAATGCTACGTTGCTCTAGTGTAAATTGCTGAACCTTACGTTACATATCTTTGAAAGACGTGTAGACTTCATGTAATTTATTAAGTATTTTTGAAATGTTGCCCCAGGATCAAATCTGGATTACACACGTTCTTAGCACGTCTCAGTGGTCATCCTCGTCAGTTATGGCGTAAACTAAGTATATTTCTATTAGTAATTTTAATGCAAGTATTTTTTTTTGTATTTGATTTTAGGCTTAAGTTTTAGCAGTCGTAATTTTATTAAAAATTTTATATTGATTGTCTTTTCTGTTAAGTGTCTTTTCTGTATTAAAGAAGTCACGATAGGCGAGTAGTTCAGTGATCGTTGATTACTCGAATGTCATGAGACCCGAGTTCGTTCCCCAGGTGGCCGGCTCTTACCAATGGATTTTTTCAAAAACACATGTATGCTTTATATTGTTGGCTTGGACATCAAGAAGGCGACAGGCTGCCAGTCACGTTGTCCCGAAAAATGTCTGTGCTGGAAGGTGGGTAGAAGGGCCTTTATTGTCTAGACTAGACCTCTGTCTACCACTACATTGGAAATGGCGTGAAGATATTTAAACAAATTTTGTATTTTAAGTGTGTTTTAATTTGGTTTAATTTTTATTTAATTTGTACCTCATACCAATAAACCCAGATTCTGTCATCTTTCTTTAGTAGAAAATCACTCACGGCTTCCACGACTTACCTGTAACAAAAATAATATCACCAATCTAAAAACGTAATCAATCATCAATCAGTTAATAGCGTTCTGACGCCACGATTTTTTACGAGTGTAATATTTATGTTTGAGCGTGTAATGGATTAATGTGTACTTGTGGGTTCTCAACTAGTTACAGAGTATCATATTATGAACTTATAGTAACTGCTTGATATTTACCTAATCATACATTTTCTTCAATGCTAATTCAACTATATTAATAGTTACTAAATAGTAAATCTGCTGTAGTACCTAGGCCTCTCCGATAAGGGTGGAATTCCTATAATCGCCATGCTTGGCAAGGGGATTGGCGATCAAAGTACCAGAATCTTGCACCATAATCACTACCGTCAGTCACCAGCCTACTGAACGTTGACCTATATTTCGGAATGGTTACATAGCCATGTGTCGGTAGGCAATTACATTTTGAAGGCTTCATCTTAGTCGCCTCATACTACATCCACGGGAAGAAAGGATATGGAAGATAATGGGTACTACAAATGAATGTATAATTTTATTTAAATCAAAATATACTAAACATACTTTCATAGATAGAAACAACATCACGGAATATACATTGCTCTGATCTCAAAGTAAGCAGCTTAAGAACGTGTATTATAGAATCAAAAAAAACGACGGTACCTCAAACACCTAGATCCGAGAAAATGCAGAAAATGTGTTTATTACATTGACCCGGCCGGGAAACGAATCCGGGGCCAAAGAACTGGAGACTCCATGAAAACTAGTAATTACGCCATTGTGTCCATTTTGAATGCACTATTGCCAGGAAATCAAAAACAGTGAAGATACCATAAATACCCAGACCAGAGAAAATGTGGAAAACACTCACATACCTACGGAAGTGGTCATTATGTAACCCTACACTTTAAAATATAGTACAATAACGATAGCCGAGTGGTTGGTTGATCGGAATTGGAGTCAACAGACCCGTATTCGATCTAAGAGGCTCGTAAAAATGGGTTTCAATAAAAAAGTACGTACTATTTATATCGTTGGCATGGACATAAATACGGCGACGGGTTCACCACCTGTCATGTAATCACAAAAAATGTCTTTGGTGGAAGATGGGTCGAAAGTACTTAATTGTCTAGACTTCAGTCAACCCCTGTATTAGGCACGGAATGAAGATGTGATAAAACTATTATTATAAAAAAAAACATTATATAGATATTTTTGAAAAAAAAAATGGTGTGAATTTTGAGCTATGTTTGTTTTTATGTTTGTATGTTTTTATCCAAATTAAAACGAAACATGAACATTAAGATTCGCGTGTAGGAGTTGATCGAATCAACCAAATTACGTTATGAGGAATGCAATTGCATTAGTAAATGCACCGGTAACTATGAAGACTACTATGTACGTAACACTGAGATAAAATATTTGGGAGAGACTTCACGTGGTTAATTTTACTTTATGAAATAATAAATTAACATCTTGAAGCATATTCCCAATACTGGGTATACAGATGTGTGTAAACATCTGTCTACCCAGTGTTGTTATATCCTTTCACTTACTTTTTAACCCTTTAAGTCACCGTTAAGTTTATTTGGTACAAGGTGACATGTGTAAGAAGTTTGGTATAAGAGCCTACCTATATTTGAACCTAAGGTTGGCCGCTTCGAATTTCGCTAGGGCCAAACATTTGATCAATTGTTAAACATTTGTACTCTAGTCATGGATATTTAAAGGTATTTATCAATATTTATCTTTGTAAATTGATATTCATGTAAAACTATTGTATCGTTCGCTAAGAAAGCGACAAATTCACCACCTGTCACGTGTTCCCAAATAAACTTCGGTGAAATGTGGGTCGAAAAGACTATTAGACAGAAAAAAGATATTCTGTAAAAATGTATTCATATGGACATTGTGTAGAAAGCCCTTTCTAGTTAACACCTATATGCACGTTAACCGCACTACCTTACAACCAAATAATGTTCGGTTGCGGTCGAAAATTTTCGAATGACGTGTAATTGTGATTTATTCGCCGCTGGTCGGATTTGATACATGATAAACTTATCAGTCGGATCGTCGGAGCTTTGAAAGCCAGTTAGCATGTTCATACGAATTTTGAAGGTGAATTTCAGTGTAGACTACTGTTATGTACTAAATAAATATCTTCACTCCATTCCCAATACGGGGGTGGTCAGAGGTCTAGACAACTAAGCTCTTTCATGACAAGATAACGTGACAGGTAGTGAGCCCGTCCCCGTTTTTATGTCCAACGCAACGATATAAATTGCACGTAAGTTTTTTTTTTGACAAAACTCAATTGGTATGAACCTTGGGAAGCAAACTCGGGTCTCTCGACTCGAATTTCGATCAGCTATCGACTCGGCTATCGTGACTTATTTTGTATATTATGCACTACTATACTTTTATGGGGGTAATTTTTCCATGGTGTAATGTTTGGTATCTGTTAATTGAAAGAGTAGTTGAGCTAGAAATGAAAGAAGTAGAATTATTCATCGCTTCCATAAACTACCTCACGATGACCTCCGAGGAACAGTAGCGAGCATACCGGTTTTTATGATGTCGTCAACCCTGAGGCCCGCGGTTCAATTATCAGGCAGGTCAAAGATAAATATAAATACATATGTAGATAGGGACAACATCACATACATTGCTCCGATCCTAATGTAAGATGCTAATGCACTTGTGGTATGGGAATCGGAAACAACGAAGGCACCACAAACACCCAGACCCGAGAAAATCTGGAAAAAGTGGTTTTTCTACATTGACCTGACCAAATCATACATCGTCAAGATAGAAAACTCTTTTGCTACATTTTCTCAGGTTTGGGTATTTGTCGTAGGTTGTTTCTGATTCCATGGTACATGTTCTTAAGCTGATTATTTAAGGATCAGAGCAATGTATGTCATTTTTATGTATGTGTACCCAAATTTAGTTAATTTATTCCTATGTATATATTTAAACCATAATTGGCCTGAGCTTATTTGAAATAACTTGACATGTGATAGGATAATATAAGATAATAAAGTTCCAAGCGGTCCGTCTTTCTTCTGTAAAGGTAAAATCACATATTCTCACAGCTATATTTCTACAGCATTTCACACATATCCACATCTAGATCACATCTTCCAGCCCAACTTAAAACGCTCCTCTAATATACAATTCCGTTTACCCGTTCTAGGCATTCTGGATCTACGCGTATATCACACTTTGTTTGTTCCTATCAAATATACTAATAAAAAAATAAAAAAAAAATACATAGTAAGATTAGTATTTTATTTGATTAGTAGAATTAAATAAAGATGCCAATAACATAAATTATTAGAGCTGTTATTATAGTCACAAAAGAGTCACGATAGTCGAGTGGTTGTGTAATCGGAATTCGAGTCCAGAGACCCAAGTTCAGTCCCCAAGACTCGCACCATTGGGTTTTTAAAAAAATTTATGTACGATTCACATCGTTGATTATATACAAATATAGCGACGTGCTCATGACCGGTTACGTTGTCCCAAAAAATGTCTTCAACAGAAGGTGGGTCGAATGGACTTAATTGTCTAGACCTGCATTGGAAATGGCGTGAAGATATTAATTTTATTTATTTACATGTTATTACACAAATGCACATTCAATTATAAATGACATATTACACCTGTAGGAAACCACCGCACTCCCTCCTACAAGTGCGTGCTCTACTACGCACCACCACACTACGAAGTCACTACATTTTACATCCAATAACTTATGCAACAACCGACACGTGTTTCACCTATTTACAAGGCATCATCTAGTTATTAACTCTACAACATCCAACCGCAAAATGAGTAATGAATCACAATTTGAAGACCTACGTGGCGCACTCACCGATTTTCAAGGTGTCAACAACCCCGGGGTCCCAGGTTCGATTAACAGACGGAACAATATAAAATCTTTTCTTCTCAGTGTTGGGTTTTGGTGATAACTTCATTGTTCATAGGAATTAATTTCCAAAGTAGCGCTGGTGTCTATTAGCCAACTTAAATGAAGATTTAACTCTTTCACGCTGAATTGAGCGTAAAGTTTTTAACGCAATTAACTTGAATAATTCAGAATTGATATAATTTTTCCACATATAAAAGAATATTGTGGTCATTATTTTACACCGCTGAATGAATAATTGGTGTGCCAATTTGACTCGAATTATGGCGGCTTCATTTGCCGCAATAATTTTGGGTCGAGTAAGCGTTTAAATTAAGCAACTCTTTTACGAAATTTCTTTTTTGACCACTTTATTAAATCTGCCGTCGCTGTGTAAAAACCTGCCATACATATTTTTGAAACCGTGGTAATTTTTTGTTCGAAAACATTCTACTAATATACAATATAAAAGATATAATCATTAACTTTTTGCATCCCAAAAGGATCAGCAACGGAAGCCGAGTAGTTGATCTGGAGTCAAACCGGGAAACTCGAGTGTGATTTACAAGAGAAAGGCCAATGAGTAGCTTCGAAACTTACGTTTTCTTCGACACGATAACGTCGACAGACCAAAATGATGGTTACCAATATTTATGTAAAAAAGTCACAATAACCATGTGATTGGATGATCCAAATCGAGGCAAGATACTCAAGTTCGATCCTTCAAAATATTATGTACGATTTATATCACTGGATTTAAAGGTGGTAACAGGCTCACCACTCACTTTGTCCCAAAAAGTGTCTGCGTGTTGTCCAAATTTGTTCTCAAAAAAATTCCATGTTGCCCTGTCTGCGTTAGTTAAAATATAGGGTATAGTGAAAAATGCACGCCTTTCAATATATAACTCAGTACTTATACCGATTTTGTCAAATGTCAGCGAAAACACAGTCTGCCAGAAGAAACGTAAAATCAACTTAATAAAGTGCAAATTCATCTCTTCTTAATTTTTGGAACATTATTTTTACCGATACAAAATAAAGAGGTTCGAAAAGGCTAGTTTCAGAGATGATCTTGTCACTTAACAGATTATCGGTGTGCTTCGATGTTCTTTGTGTGTTGAATGAATTAATGAAGTAGCTACATATAAAGTGCGAAATTGGAAAATAAGGTTGGTAAAGATTAAAAGACCTCGCTTGCAAATTTCTTAAAGTACGGAGGGAGAGATAAGAGTAATAAGATACAGTGATCCACAGTAGTAGTAAAATGATTAATTCTACAGAAGCGTGAGAATGCGTGAGTAATAAAAAGGATTGTGACACTTGGCACTTCAAAGTGTGAAGATATAATAATAATAATTTTATATGCTTGCATACCAGCAATAGCTACATAAAATTTTGTAGATCTTAGATACAAAATTTTAGGTGTAAACAATCTTTAACAAATAATAGAAACAAAAAAATTCTATAAAATCCGTAAACTTTAACTTAAACGTTAAACGACTAATGGTCAGATTCGAATCATTATATATGTTGTAAAACAGAAAACACGTAGTCTTATAGTTTTAAAATTACCGATCTCTCACAACTGCGCTTTAAATATTTAGTGTCTGGTATTGAAACGGTACAGGCTCTGTGAAATTTTCGACTATTAATAGTAAGCATGTTGGAGAAATGAGATCATGACCGCGATAGCTAACCGGTTTATGGTTTGTTATTTACGATTATTTATTTATTTCCGTTGTAGTGAACGAGACGGAATCTTTTTATTGTTTGATTTACTACGACTACGCATTAAGACGGTGATAGATAGGCTTACAACATGTCACGTTTTTTTAAATAAACTCCGGTCGAAGGAACTAAATGTATAACACATACTTATATTGTTCAGATCCAAAAAGTAAGTGGCTAAAGCACTTTTGTTATGGAATCAGAAGCAACGAAGGTTTATTGTGTTGTATTTGTATATGTAACTGTTGTTTTTATCTTCCCGTTTACCTAATCTTGCGGTAGGCACAGGTTTAGCAAAGATTTTCTTTCAACCCAATGGGTCACCTGTCACGTTGTCCCAAAAAGGTTCCGAAGAAAATTGGAACGAAATAACTGCAATATCTTGTCCTCGGTCTACTGCAGTATGGGACTTTGTGTAAAGATATAAAAAAAACTATGAAGAAATAACTCAGATAATATACAATCAATTACATTTGTCTGTTCACCAGTCAAGGTACAGGGACTCGACATCAATCCCCAGGTAGTAATCGCATAACAGTGAATTTTTACTAAAAATAAACTTTTGTATGATTTATTTATCATTAATTTGGCGACAGGCTCACCATCATGCACGTTGTCACAAAACTTGTCTTCGGTGGAAGGTGGGTCGAAGTAACTTAATTGTCTAGACCTCTGTGCACCTTTACTTAGTTCTGGGAATGGCGTGAAAATAAAATACATTTTTCTTTTATGAGATGGTGAAAATTCAGTTGTTTACCATTGTCATATGAGTCGTTTCACATTGGTTAAACAGACTGCACTCAGTTTAATGCTGCAGTTGAATGAGTTTGAACTGCATGTCGGTTTTCAGTGGGCCTGCAAAGCGAGCGGCACAAAAGCATACGGTCGACATGATGCGTAATTGGTGAAAATTAAATATATTTATTGCATAATAATAAAAGAACCTTTGCGTTTTTCCCAATATTGGGGTAGACAGAGGTTTAGGCAATTATGTCCTTTTAACCTAACATACACCGAAGAAACAACTTTAGAAAAAACTTTTTGTGACAACGTCACGTCGTCCCAAAGAGGATACAGTGAAAAGTTGGTCCAAAGGACTTTATTGTCTAGACCTCTTCCTACCCAATAAAGCAAATTGCATAAAGCTATAATAAAACAAAACATCTATCTATACTGATCACAACAAATTGTAATTACTCTAACATTTATAAGATGTTTGTCCAATCATTTGTCACATTTATTAACGATCCGTTGGATTTATTGATCGTCACATTATTGTGATTAATGAACGGAAAATCATTAATAACATATGCTTGCCTTTTGGTTTACTAACAGATATAACAGCTACACGCTCAGTGAGTCATCCTCCTGAAATCTGCAATTTCATATGCCTCGCCGACGACGTATGTGGATGTACGCCAATCCATCAATATATGTTTATGGAAACTATAGTCATAATAATGCCTATAAAACTATATATGTCCCAAAAATATCTTTGGTGGAAGGTGGGTCGAAGGGACTTAATTGTCTAGTCAAGACCTCTGTCTACCCCTGTATTGGGAACTGCGTGAAGATAATAATTTATTTATTTATAAAGCTACAAACCGATAGCCGAGATAGATATTTGGCTTGGACATTAAGACGGCGACGGACTCACCGAGTGTCACGTTATAACAAAAATATCTTCAGTGGAAGGTGGATCGAAACGATTTTATTATCTAGACCCTGCATGGTGAATGGCGTGAAGATATTTTCTTTTATTCACCCGATCGACTTGAATTACTCTTTTTGCTATGCAGATGCTCACAGAAAAGGGATTTTACGCGCAGACGAAGTTGCGAGGATCAAATAGTCTTAAAAAATATATTTTAATATACTTTAGTTTATTTAGATATTGGTATGTAAGTGTATCATCAAAAGCACCACCTCATCCTATTGTTCTTGATTCCAGTTTCTCTTTAGCCCTAAAGTCGTGGAAGAGATCGCTTTTTAGCGATAAGACAGCCTTATTGTGCATACGTATGTATTACATTTTCTCTGTGTTGTATTTATTCATTGTATATGTGTGGTGAACAATAAAGTATATACTACTACTACTACTACTAAAGTGAAAGGTCTCCCATTTATACACTGATTAATCACAAAATCTCTAACTTAACTACTTGAACTACGAATTTCAGAAAAAGCTAAAGTAAATTAACCACTTGAGGGATAGAATGAATTGTAGGTTTCTAGGGAACTGTATCACTTTTTCTGGAACAAAGAATACAAAACATGGTATAAAAAAGGTATAGAATATGGTATCGTAAATTGGTATAGACTGATAAGAACGATTGAAGTCAATTCTGTTTTAAGATTTTGAAATTCCATCCTTGAGTTAGAATGGGGCCGAAAGCATACATAGGAAAACTGCAATTTCTAATGGAGCTGCCATTAGGTAATTATGTCGCATTATGGTAATTAAGCTACTGAATAAATTATAAATGCCATTTATAGTAAGCAGCAGCTGTTGGCAGAAAGCTATAAATAGCTATTATTATAGAATTTTAAATAAAAAAGAAAATAAAGAACTGCCTCTACACATGTAACTTATATATGTAATACGAATAAAATATTATACAATTCATGATAATGCTGCACGTAATTAAATTAATCCACGCTCCAATATTTTTGCTAGCGAAATTATTAAAACGGATACGGTTTAAAGTGAAGTCAGCTTGTATTCGCTCCGTATCTCCAAAATTATTTAATTGTTTCATGCGAAAAATAAATTTTAAAATTAATTATTTTAAAATACAATCGCGAACGGTTAATGTGAACTATAAAATTTCAATTGTGTGCAATCCGCTCAGTTCGAAACTGCAGTGCCGTTAACGCGGAACTATGCGTCCAAATGTCAACTGGCTGCGACGAATAAATATACGTATTATTTTTCACGTCCATTTTCAAGCTGCGAGTAATCGGTCAATGTATCAATATTTTGTTTGTTCTTTTTTTGTACATCAATACCTATGTAATCAGTACCTAGTAAATGTACTGCAAGAAATCGTGGAAATATGGCATAGAATGGATATATGGCACAGATAGTTGAATACAGACATACATAAATAGGGACAACATCAGATACATTGGTCTGATCCCAAACCAAGTAGTTAAAGCACTTGTGTTATGGAATCGGACAATGAAGGTACCCATAAGCCAGACTCGAGACAATACAAAAAAAGACAAAAGTTGTTTTCTACATTAACTCGTCAGGGAATCGAACTCGGAAACTGAGAACAAATGCAAATACCATCAAAGCCGCTGTGTACTCTACTCCTCCACGAACAAGTCAAACTGCAATTCAACACACATGAATACAAAATATAATAATACACTTAATAAACATGAATAGTGGGACACATGGCGTGCTCAGAAAAATAGAGAGATCAGAAATATAGAAAACCCCCCCATCAGGGACTATGCAAGAGTAAGTATAACTAAGTATTAAGTATAAGTAAAACAATTCTTAAATACACTTTTTATGTATTTTACCTATCGCCACAAAATTCGAATTGTAAGAAAAAGAAACGCTCAGGGATACGCGCCCGAATTCATTAACAATTTATATTCACTCGATACCCCCACGGCTGTTTTAGAATAAGTCGAATCAGACCTTTTATCGAATGTGCCGGCGGTAGCTACTATTATCTGCGAATTGAATATTGCTTCGGTATCGGTTGGTTTTATTTGCACGTTTATTTTATGGGAATAACCGTTTTAATAAATGAGGGTAAAGTTATTTTAATGGACCTCTAAATAGATGACAGTAAAGATATTCATTGAACACGTTTAGTCGGTACTCCGTTAAGTCACGATAGCCGAATGGTTGGGTGATCGAAATTCGAGTCAGAGACCCGAGTTTGACTCCAAGGTGGTACGTTCGTACCAATGGTTATGTTATATTTCTGTTCTATTTTCACCTGTCACGTCCCAAAACAGTCTCGGTGAAAGGTGGGTACCCCACCCTACCCCAGTATTGGGAATGTGGTGATGGTATAACTGTGGTAATCATTTTATGTATATAAAGTTTGATTTTTTGCATGAAGAGTAATTGCTGGACCCTTAATAGTCTATATACCGTAATGCGTAATGTAAAAAATGGTAGCCTGAACCGTTGAAATTTACTCAATTCCAATATCATTCATCCTTTATATAATCTTATAACATATAGAGTAGAAAACATTTTTATACTATGTATGTGTATAATTTTTACTCACTAAGCATTTCTAACAATTTTCTAATTAGATGTCTAGAAACTGTCCTTCGACACCGGAGCTATTGTTAAGACAAGACAAGAAGATAGGCGGTGAACCTGTCTCTACCTTTAGTTTCCAAGCCGGAGATATAAAAAGTGTAATTGTGAGTTATTATGGAAGAAAAAACTCGTCGTTAAGAATAATTATCCAATTATGACTCGGCTATTCAAATTTAAAATTTGGTTTTGACGTTAATTGTTTATTAAAAAAGAACTTAGTTAAGCATCACGCCCTTAAGGAATCCAACCAACCAACACGATGCCGAGGCCTCTCCTCAAGGCGTTTTTCCGACCTATCTATCTTGAGCCCTCCTGCTATAAATTAATAAGCCTATCATTAAATCTATGGATAACATTACTTAATTCTATAATGACCGGAATGATGCAATTCCGGAAAGCCACACATGGAACATAACTGTCGCCGTCTTTATGTCGAAGCTATCGATATAAATCGTACTTAAGTTTTTTTTAAACCCATTGGTACGAGCCTACCACCTAGGGATCGAAGACGGACCTCATGACTCGAATTTCGATCACCCAACCACTCGGCTATCGTGACTGATATAAAATTGATATAAAGAATAAACAGAAATACGTTGCCTCGGTACATTACAGCAAAAAAACCGCATCTGATCCCCTCCGTCCGTAGGGCGCAATAAATAATCTTTCTTACTGCGTAATTCATTTTAATATATTGCGTTGTTTCCTCAATAATCACCCCTAAAAGAAATGTAACGTATGCAAATATTATATGAGTTCATGTTTCAGAAAACACTTCTGGCGTATAACTGGAGATTTAGATGTTCTGTTATGTAGAACTGTTCTAGCTCAAGAATCGTATTTAGAATTTTATTGTAAAGTTTGTTATTGTTTATACACCTTCATACTTTTTCCCAATACTGGGGTAGACAGTGGTCCTTACAATCTATCCTTCACCTAAGACTAATAGGAAGAATATTTCACGTAGTGAGTTTTCAAATATCGAAGTGTTGGAAAGTTTTGGAAAATTAATGATCACTACCTGGATGACCGAGCTTTGCTCGATATTTTTTTTTTGATAAATTATGTTTTTTAGAAATTACATTTAAGTTATTATTATTATTATTATTTGAAATAAATAAAATACATATGTAGATAGGGACAACATCACAGACATTGTTGAGATCCCAATGTAAGATGCTAAAGCACTTGTGGTATGAGAATCGGAAACAATGAAGGCACCACAAACACCCAGACCCAAGAAAATGTAGAAAAACCGATTTTTCTACATTGACCCGTCCGGGAATCGAACCCGGGACCTCGAGATGGCGACACCTTGAAGAGACCAGTGTTTACGCCACTCGTCCACGGACGTCCTCGTCAATTTATGTACGAATTACATACTGATAAAATGATGAAATATGAATAATATTTTTCGATTTTACCGACCGAATAATAAAAAAATATGAACTGGTTATTTATAGAAAAATTCATGAGTGCATTTAGTTATTAAAATATATTTCTATTTATATTAATTATATTTCTGTTTAAGTGGCAACATTGGGCTACCTAAACGCCACCTTTTTGTTATTTTCTTTCAATAAAAAGAATAAATTTATGTTATTAAGTTGACTATCGATAAAGTTGATTATTAAAACAAGAATAAAACAACATTTTCTGAAAATTAATCCAAGGTAGATCGATTTGTCGCCCCCGAAATCCCCTCTATTATTATAGAGGCTATTTCGGATTTTTTATGAAAATTGTTGGAGCCGTTTCCGAGATTCAGATTATATATATTTACAAGAATTGCATTAAAGATGTAAGATATCTAAAAGTTTGAATAAGGTTTGAAAATTGTAACCTGAATTGAAAAGGTAAGATTAAATTGTTAATTTAGTGGCGTCTCTATACAATTAAGTCTTAATAACCTAGTTAAAATAATGAAGTGAGTGTAATGGAAAATTCAAAACATGGTTCTATAGTTCGATCTCCAGAAGAAAGGCTCATACATTCAATTTGAAATTTTTAAAATAACATTTTCAAAAGCTTTTCCCGATAGCCTAGTCAGAAGCGACTCTTCCTTCGAACATTTGGGGTTGCGGGTTGGAATACTGTATTCTGTCGTGAATTTTTGTATGTGTATGTATCAACATTTATTTATTTAAATATATGTCTATGTAGGAATATTATACCGTTACTTTGGACACTAATAAGGCAATAAGATACACCCCACCTGTAACATTGCCCGAAATTGGCTTCGGTGAAACGTGGGTCGAAGAGACTTAACTGTTTAAACGTGCGCTGACCATAGTATGGGTTATTTAAAGATATAATGATATAAAATTTGCATCGTTGGTTTGGACCCAAAGAGAAAGGCTCTGCACCTATTATGTTATCTCAGATATATTCAGATGATTTGGGACTCGAGAGAAATGGTCTTGACCTCGGATCACAAGTACTTTAAATGTGGTAGTGACTTTAATAGCAAATTTTAAGAAAACTATTTTTAATGGAATTAAGTGTTTATATAAACAAATATTCACGTAGTATAATAAAAAAATTACAGATAAACATATAATAATACTTATAAAAAGTAATGCAAAACTACCTCCGTCGCCTCCAGAATTCCCAACGAACGCCTGTTAAGTGAAACGACATTTTTCGCTGTTTTTCTTCAAAGACAATTTTATTTGAACCCGCCGCTCGCCCAACAAAAGAAAGCAAAAATGGCCCGTGAATACTCTGAATTATTAATGTTATTGTAGAGACTTTCTCGGAAAGTATTTCTGTATTATTTTCATTATCATCATCCTGTAGGTTATATTATTTTCAGTTGAATATTTTCGGAGTCGGCATACTTTTGTTGAAAGTATGAATTTATTTTTGTTGTATTATAACATTAATATTATTTACACACATTTACAATATATTATTATTTAAACATATTTCTTTTCGTGATTGTCGTAAGAGAGCTTGGAAATACAATTGGCTACCGACAGATCGGTATGATCATGTAAAATATAGCGACCCAAACTTCAGCAGACGGACAGCAGCGTCTACAGAGCGATGTCTATGATACTGAGATCGTCAATCCGCTTACTAAGCGTAACAATAATACAAATTATTATGCCGTTACGTGTTACTTGATTTTTTAATTTGAATATGAATCTTCAATAAAAAAAAGTGTCTATTAATAATAATAACTAAAACACACCAAAAATATATATAAAATATCTTCACGCAATTCCCTATACAGTGGTATACAGAGGTCTAATCTAGACAATTAAGTCCCTTCGACCCGCCTTCCACAGAAGATATTTTCAGGACAACGTGACAGGTGGTGAGCCTGTCGCCGCCTTTATGTCCAAGCCAGCGATGTAATTCGTACATAAGTTTTGAAAAATTCATTGGTACGAGCCCGAAACAATAACAATATCATGTAGTAGGTAAAGAACTATTGGCTGTATACACCATTACGTAAAGATCTAATTTCTTCCCCCATTACTACTACCTATACATTTACATACCTATACATTTAGAGAAAACTTTTACAACCGCCTGATATAATTTTTGATTATTTTTTTTATTTTCGCGATACTTCTCAATACTGGGATAGACAGAAGTATAGACAATTTATTATTTTCGAGCCATCTTTCTCAAAAGCTTAAACGGGTCAATTCAGACTGTTTTTTTAAGAAGGAAGGTGTCGAAATAAAATCAGTTCTTCAGATGGAAAGTGACTACATAAAAAAATGAATTGGGTAAGGGCAGAAAAATTAGGAAAATGAGAGGGATTCGGTAATGTGTCCCAGGTTGCCTTCTACAACGGACGAAATGCAGCAACATGAGACGCCTCTACTGCATGTGGCGTACATACTAAAGTTCATAGTATAGCCAGCTCTAAGGTCACAGATTTGATCCCCGAATGGGTCAATGTAAAGAAACAATTTCCTTTCTTGCTTCCGGTCTGGGCGTTTGTGGTACGTTGTTTCAGATTCTACAACAAAAGTGCTTTATGTAGGTGTTTACTTTGGGATCAGACCAAATCTATATGATGAAACAATTTTGCGAATTATAATTTTTCTGTATTATTTCAAGCCGATATGCTGCAAATCCTGTTGTGTCACATTCTACATAAAAGTGTTCTCCATAATTAAATTATTCATTAATTGCATTGAATAAAAACTTATGGATTAATATGAATGATTTAAATCAAATAAAAAAATAATACTGACATGGGCGGAGTACGCACCTTTCGTACGTATTACTTCTTTATGATACTTGCTTACCCACCTACCTATTTTATCACGTAACAAACTGGCCAGTAAAAATGAAAAATAAAAGGCTCCGTTCACAAGATGTAAACAAACAATAATTCTTTGTCTCCACCCAGAACCCGAGCTCGCCAATCTTCCTGCCCGCTTGTCACAGCAAGGCAAGCGCCCTATTTCTAATACTAAATTATTCATGGCTTCGAAGCACCGCTAAGTACCAGTCCGCCAGCGAAGGCGTACAATTTCACCACGTTACAATCTTGTATTTTGTTATTAGTATCAGTAATACGGGCTTGAATTATTAGGTGCTCAGATTTTGACCACAAAATTATAATTGACAAATTTTACTGCTACAATAGGAATTGTTTTCGCATCATAAAAGCTAATTAACCTAAAATTACATGAATAGGTATTAGACAAATATACGAAGTAATAAATACCTTTTTTTTCATTAGGCAATTTATTAAGGCTAGATAGACGCTCACAACAATAATAATACTCGAGTTAATCTAAGTGTGGAACGCGTCAGCTTTAAACCACTAGTGCATAATTATATCTTCATACTTTTCCTAATACGGGGGTAGGCAGAGGTCTAAGTCTAATTAAGTCCTATCAATTAACCTTTCTTCGATGACATTTTTGGGGCAATGTTACAGATACAAATCGAACATAATTTTTTCAAAAATAATTCTATCGGTAGGAGCCTACAACCTGGAGATCGACCTCGAGTCTCTTGGCCATAATTTTAATTACTCCACCACACAGCTATGATATTTGTCACACGGCTAGTGCAGAATTTATATTATGGGTGCCCCCTTCATTGGTAGCAACATTTTCGTGCAGCATGATGATTTACCGATAATGTCTACTCTTTAAAATTATTGCGCAACGAGTCAAAGAGTATGTAAACACTGCCTGTGTTTATTTAATCTTTGACAACAGAATATTATGTGGCAGCACAATGGCAGTATGTAATGTTTGTATGTATCTAATGTTTTATTTTATTTTAAACAGATATTTGGCGACCCATAATCCGGGTTAGTAATGACTCTGGCTTCGAAGCTAATAGTCGCGAGTTCGGATCCCGCTAAGGTAAACATTTGTGTGTTAAATATTACTGTTTGTGCTTAAGTCGTGGATGGTTATATGTATTTATGAATATTTATGTACATAAATTCGGTCAAAAGTGGACTAAATAGTCGATGGCATTTTCAAGGACTCTTACGATACACACAGTAACAAATAGGGCAATATTTTCTACTCCAAACCACACGCGTCTACCCAAATTTCATTAAAAAACTAATTTACGAGAAATCGTCTAAATTTTTCCTTATTTCGCAACACTGTCTAATAAAACAATATATATCCGAAGCCTATGGGAAACTCTTAAGCGGGCTAACTTTTTTATTCAATTAAGCAAGAAAAATTACTACAGGACCAATGAATCACCCCTAACTGCCTTTCTTATTATATATTTATGTTAAACAGGTTTAAGTGCCTATACTGACTCAGCTCCACCAGCCGTATACGTTGAACCCTTCTCTTCTATATTTATGTCAAAACTTCTGCTTAAATTTTGTATTACGACGTTTAAGCTTGCTTAGAGAGTAGTCTTTAACACTTAAATGAAAGTTTAATAACGTGAAAAATATTTCTATTAAAGAATTTGAATTTTGATTATTATTAATGATGTATATTAAAGATTTTGATTATTTGATTTTTTTTAAATCCTTTTTCACAGAAAAAAAACTATTTTTATATTTACAATACTGATTTATTAGAAATACTATAATTTATACCCTTTTAAAACAAAAAAAAATGTAAATAAATATCTTCTTCAGACAGAGGTCTAGTCTAGACAACTAAGACCTTCCACCAAAGATATTTTCGGGGCAACATGACCGGTGGTGAGCCCGTCGCCGTCTTTATGTCCAAGCCAACGATGAAATTCGTACATAAGTTTTTGAAAAACTCATTGGTACTGCCACCAGGGGATCAAACTCGGGTCTCGCGACTCGAAATTCCGGCCACCCAACCACTCGGCTATCGTGACTTCTTTTGATTTTATTATATTATAAATGATTATATTATAATAATTTACAATATTATAATAGTACATTTTATTTGGTAATAGCCGAGTGATTGGGTGATCGGAATTCGAGTCAAGAGTGCCTAATTCGATTCCTTGGTGAAAGGGTCTTATCAATGGGTTTTATTTAAAACTTATGTACGATTTATATCGTTGGTTTGGATATTAAGGCATCAGCACTGCCAAAGGTGCTAGTTGCCTAGTACTGCGATCGCTAACCCGCTTGCCAGGCTTGGCGTTTATGGGAAACTTTCCCGTATGGGAGAGAGTTATACTCGTATGTTGCAGTGGACTTTTACAGGCCGTTATCTTAATATACCTCACCCAAATATTGAGCCTACATTAGTAAAAAATATTTTTTTTTTCATGATTCACAAAAAAAGCGACTAAGAGAAAGTTTTAAATATAGAAAATAGCACGCCTTTTTTAATTTTCACGCATTGGAATCTTATTTAAGATAACGTTATAGGTGGTGAGCTCATAGTTGCTTTAGTGTTCAAACCAACGTTACTATGCACATATATAGTTGTATAGATTAATGTATACACAAAAATTGGCAAAACCCGCTCATGCTTCGATGTGGCAGCGTATTAATAAAAATTAGTTAAAATAATGTTAATCTTTGAAGATAGAAAAGAATATCATCTTAGACAAACGGTTGTCATGGCTACAACAATTTCACAATATGATATAGTATATGGAATAAAAGAATCGTTAATGTTGTTATTAACTAATAAAAAAACACTTGATTAAAACTATCCTATCTAAGGCATGCCAGCAAAACACACATTTTAAAAAAGAAACGTGAAACTTGGTAAGATAGTTCCGTGACACGAAATTATATGTAATAGATGTAAACATCCATGACATGAGAATAAACATAAATTATCATCACACATTTCTCAAATGGAATTCGAAACCGCATCTCTTAGATTTGACAACAGTGTAAGTGTCACTAGAAACTCGTCTATAAGTTCATGTAACAGACATTTCTGGATGACTACACAGCCAGTTCAACAAAAATAATTTTTAACTTATAAAAAATATTTTTTTTTCTTTTCATTCGGCTTTCTACACAAGCACGTCTTTTTGTTAAAATTTTACACCATTTGATGGTGACATTAAAAATGTGCATAACGCATAAAGTTTTTTGACGACAACCAGCCTCCGAGCTAATGGACTAAGCCACTTTGGTGTTTTAACGATCTTTAGCAACAGCTAATGTAGCCTTACAGAATGCAGCCACGCAAATGTTCCCCACAAAATTAACTTGAGTAAATTACCTTTTTAATAACAGGTACATTACCTTTACCTGTTAATTTTTAAGTCACGATGGCCGAGTGGTTGGGTGATTGGAATTCGAGTCAAGAGACCCGAGTTCGATCTCAAGGTGGTAGATTCGTACTAATGACTTTTTTGGAAACTCAAGTGCGATTTATATCGATGGACGTAAACGTCGATGTCCCAAAAAATTTCTTCAATGAAAGGTGGGTTGAAAGGGGTTTGTATAGCCTTGACCTCTGCCTATCACATTAGTAAACATTTTTTTTCCGACCAGAGGAAAAGCCATGAAATTGACAATTGCTAGCGAATGACCGCTCATACATACTACAGAAAAATAATCCAGACTGGTGACGGGAAGTAGCGACTTATATGTATTGCGATCGCAATCCATTCCATCTATTTGATATCCTGGAGCGATTCCTAGGTTTGTTACAATTATTGATTTTTCAACAACAGCGTTCAATCAGGACACATCAATTGTATACATTCAATACATTATATATGAATTATATATGAATAAATATGAAATCCATACATACATAAATGTATAGGATAGGTAGGGAAAACTTTACTTTCTTGCTATGATTCCAAAATAAGTAGCTACAGCACTTGTGTTATGGAAACAGAGACAACAAAGCTACCACGAACACCCAGATTCGATAAATTTATAAAGTGTTTAAGGTACAATCGTTATTTCCGAATTCACAACACAAGTTCTTCAGCTACTTTCTTTGGTATAACAGCTATGAATGTGACGTTGTCACTATCTATATATGTATCTATTGAATTTACATATTTAACATATATAAGTAGTAAGGTTACTTCCTTTAGAGTTATAAAATATTCTTATGATACACACGCACATAATTAAATTAAAAAGGACGCAAGAGAATGGATATATCTTCAACAAAGACACAAAGGCAATGAAAAGATTTTACAACACGGATACTAATAAAATTAAAGTACTATCATAGCTGCCCCGGGCAGCTGAAACGTGCTCAATATTGTAAGACTTGGAACTGAATCAAAAGCCTATAATATTTAAGTCATTTAACATTTTTTATTTATGGTCTCGCCTGATTGGGAAAACATACAAATGGATATAAAATAACCATAAAACAATTTATCATAACCAGGACAGATCCAAAAGCTTCGAAGCTAAGGGCTACTAGTTCGAATCCCGGCGTGGTAAAATATTTACGTGATGAATATAAATGTTTTTAATAGATTAATAAATGTCTACATGTCTATATGAATATTTATATAAGTGTTGTTAGTATGGAAATTCAGGCAACGATACAACTTTACAAAAAAAAACTAAAAAAAATTATGAGATCAGGCAAGACAGCCTTCGACCCAGAAGTGGCTCGACGAAATCAACTCTGCTGGACAACGTTCGGAAATTTCATTTCATATTCCGATGTCGAGTTAACTGAACTTATTTTTTTATCTGAAGGTACGATAGCCGAGTGGTTGGGTGGTCGGAATTTCGAGTCATTAGACCCGAGTTCGATACCCAGTCGTACCAATGGGTTTAAAAAAACTTATGTACGAATATCGTCGGCTTGGACATAAAGGCGGCGACAGGCTCACCACCTGTCACGTTGTCCCGAAAATATCTTCGGTGAAAGGTGGGTCGAAGGGGAAGGCGATGGGTGCCGTTGTTGGGGTGAACGAAAAAAAAAAAAAAAAAAAAAAAAAATATATATATATATATATATATATATATATATATATATATATATATATATATATATATATATATATATATATATATATATATATATATATATATATATATATATATATATATATATATATATATATATATATATATATATATATATATATATATATATATATATATATATATATATATATATATATATATATATATATATATATATATATATATATATATATATATATATGAACGAAGACCGTTAAAAGATGCCCAGATAACCTAGAAGGTGGAACTCTGCCTTCGAATTTAAAGGTTACGTACTCAAATGCTACTAGGGTCAAGTCTTAAATAAGAATGGTAGAGCCACGCATCAGCTTTTGTTGATGCATGAATGGGCCGGCTCGACCGGGGAAGTACCACGACCTCACAGAATACCGGCGTCAAGTAGAAGTCTAACTTCTGCGTTTCGTCTGGTGATTGCAGGTAAACGGTGGTCCACACACCCCCTTCCCCCAATTCTGGGGGAGAGGGGCACTCTAAGGGAGGCAACGCATCTGCTATGCCACTGGTATTGCGGGTGTTCATGGGCGGCGGTAATCACTTACCATCACGTGAGCCACCTGCTCGTTTGCCTCCCTTTTCTATATAAAAAAAGAAAAAAAAAGAATACGAATAAATGTACTTGACAAGCCCTAAAATTATATTTTCATCAATATCCCAAAGTTTACAACATCTACCGTTTGACCCGATTACCACCGAATCTAATTTGGAACATCGAGACGTGATGAGCCTATCGTGGTACAAAAAATCTTGCCTTATTAGGTCGGATGCTTTACCGGCTGTTGGTAATTAGAGAATAGGAATTGAAAGTAAATGCTCTTGCGGTAATATTTATTAAAACTCTAGATTCCGCCCACAACTTCACAAAATCGCGTTTTGTAGTAATTGTGCGGAAACTTTTTATTTACTCTACTTAAAAGAAGCCTACGTACCCATCGAGATTACCAATACTATAAATCGAAACCAGTTGAACGATGCAGTTGGCAGAGCTTTTACAAAGATTTGTAAAAGCTTTCCCAACATCTACTTATCTACGTGGTCATTGAACCCTAAGAGTAAATATTTACTTTGGTTGCTTCCAATATTGAGTATTAGTTCGAAGCGTAAAATCAGCTCATGAGTTATTATTTTTTTCTTGTATACAGCACTTAATATTCTTTAATAATTATTACTTAATTATTACTAGGTGTGTGTCCGTGGTGGCCTGTGGTGAGGGTGCTTACTTTATACCCGAGTCCCAAGTTCGATCATTTCTTAAATTGTCATAAGTAATTTTAAGTCTTCGTAATAATTGTGAAAAAATGAAGTGTTAGTGATCATCGTCAGCTGGCTGGCGGCGCTTATCATCTGTCTGATTAATTTTGATTTGATATTTTAGAAATTGTTTTCTCGCCAATTATCGGTTGCCAGTAAGACTTTAGGCTTCTTTTAAGGCTTTTTTCGTATCTGCCTCTTACAAAATCAACGGAAAGAAATTAGATGGTAATATTCTTACACCGATACAATTCGAAAAATTAGGTAAATTTTTATTATGGATAGATTTTGTGCATGCATTCTGAATAATTTAAATTGGGCTCTATTTAGAAGTCACTTATGGTGCAAATGGTATGTTTTATCTGAGATAAAACCGTTGCTATTGGTAATAAATAAATAATAAATACATATCTTCACGCCAGTCCCAGTACTGGGGTAGACAGATATCTAGACAATTAAGTCCTTACGAACAACCTTCCACCGAAGAATTTTTTGGGACAACTTATAATACATTATTAATATTTATTATTACAATACATTACTAAATTTGATAAAGTCCAGTCAAATGATCAAGTTACTTTGTGTAATTTTTACCAGATTTGTCACATCTCATAAACCAATAATCGGTAAAAAAATGTTTTTAAAATAGCACATCAATAAAATTAATAGTCTATTTTACCACATAAATATAAAAGGTAATTTGAGTTGATTTTGAGCTAAACGCCTTTCAGAGGTTTGTAATTCACCTACATAGAGGCACGAAAGAATTTTTAACGACACTTGCTATGCAAATGAAGTGCTCTTGAAAAGCTTCCAATGTTTATGTCTGGTCAGCTTCACCTACTATACCATAAAATATGTCGCGTTGAAACTTTTATTTAAAAAAATATGATTTTTATATTAAATTGATGAAGGGTTTATTAAAATTATGAATTATGATTTTAATATTATAATTTTATACACTTTTTTTACTATGAAATGAATGAAATTAAATATAACTTTATTGTAATCCATTGCATAAAAATTACAGAAAAAGGAATAATTAACACAAAAATAGTTAAAACTAGCCCAGTTAGAAGCGAAATCGCTTTCGAATATAAGGGTTACGAGTTCAAGTTCCGCTAGATTGCACGCACGCACTTTTGGCTATTGTATAGTTACTTACAATATACTTAATCAGTTTTAAGTATGAACATTTAATTAATTAATTTTCTGTAACATATTTGTAGAATGGTAATGGTCAACTCATTACCATTCCACAATATTATTCTCATAAACAATAGGCGTAGACAGAAGTCTAGAAAATTATTTTCTTTCTACCCACCTTTCTCCGAACACATTTTATGGATAGTAGGTTGTGAGCATGTCACCATCTTTATGTCCAAGCCAACGATATACTCGTACATAAGTTTAAAAAAAAAAACTCTTCGGTACGAGCCTACCACTTGGGAATTGACTGCGTGAATTTTAATTACTGAATTACTAGACTGTTAATTGATTAGACAAAGTCTAAGCTAAGCGGCAATAGCCTAATGGTTTTGGGTGCGGACTGCGAAACATGACGTTGCAGCTTCGCGGCGACAGGCACAACAACTACTCTTATATATATATATATATATATATATATATATATATATATATATATATATATATATATATATATATATATATATATATATATATATATATATACATATATATATATATATATATATATATATATATATATATATATATATATATATATTTCCAAGCCAACGATGAAATTCGTACATAAGTTTTTAGAAAACTCATTGGTACTGCCACCTGGGGATCGAACTCGGGTCTCTCGACTCGAAATTCCGACCACCCAACAAATCGGCTATCGTGACTTTAAAAAATATTGTTTTTTCTATTTGTTTTTCCATATACCTAACACCATGCACATTTTCAATCATAATTGCTAGTTACGAGTAAAAATAAAATAAAAATAACATTTAAAAAAAAATAAAGCAAGTAGCTAATGTCCCTAACACGACGTTTAACAGCCAACGTTTAAAATACAAATGGCCCCGACTGGACCGTGCCCATTAAAATAAAATAACCATCCAATTCCCATCTCGCACTAAACACAGTTTAATTTTGCTCAGTGGCTAATCTATTCGTGATCCAAAAGCCAGATGCGGTCGGAACGACACCGCGCCTATCCTAAATAGATGGGCGGCAAAAAACCGGGTGTGGTTAACGTAACTAGGGGATGCACTTCCCTAAAGCCGGAGGGCTATGGGGGATACTTGTGAATGATAGTGCAGCTGTTTTAAATTATCTATTTGCTAATTGTTATATGACACGGAACAGATATAATACGGAATAGTACATGTACGTATTGAATAAATAAATAAATATCTTCACGCGCCAGAGGTCTAGTCTAGACATTTAAGTCTCTTCGACCCACCTTCCACAAAAGATATTTTCGGGACAACGTGACAGGTGATGAGCCTGTCGCCATCTTTATGTCCTAGCCAACGATAAAATTCGTACATAAGTTTTTTAGAAAAACCCATTGCTACGGCCACTTGTGGATCGAACTCGGGACTCATGACTCGAAATTCCGACCACCCAACCACTCTCCTATCGTGACTTATCGAGACTTATTGAATACTTGGAATAAAAATTTTAATACACAATTTTACATATAGAAAGAAAGATAGAAAGTGTTTTTTTGTTACTACAACTCCAAGAACGAAATAATAACTAACTCATCATAGTGTTGTTATTTAGTTGCCACTGTGGCAACGCTGACATTCTATCGTTTATCATCCTTCTATGTGCGTTTATCGTATGTAGTTCTTGTTAAGTTCTATTCCAAACTAATTATTAAAACACAAACGTACAAGACAAAACATTTGAACTAAGATGCACTGAATTAAGATAAAGTGAATTGATTAAATAATAACCTTGAATCGTTAACCTAAATAGCAGAGTTGCTACATTTTTTAAATATTTTGACGTTTCTCCAGATGAGGTATGGAAAAATTATCTATGTTTATAAAGTTAGATGCAGATAGAAAGAATAACAAATTGTACAGACACAAGGAAAAAATTTTATCATCGATAAAAATTTAAACAAGGTCCATAATTTATGGAACGTCAAATATGTGTATTAACATCATACGTCAAATATATGTATATATAGGAAAGATAGAAAAATGAGATAAAACATCTTTTGATTTACACACTGAAAAACTACAAACAAATATCTACAACATACAATTCCAAGTCCAATTTAATATTGCAAGTTGAATGTGTTCTCTTATATTTAGCATCAACCGTATAAACACACGGTTTCTAGAATTATACTCGGGAGAGTACGGTACCCGGAAGTTTTCAAACGACTTGAGGCAAAGGTCAGCAACATTTCGGTCGTAAAAGAAAAAGGAGCATGAACTTTTTACTTTTGAAGGTACCAGGGCAATATGGACAGTAGTATATACAGTATTGCAATGAAGCTGAACAAACTCACACGATTTTCTGAAGTTGTTTTGGACTAAACCCTGTTGGGGCAACGCGGAAGGATATTCTCGGCTATAATCTCACCTAACAGCGTTTGAAGGATGATCCGTCCAGTAGGTATTATAGCAATTGCCTTTTTACTTATAGATGCAATTAAAAATAAAAAATATTATGTACATAAATAGATACATACATAAATAGAGCTAAAGACAAGGTTTTTATTTAGTTTTCTTCGTAAACATGCTATTTAAGAGTGTATATATGTGAATTATGAAGTGAGTATATAAGTTAAAATTTACTATAATAAAATACATAATATAAAACTTATAAAAATAAAAAGTTGTCAGCAAGAAATCGGTTTTAGCGATAAGTCCGTCATTTGTATCACCATAGCACTGTGTAACTAATAAATTTGATGTTGTAAATTTTCTGAGTTTTATGCAATAAAGAGTATTCTATTCTATTGCATTCGATCCTATTATTTGTAGTCAAGAGACTCGAGTTCCATCCCCACGTGGCAGGCTCGTACCAATGGGTTTTTCAGAAACCTTGTACGAATTACATCTCAACACCTGTCAAGTTGTCTCTAAAATATCTTCAGTGGAAGGTGGGACAAAGGGACTTAATTGTCTGGACTAGACCTTTGTCTATCCCTGTATTGGGAATTGCGTGGCGATATTTATTTTTTTATTTTTTCTATCTATCTTATCATTTTGATGTGAAACATCTATAGCCGCACGTAAAACCGATTTCTGGCGTGGCAACGCATGCCGTGCACGTACGTAGTAGTGTTTAATTATAAACCTTAATTCTCAGGTAATAGGGTGTAAATTAGTATACCATTGTATGCACGCTATACAATGGTATACTAATTTACACCCTATTACCTGAGAATTAAGGTTTATAATTAAACACTGAAATCCCTTTTTTATATTTAATTAATTATATTCATATTATTCATATTAGTGACTATGTAAATTATATTAAGATTTCATTTTACATGAAAGGTCGTTTCCTTATAGTCAAAAATGTTCAACAATTTTTAAAACGAATAAACATAAACTACCATTAAAATTAGCTGAGATTTTAATGTAAATTTGCAAGAGCTGAATCACTGCCATTAATGACATTTCTTCAAAAAGAATTTCAATTGCAAATCAACAACAATCCAAAAGAATCTACTACCAAATATGGAACAACTATAGATGCTGTAATTGTGAGATATCTTGATAATGTTTCATCCAATACTTTTGTAACGTATTAAATAAGTATATAAATATCTTCACGCAATTCCCAATACAGGGGTGGACAGAGGTCAAGTCTAGACAATTAAGTCCCTATGACCCACCTTCCACCGAAGATATTTTCGGGACAACGGGACTTTACTACTACGGGACTTTTGTAACGTAGTTTAGTTATCATCGACCAATCGTCACAGTAATACCGGCAGAGGAAACATCGAATATAACTATAACTGAAGTCACAGAGAGAGAGCAGCAAATATTTAAATTGTGGCCACTTGATATTAATATCGAATTTTTATATCAAATGTAAATAAATGTTTATTAAATAAAGTTACCATTTTCATTTTTTCATTAGTATTTTGTTAGTACTTAATTTTTTCATTCCTGTAATAATATTACCATTTATGCATATTACTTGTACACACACGATGTTTCACATCTGCCAGGCGTCCCATGACGGCTCACATTTTTTTTTTCTGTAGACCATGTTCAATCGAATCAAATCTCTATTATTTACGAGATATTTTTAAATCCAACAACTATAAAGATAGTTTTAAAAGAAACCTTTTACTGAGGGAACATTTTGCCGTATTATCGATAGTCTGGGTCGTTAAATCCGGTCTGCATTTCGCACTCACCATCTGAGACCGACATAAAATTACACCCGAAGGATTCATCGAAAGTGAAGCCAAACTTACAGGGGTAACGTACGGATAAATACCGAGCTGGAAGCGAAGAACACAGTTTTACATTGAATTTTAACTTTCTTAAAATTCCCCATGGTTTATTTAAACGGTAAAGATAAACATTGGTTGAACGAAGTTATGGTTTGCATTGATCTAAAAGTTTAAATTGTAATTAATTGTTTTTAACGACCTCCGTGGACTAGTGGCGTACACACCGGCTTTTATGGTGTCGCCAGCTCTGTGATCCCGGGTTCGATTCCCAGTTGGGTCAATGTAGAAAACACTTTTTCAAATTTTTTCTCGGGGCTAGGTGTTTGTTTCTGAATCCATTTATTTGGATTAACTTTGGCATCAGAGCAATTTATGTGATGAGTGATATCTATGTATGTATTTAATTTTTATTACTTAAGTCGTCGCAGCGACCACACCTTATTAATTAAAGCAGTTCTTTATGTACTAAAGTCAATTTAAAATCGTATAGTAATGAAATATTTAGTAAAAATTGCAACGGTAGTCGAGCGGACTTACAATCACAATGTAAAAAATGGTAGACTCCTTCTTTGCCAATTCGTATGGTTACATGTCACACTCTTATTTATTTCTGGTCCAAAATATCAGTATAACAATACAGCCGGTTCCGATTTGAAGTATATAGGCAGTTTTCTTCTCTTGAAACCTCTCTTGAAATGATTTCCAGGAGTTCATAGGATGCATTAGCTACTTACTATCAGATTTATATAAAAAGAAAAAAGACGCCTTGCACGTTTATTTATGCACTTACATTACTGCTAATTTCAAGTATTTTTCCTTCTTAGTCTCTTAGGATATTCACGAAAACGAATGTTAAATTCTATCGCTGAGAGAATATAAAGCAATGAAAACCATAAATATTCTAGTACGTGCAAAACTTGACTCCCACGCCTCAGAATTAAGGGAGTTTGATTATTTCTAGATAGTGTTTTACGATCCTATCAAGGTCTCTTCGGTCGCACGAATTAGTCCAAATTTTATAGCCGTCTACAGCACAACAAACTACTGGGTTGAAATCTAAAGGTCAACAAAAACAAATACCTCGATAGCCAAGCGATGATGGCTGTAAATGAATCTGTAGTCTCAGGTTAGATCCATATATAGAAAGCTCGTACCAACAAGTTTGTTTGAAGCTTAAGAACGATTTATTTATTTGGATCTGAAACTAAAACAAACTAAGATAATTGGCCACCTGAGTATTGTGTAATAAGATTTGGAGAGCTTACTTCATTATTCACTGCAAACTTCAAACTTTACTAGTAAAAATTAATAAAAAAATCATAAAAAAACTATTGTTAATTTTTTCCATGTTAGTAATGATTGGCCGTGGTGACCTAATGGGCTTTGGCAGTAGTAACCCAAGTTCAAACCTGGGCCGTGTTCTAAAACAGAATTTACCACAAACTCGGTGATAAAGCTAAATTATCGTGATGAAATATGACAGTAATAATAATAATAATATCTTCACGCAATTCCCAATACAGGGGTAGACAGAGGTCAAGTCTAGACAATTAAGTCCCTTTGACCCACCTTCCACCGAAGATATTTTCGGCACAACGTGACAGGTGGTGAGCCCGTCGCCGCCTTTATGTCCAAGCCAACGATGAAATTCGTACATAAGTTTTGAAAAACTCATTGGTACTGCCACCTGGGGATCGAACTCGGGTCTCTCGACTCGAAATTCCGACCAACCAACAACTCGGCTATCGTGACTGCTAAATATGACAGTCTGAGAAATAATAAAAATATATTATTTCCTGAACCTGTAGTCAGCCAACACGAACTAGAGTTGCGTGGTGACCTTCCCATGCTTCAATCTGTCTCAAATACTCGAGAGAAAATCTTTGTCTAGCTGTGGGCATTTAATGGCAATTTTTTGTTTTTTTTATATCACGAACTCATTAACTCATACTGTTAAAATGACATTGCCATATTGTTCATACACGCTAGAATGCATTTTGTAACAGACGTATTATCAGATTCGTCATCGATCTGTTTCAAGTAATTTAAATATCATAAAAAAGGCAAAATATACTGAACTACTTGTTCCAGCAGGCTTTTTTCTATTACAAATTTAATCAATTTGCGTTAAATTTAAAAGAAATATGTAAACAAAGGATAAATGAAAGAACTATAACGTTTAAAACGCTTAACTTATCAAATATAAAAATCCCTGGCTTTTATGAAATTTCCGACTCTTACCTTAGATTTCCCAAAAAATCTTTCGTCGCACATGTCTTCATCTATGTAACAATGTCATACTCAGCTTAGTTTCGATCGACATGCCACCAGAGCCTATTGATGAAAAGGTGACAAGACATGAGAGAGAGTACTGGAGGTGCAAAAGTTTAAAAATTCAAACACAAACACAAGGATCAAACTAAAGTATCTTGCACTCAGACATAGTTATCATGCATGTAGACGATGTAGAAAGATGTTAGCAGTCTTACTTAAAAAAGAAAATTTCTATTCTCCAAGAATAATTTTCAATTGTCTCCTTAATTATAGGTGAGAACGGGTCGCAATTAAGATACAGCGCAACACTATGCAGCGACAGTAATAATTAAGGTCTAAATACACAAACCATAAACCTGAGAGATATAGCGTTGTGCACGTGTAGTTCATTTGCGCTTCAGTGCGCGCGTGCTTTTGTAATGCGCTCTGAACCGCGCTCCTGTTATCTGTTGTCCACTCTTGTTATGCCGCAACATTTTTTTTTATTTCAAAAACACTCGTGAGTGTTATTTTTATGTTGTGTGCAAATTCTGTATGACATTATGAACAGGAGTATGATATGCATATACAACTGCTGAGAATTAAGTAATTATATAAATAAGGTATTTGTCGATATTCATGGTCGAATGGCGTATACATCGGGATTTTTGGATGTCGTCAGCTCTGAGGTTCGATTCCAGGACGGAATTTCCAAATCACTTTTTCTATATTATCTCGGGTTTGTATGTTTTTCGTACATTCATAGTTTTTAATTTCATAACACAAGTTTATTCGTTAGTTATATTGAAGATGAAAAATATATAAAACCACCTTTAAGCCAAATTACTATGTCTATACATCCACTTTATTTCATTAGATTACTTAAAGTTTAAAGCAAATGTTTTAATGTTTTAAGTGGTTAGTAAAATTTTGTACTTAATAATTCACAATCGCATATTTGATGTACAAAATTAAAACAAAGTTAGAACACAGCCGAGCTCTACAGTGAAGTTGCTCGGAGATCCCCCGTCAAGGGGCGAAACTTTGTTGACACTTAGATCCGTGGCAAAGAAGAGAAGCAAATTGGATTTTAGAGTTCGGATATGAAGAATAAAAATTTCGTTCAAAGAATAATGGATTTTCTTTTCCAAACTTGCCATGTCTCGAATATAATCAAATTATCTCTTTTCTTCGTCATATCTTCACGCAATTTCCTATTATTGGTGTAGGTGGTGGTCTATATAACAAAGTCATGTCGAACCACTTTTCACCGAAGGTCATTTGTCACAACAACAATATGCTGAGCTTATCGCCATCTTAAGCATTTTGGGGATCGAATTTGGATCAATTGCGACTAAAGCTAAAGCCCCGCCCACTCGCTATATAAATAAATATCAACATGGAATTTCACGATAGCCGAGTTGTTGGGTGGTCGGAATTTCGAGTCGTGAGACCTGAGTTCGATCCCCAGGTGGCAGTATCAATGAGTTTTTCAAAAAAAACTTATGTACTAATTTCATCGTTGGCTTGGACATGAAGGCGGCGACGGGCTCACCACCTGTCACGTTGTCCCGAAAATATCTTCGGTGGAAGGTGGGTCAAAGGGACTTAATTGTCTAGACTTGACCTCTGTCTACCCCTGTATTGGGAATTGCGTGAAGATATTTATATTTATTTTAACATCGAATTTGTCGCCATCGCTCAGAAATATGTTTCTAGGTTATTAGTATTCCCCCACTCGCGATTAAATAGGTAACTGAAATTATTTCTATAATTTAACACTATAGCTCGTCGACAACGCCTCTCAGAGGTAAACGAAAGTAATTAATATTTAAAATTGATGAAATGTTTAAAATTTAAACTAACACGACACATATCACGATAGCCGAGTGGTTGGGAGATCGGAATTCAAGTTCTAGAGACTTCGAGTTCAAACTACAGGTTATAGGCTTTACTGCTAGACTAGGTGGTAGACTTTAAACTTATGTACGTTTTATGTCATTGGCTTGGACGTAAAGACGACGACAGGCTCAGCACCAATCACGTTGTCCAAAAAAAATGTCTTCGTTGAAAGGTATTGGGAATGGCGTAAAAATATTTTTTTTTATAATTTCAGCTGTACGGTATGTATGTCAAGGGTTCGTCGCCCTAAACGGTTGATTTTTTAAATTTCTCATTTATTTAATACCTCTATTCCTGCATGACTTACATGCTTTTAAAATAAATAAAAAAATGTATCACCAACACCTTCAAATATAAAAAATACTAATTACTTCAAATATAATAATCATAAATCACGATAGCCGAGTGGTTGGGTAGTCGGAATTTCGTGTCAAGAGACCCGAGTTTGATCCCCAAATGGCAGGCTCGTACCAATGGATTTTTCAAAAACTTATGTACGAATTATATCGTTGGCTTGGACATAAAGGCGGTGACGGGCTCACCACCTGTCATGTTGTCCCGAAAATATCTTCGGTGGAAGGTGGGTCAAAGGAGCTTAATTGTCTAGACTAGACCTCTGTCTACCCCTGTATTGTGAATTGCATGCAGATATTTTTATACTTTAAAAAAATACTCGTTCCAAAAATTTGTGTTTACTTATTTATATAATATGTATACAATACGTCATTTTAGCATGTGAAGGAATAGACTCATAAAATAAATTTATTTATCCAAGCCCGAACGAAGAAATAAAACTAAAACACAAATATTCTCCGGGTATGCAAAGTTTTTGAGCCGGCGAGGCTTCTATTAGAGCAATAAAGATAGTACGGCGATATTTTACGTCGAATTTTATGTATATCCCACATTTATGACGTTTATTTACCATTTTATGGACGTATGCTTGAAGCATAGTGTTAGGAATTGACGAATGTTTTCATTTCGCGTGCTCCTTTATTTTAGATTGACTAATCTTTTTCCTGAACAGGAGGTAAAGAGTTGCATAGGAATTGCTCGAAGTGTCTTCTGAACCTAAAGAAGGTCGTTTGCAATCACAGACTTAAGGTCCATTTCCGTCTCTTACATTGTTACATTTGGCCTATACTTTTTTTAACGGATCCAAAACGTGGACTGTTAAAGACGATTTCAAGAAACGTATAGAAGCGTTTGACATGTGGAAATATAGACGTATGTTGGCCATTAGTTGGACAACATACTTCTGCGCTTCTTCAACTATAATCGGTAACTTTTGGAGACTGTCAAGAAAAGAAAAGTTGAATATCTCGGACACGTTCTTAGTCATGAATGATATAAAATTTTGCGACTTATTATAATAGAAAGAATACCGGAAGGAAAGCTGTTAGTCGCAAATATAAGTTTTGTCTGTGCAATATGAGAGAATGGACAGGATTCTCAAGTTCTGATGAGCTCTTTCCACTGAAGGAGTATTCGAAGCTGAGTGCCAACCTTCACTAGTCGGAGATACACACGAAGAACAAGTGGTATTAGTGTAATAATATACCGTCCTCTCTCTAATCGTGGGTGTGGACAGAGGTGACTAAAGGAAAACTACATACTGACTTTATACTTTTTTTCAACGTATCACGGTAAATTGTTCAATTAATTATGACGATTCAATCGCTTAGTTGGTAGTGATCCGGTCTTCGAAACGAAGTGTTGCGGGTTCGAATCCTGCTCCGTTAAAACTCAGTGTGATGAATATGATTGAATGAATGTTTTTACTCCAGCCAAGGACGTTTACATATTGATAAATGTTTATCTATGTAAATATATATTGTATCCTTGGGTGGTGACATTAGGATGGCGATAACATGCTCAGCACGTTACATTGTTCCTAATAAGCTCCATACATTGAAGAGACAAAATTGTGTGTTTTTTAGTTATAAATCCTAGTAAACCTTCGTGTTTTGTTTATTATCATCTTATCTAACAGGGACACGGAAAGTAATTATATTAAACTTGGAAGTGATCTTGGTTGAGTACGTGTTAGGAAATGCTTTACTGAGAACCTACGCAAACTTTGATTGTTCCGGAGCACCGTTATTACCGTCTTATAAACTTCAATTGGGTAACTTCTACCCATTCGAAGCAGAATAATCCGAAGATTGACCTTGTACCTACACTTATGCAAATGTACTAACGCCTGGACACAATTGCGGGATATCCGATCGTAATGCGAAAGAAGTGGCGCTAAAAATCGATTTACAGATGGCCTTTAAGGTTATATTCGTATAGATAAAATAATTTCGTCAAGATAATAATTTTTATCGTTTTATTTTTGTGTATATTTATTAATATTTTCGAACAATGTGCACCTTGCGGCGTAACTTAATATAATATACAACAATAAGAATTTTTTAAAAATATCTTCAATACGGTAGCCCCGTATTGAAGACATTTTTTTCAGACAGAGGTCTAGACAATAAAGTTTCAACCCAACTTTCACCGAGGCTATTTTTGGAACAACGTACAGGTGGTGATGAATTCACGGTCTTTGTGTTAAAACAAACGATATAAATTATACACAAGTTTTGAAAAAACTCATTGGTACGAAACTATTACCTGGGGAATCGAGAAGCGGATTCCTTGATTCGAATTCTGATCACACAACCACTTGACTATCGTGACTATACAAAGTAGCAATAAGTGTTATAAATTTCCTCATTACGAAAGGAAAACGCAGAATGAAATGAAGTGTGCTATATTTAACTACTTATAATTTTACTCATACATTTGACTAGATGTTAGACAATTGTAAAAGTAGTAAGTAAGGGTAATCATTAGTATGATTTCAACATTTTATATAGATTTTATATAGATCTGCGTCTTGTAGAAGAAAAAATCGCAGGTATTTAAAAAGTTTTTAATACAAAACATAGTTTCCTTTCAACAGAGACTTATAAATTAATGGTTATTAAATATAGATGAAACTTGGCAAACAAAATCCCCCTGTAGGTACTTATTTTGCAAAATCCACAGAGTATAAATCAAGAACCGCTCCTTCTGCCAACATTCGTTAAGTTCGAGGCTCATTTCTCGAAAACCAATATAGCATTGCAATATCAATAATCAATTGGTGCATTCTTGGCGCGGTTTCAAGTCGATTACGCCCGCGATATAAGCACGCCACATTCAAATGTATCTGGGATCCTTTTGTGGGGGGGTGTCTCGCATCTGGCCGAGTTGGATTCACTCTGTTCTTGCCGGCGAACGGATGTGTACATGTTCCGGTTCTTTATTCCGTTATGAATGTTAAAATGCCATAACGTTTTATATTGTTGCGGGATGGTAGTCCGTGCCAAAGCATCGCAGCTGGAGACAGGCGTGGTCGTTGTCTTCATTGGACAAAAAAATATATTTTTCAATGTTATTTTAAAATATTGAATGTTACTACGGGGGATTGTTAAATAAATAAATATATACGAAATAGGAACAACATCACATACATTGATTTGATCGCAAAGTAAGCAGCTAAAGACCTATATACTTGGAACCGAGCCCGGAACCATAGAACTAGCATTACCTTTAAAACCGGCGTGTACGCCATACGTTCACGGAGGTCACCAAAAATGATAAATATGAATATATACATAATCACACAAATATTTACACCAAGCAAGATTCGAACCCGCATCTCAACCGCTTCGAAAGAATCTTCGAATACAAGGTCATCACAAACTAGGCTATTGTGTCGGTATGGAAAGAAAATTACTCTATGAAAAAAAGGTTTATATCCTACGTAAATACACTCTGAAGTACCTGGGTTGTTTTGTGAAACAATTCTATTAAAATTAGAGGGATTTTACCTACATCTGATAACCTTTACTACTTGTTTATTCTTTCGCGGTTCAAACTTACACTGTTGACATTGTACTCTATGCTATTCATCAACAGTAAATGAAATGAATAAACAATTATCTTCACGCAATTCCCAATATAGGGGTAGACAGAGGTTAACTTTCCAGCGAAGATATTTTCGCGTTAACCAGAGTAAGTTTTTTAAAAAAATCCATTGGTTTTTTTTATTTGAGAATGCCTTGGGGATCGAACACGGATCTCTTGAATTGAATTCCGATCACCCAACCACTCGGCTATCCTGACCTAATGAATAACTAAACAATTATACAAATTAACGGAGTGTCACAATTGAATTTGCGGTTAATTAAGTTAATTGTTATGGAATTACCCAGTTCCCTAATCGTGGATAACACGCGAAATATAATGACACAAGTGACCCATTCAATGCATAAATGGTAATAATAGTATACATTATAAACAAGTTAATACGTGAGTAGGTTCCTAGGTTGTTCATTTAAATCTTAAATAAGTAACATATTTAGAAAAGTCCCGATAGTCGAGTGGTTGGGTGGTCAGAATTTCGAGTCAAGAGACCCGAGTTCGATTCCCAGGTGGCAGGCTCGTACCAATGGGTTTTTCAGAAACTTATGAACGAATAATATCGTTGGCTTGGGCATAAAGACGGCGACGGGCTCACCACCGATCACGTTGTCCCGAAAATATCTTCAGTGGAAGGTGGGTCAAAGGGACTTAATTGTCTAGACTGGACCACTGTCTACCCCTGTACTGGGAATTGCGTGAAGATATTTGTTTACTTATTTATTTATTAATTTATTTAAAGCATATTTAGAAGTTAACGTTATCTATTGCTAAGTGGTTGGGTGTTCGGAATGAAAATCGGTATTCGAGTGAAAAGAATCGAGTTTGATCACCAGTTGATCTAGTCGTACCAATAAGGTTTTCCATAACGTATATACAATTTATATATAGGGTTGTGTATATACTTCTACAGCAAAATCCTAATAAATATGCAAAACCTGATCATTAATAAAATCAAATCAAATATTTTATTGCTTATCTCATAGATACGGTCTTATATATAATATTGTAGATCCTGTGATACCCCGTGGGGGCCCTGCAACTTACAAGACAAGAGGGAAAATTATTTATTTTAAAACTGCCATAAAATTTGTATGAAATAAAACGATAAACTACATAAATATAATATTTTTATTTTATTTTTAGACAGTATTTATTATTAGGTTAAATCTATTATATTGATGTCATATTTTTTTACATTACCATCTGTCAGAAGCTACTGCCTTTTTCAAGGCTTTCTCTTTAGAGTCACAATTGCTTACATACATAAACAACGACCTTTTAAAGTCCACTGCAGAACATAGGCCTCTCCCACAGGGAGAATTTGTCATAATCAACACGGTTGGCAAGCGGATTGGTGATCGAACCTTGGATGCTGCTGCCTCCTATCTTCGATCTGATTATTTTGGTGTGATATTTTTTAGAAATGATTATCCCGCCATCTATCGGTTTCCATAACGATATTCAAAACTGTTTCCCTTAGTCGCATCTTCACGACGCCCACGGGAAGAAAGGGGGTGGCAATATTCTTACACCGTTACCATACGGACTCTGTTACCACACCACAATTGCTTGGGTGTTCGGAATTGGAGTCAAACGACCCGAGTCTGATTACCAATTGGTTTCATCAAAACATATGTACGATTTATACCGTTAACTTAAATATGAAGACGGCTACAGGCTCACTGCCGTCACGTTGTCCTAAAGGACTTAATTGTGTAGACCTCTGTAAACAGAGGTCTAGACAATTATTTTACAAGATATTTTTTTACTTTACTCGTTTTGAACAAAATATGAAACTCCTTTCAATACTAAATCTGTAGATACATGGATCACAAGAAATGCAGAAAATTCGAATATTCTGAATATGTGGTGTTTATGTTCTGAATTAAATTGAATAGCTAACAAACTAGAAATTATACTAAGTGGATACATACGGGCTTGGTTTGTGACGAATGCAAATACAACTTAATAATAATTTATGAATAGATATTTTCATGTATTACTTTTAATAGCAGGAAGGTTTTAAGCTAGTGTTTTAATTAATCAAATAAAAAGTATAATTATTTTGATAAACGACACGAAAACGTTTTTAAAACGGACTTCATAACTTTAAAATTCAAAAAATATTAATAACCGGTAATACTCTTTTTGAAATACAATCCTTAACTACACCGAAAGTCCCCCGTGGCATTTCCTAATTAATTAGAAGCGAATGAAACGGTCTTTTCCCTTATTATTTACGTTTAATGTAACGTCGCTTCGCTTTTACCGAAATTAAATGACATTTTTAAAGTATTTTTAAAATAAAAGGAAGGAAAAACAAACCGACGAATGTCTGCGGTTTAGTTTCTCAGGCCGTTTCATAAAAAAAGCTAAAACAAAGTTTCACAGTACACTATCTTTTATGTTTCTTGGAGATACTTTTTAAATAACTGTTTCACTTTATGTTTGAATAAGGTTTGTTTTGAAATACTTCGAAAAACACTACGGAAACATTTTACTGTCACATTTCAAAAGATTATTTATTAACCTTCTTGGTATTTATAATTTTATATGTTTTATTATTATATTTTGTGTATTATGTATTTTATATAAATACTATTACTATCATATCAGCTACAACAGCGAGAGTGATTTTCTAAAACATATAGTGGTAGAGCCACGCATCAGCTTTTGTTGTTGCATGAAGTAGTAGAAGTCTAACAAACTTCTGCTCGTCTGGTGAGTGCAGGTAACCGGAGGCCCACACACTCCCCTCCCCCAATTTTATGGGGGGGGGGGCACTCTAGGCCGGCAACGCGTCTGCTATGCCTCCGGTATTGCAGGTGTTCATGGGCGGCGGTAATCACTTACCATCACGTGAGCCACCTGCTCGTTTGCCTCCCTTTTCTATAAAAATAGTTACGAAATATAGTTACGAATATTTTTTTTGTAACTATAGTGCTTAAAATTGCTATATGCTATTGTTACCTTTCTAACCGAAACACATTAATTTTTATAATGCCGCTTGGCCTTAGAAAGACAAGAATGTCATACAAATCGAAACGATTACCAAGTTAAAAAGGACTTTTATCTTTTAGATATCTTTCTTCTGCATTAAATTTGGTATTATTACAATTATTACAAATTCCACAATTGCAACCTTACCCGCTATATATAGTACATCCTAACCAATAAATATTAATTGTAAAATAATACTAAAGTTAGGATTTTGAATTCGAATCCCGCTAGCTGCAATTATGGTGAATATGACGACATCCGTGGACTAGTTGCGTAAATATCGGTTTCATTCCCGGTCGGGTCACTGTAGAAAAACCACTTTTTCTACATTTTCTCGGGTCTCAGTGTTTGTGGTGCCTTGTTTGTTTCAGATTCCCATACTACAAGTGCATCTTACATTGGGATCGCAGCAATGTGATGTTGTCCCTATCTATATATATGTATTTATTATGTATGAAATGTTTGTACTAGAGTCATGGATGTTTATACGTATATATGAATATAATATGCCAAGGTTATTCTACTATAGCCTGAAAACTAAGACGAGGATAAGTCCACCACTCGTCAAGTTGTCCTAAAAGTCTTTGCCTAAAGGAATTTTATTAAGAATTTTCGACGCTCGATAGAACTTAATTGTCTAGACCTCTATCAGAAAATGAAAAAAAAATCACTAAAGTAGTCACTGACACATTATATTATTTATAATCTATGACAGCACCACTGACACCTAGAATTTTACATCTAAATCGATGAAGCTTTAGTCTTTCCTCAAGAACAACCGTGCCCGCTTATACTCAAGACAGATGATATATTTTATAATTCAACGCATGCATATTCAAAGCACTTCATGTTATAGCGCGATATGAAATCCACAGGAACGTTTTGTAACCTGTGGTAAAAGTCAATTCGGCGATATATATTCTGTTTCGAAATCCGGAAGTTGGCGGAAGCGTTTTTCACGCGGAAGGTGATAATTGGCCCATTTGTCCGGAACATGGCCGAGCTTAATTCGGCGGGGTCACGCCTCGCACCGGTTAATACTTAACATTATAATGAGCTACCTTTTCCAGTGCCTTCGATAATGTACCTATTAATTGTTTCGAAAGGTCGAATACTACAAGGACAAGAACGTAGCATTTTGCATCTTCGACTGTTTATGAATGAATTAAAAAGGTTTGATATAATATTCATTATTATTATGCAATGGTGATAAAAAGTTTTTTTTATTTCTTTATAACTTTTATTAAAGTTCTAGACATATAAAATAGATATCAATTTTAATGGGTGATACAGTTAAGCGACTTTCTATCGACTCGACCGAGATGGGAACCTTACAGTATGATTCGGAGTACACCAGAGGAATACTGTGCCACTGCGTCTAGCCAGGTCTGTATAGCCAGCCCTGTAGTCCTTTTTTCTAATTATTATCACTTAAAACAACTACAATAAATTATGTTTATTCCATACAATATACGTTATCTACATTCAAAACTATTTACAATCTTAATACCGAAAGATCTCCGTAACATATTTACTTATACATACTTATTTTTTGTATTTCATGAACTGCTGAAAGTAAAGTAAAGTAAAGTTAATACCAGGAATGAATATAAGTTTTTAACGCCAGTTCGAAACCTGGGTATGCCAGAAGAAGCATAAAAGCAGGTTGAAAGCAGTGGAGATGCGTTCTCTTCGTAAAATGTGCGGCCTTACCTAAGCCGACCGGAAGCGAAACGAAGAGATTCGCAAAATGGTAGGTTTGAAAGATGACCTTATCACTAAAATGGATAAGGGCGAGCTTCGATGGTTTGGGCACGTTGAGCGAATGAGTGAAGACCGAATGGTGAAGAAAATATAAAGCGCGAAAGTTAATATTAAAAGGGGTCGAGGTAGACCGAGACTAACTTTTGAAGACCATGTGAGCAAATTGCTCGAAGAAGGGAGGGTCAAGAGTACTCGGATACCTCGACGGGCATGTATGAAGAAAATGATTAATCTGAAAGAAGGGAAAGAGGTATGTAAGGATCGTGACACTTGGCGATCTGTTCTCTCTGGCTACCCCGTCAGGGACTGTGCGTGAATATAAGTAAGTAAGTAAGTAACGCCAGTTCCTAGTCTCCCAAACAGTAAGTAACTAGTGTATAGGACTGTGTTTATGCTTCGACAACAAAATCCCAATAAATATGCACCTGCTTAGTGAACTCAGTGAACTTGTACCTGTTAAGTTCAAGATTTTTTTTAAAGAACATCTTTATACAATCTGTCCCAAAAAAATAATAATTTCGGTGAATGTTAGGTTGTAAGGACTAAATTGTCTGGACATCTGTCTACCCCAGTATTGGGGACAACGTGAACATACATTTTTAAATAAAAAGGCTTTTATAATAATCATCATCAATTAATTCCTTCACATAATAATGTAATTTCAATAATAAAGAGTGTCTATCTAAATAAAAAAAATGATATTTCACATCATCGAAATAACTTTCCTATTTATTGAAAGATACGGTGCAAGATTTTCGATAGGAACACTCTTAAAATGTCTTACAACACTTGAGCGTGAAAGATCAAACCCCCACCCCCTCCCTCAAACGCCATCTACCGACTTTTGTCCGCTGCAGGGTCGGGGTCTTTTGTCGATGCTACACAATAAAATTTTATCCCGGAAACCTATTCGCAGTTACCTTTTATTATAATGTTTCAGATGCTATCCGGAATACTCTTCGAAGCAGAGCAAGGGCTATTGTTACACCTCATAATGGGGTCCAACAATTTTATCCGCTTCGAATATAAGTATAGGGGCCTTTGTAGAAATACTGTATAATTTATCAGCTTCATGAAAATATTGAACTATGAAAATATCGTCAAAAAACGTACTATAAATTACTTTTCTTTTTCGATGAAAAGTAAGTTGATAACCTGATAGCCTATTGGTAGTGAGCTTGCCGAAGCTAACAGTAGATGGTTCGAATCCCGCTATGGACAAACATGATTGTTATGTGATGAATATGATAATTATGTATATGAATATTTACAAGCAGTGGCAGCGGTCTACCTGACAATTGTTTAAAGCTCTTATAATGTCTATTATCAAGTGTTACATTAAAAGTATATCCGAAAAAGGATAGTTTGGGCATTGAAAGAATACGTGAAGATGAATAGAAAATATACAGCGCGAAAGTTGACAGTTAAAGGGGAAGAGTTAGGCTAAGACTGCATTTAGAAGACCATGTGAGTAAATTTCTAGAAGAGGGGAGGGTCCGGAAGGGTGGATACCGAGACATTGCATGTATAAAGAAAAGTAAGAATTGGATTAAAATGATAAAAGTACATAAGTATCGCGATAGTTAGCGATCAGTTCTCGCTGGATACTCCGTCAGGGATAATGCATTACCATGTAAAAATATTTTAAATAAAAAATAATAAATTATATAAAATAATAAAATTATCTTCACGTCATTCCCAATACAGAGGTCAGGTCTAGACAATTAAGTCCCTTCGACCCACCTTCCACCGAAGAAATTTTGGGACAACGGGACAGGTGGTGAGCCCGTCGCCGTCTTTGTGTTAAGTTTTATATCATAATTAACTTATAACGATGACGATATTTATTAATTTATTTATGATAAGAAACTTTATAAATTATGGCTTAAAAAACACAACGACAAAGCAACGCAACCTAAACTATTTGCACTTAATTGTTTGAAGCGCTTCTGTTGTTATTTTAGTTTTACGCTGTAAGTTTTACTACGAAGGCTGAGCGGTGGACGTATCAATCAATTACAAAGACTGACGCCTCAAGCGATATACGCTGCAGATAGGGCGCGCCGCACCATGCCTATGGGAGTGTGGTACAAATAAATCAAAAAATTATATATGTGATATTCCATTGTTATTTTTAAAAGTGATTTTTAAATTACCTGTACTTTTAAATGCCTCTATTTTGCATGCTTCATAATGCGAAGTATATGAAGTAGCTCATTACTGTATTATAACAGTATTGCGCTTTAACGATAATATGAGTTGCTACACAATATCGGCTTCTCAAACCCTACGATTGTAAATATTAAACATTATTATAATTATCTTAGAAATAATGTAGCATGTTTGTCTACAATTACAGTTATTCATATTTCGCTAGTTCATTCGCGATTGTAAGATATTCAATAGTTCACCACAGTACAATATAAATATAACAACTTTTATACTGCAATAAACATAAATGTAAGCTGACGCGCGAAAGTATTATTACGATGTGTTTATAGACATTTATTTAATTTTTTTCTTTTTTATTTATAATCTAATAAGTATATATACATTTATTGTAACTACTGATTACACGGGAAGAAAAATAAAAAACAAGAAAGCATTAAATTTCTAGAATCTGCTTTTAATACTTACTACTTTACTTTTACTTTAGGTCTAAAGGAAGTTCATATTTATGTTTATCATCTATTCGCTTTTATCTTGCACCACGCTAAGATCTATTGCTTACAACCCTAATCAATACCTATCCGGCTGTTATTTGCAGACATGACGTTTTTATTAAATAAACGCCAATACAAAAGGGACCTCTCTCGAACTGGACGCTATTTGTTAAGTAATAGAAAATACTTGAATCGAATGTTCAAGTATTTATTCAAACAAAATTTTTCAACCCTGTCCTATGTTTTGTAATTCCACTTTACGCATTCATGAAAATAAGCCTGTACCGTAAGTGTCGATTTTCCATAATCACGACACTTCGCAAGCGGAGCGGGCTCCTGGCCATAAACGGTCTGCTATTTTTTTGTCTTGGCATCGGTGTGTTCTTTTTGTCTGTAATTTTCAAAAGTTAGTCTCTATCTACTACGACAAATTTACACATTGTATATAAATATAGACTATAAAATATATAAAATAAGAAATAATTCACTTTTGACCGGACACTGCTTTTGTCTTAAATCTGTAAAACTTAAAGGTTTAAGAGAAAAGCAGCAGAGGAAAGCAGAAGTGTTTATTTTACCCAAAATAAGTACTATATATTATTACTAACTATCATTTATGATTTACTAATTTCACAAAGCGATGTCGCTGGTATGTTAGTACGAAACAACATACAAATCGATAAAATTAAACACAATTTAAGCGGCAATAGCCTTATGGTTTGGGTGCGGACTGCGAAACATGGCGTCGCAGGTTCGGGCCGGCCATTCGACTATTGTCGTAATCCACTTCAAACACGAGCATTGCAGCTTCGTTGTACTAGTTAACAGAAATACTAGTAATGTTATTTGATATTACTAGTATTCTTTGTAAAAAAAAAATCAGTGTCTTACTCTTACTTCGTCGTAAATAAAGTCTCGAGAAGCATCTATTCCTTCACCTATAAAGATGTAAACATAATTCAGTAACGTGATATACATGCAATATAACGTACGTAAAAGCTCAAGAAGCCGAGATAGCTTTAAGCATGCCTATCTAAAGAATGGGGGCACATTCCGCTGCGACGCCATAACGCGTTTCGCTGCCATATTAATAATTTCACGATTCTGTATTGCAGAATTGTTGGTGACGTCATAATAAAGTAATGGCTTTGTGAAAACGCCTTAAATAACTTAACGTTCTAATAATATTCTATTAAAGACTCGTGGGATTAAATAAGTGAATAACTGGTAATTGAAATATTAGTATTACAAATTTACTGTAAACGACCTATATCGCTGGCCAAAAAATGTCTTCGGTGGAAGGCGGGTTGAAAGGATTTAATTCACTCACCATCCAACCACTCGATTCTCGTGACAATTTATATATGTAATCAAATGAAATCAAACATTTTATTGCTTATCACATAACAATTGCAGTATGTATACATTATTTTCTAAAAATAAATAAAACATCTTCACACCATTCCCAATATAGGGGTAAACAGAGGTCTAAACAATTATGTCGTTGCGACTCACCTTACACCGGATATATTATCATGTAGTACGCCCGTCCGTCGCCGTCTTTATTTTCAAGCTAACAATATAATTCGTACATAAGTTTTTGAAAAACCTATTAGTACGTGCCACCTGGAGATCGAACTCGGGTCTCTTGCTCGAATTTCGACCACCCAACCACTCGGTTAACGTGACTTATATCATTTTCACATAAAATATTTTCCATTCGTTATGTTTTAACTTGTGCTAGTTATCAGTTAAGATCTCCCCGAACGGGTTCTCGCCTTGTCGTGGCAATGGGGCTTATTATACGTGACTTGGACACCCTCGCATAAGGAGCCCACATGGTTGGACTAACAAAGCGGGGTATGGCCGTCCCGAGGTGACTGCTCCAAGTGGTCTTGATTTGCCCACTTTGAACACGTGTTTGTGGAGGGACGGAGAGTGTTTGCGTCATTGCCTTCGCGCCGCACTCCGTGCCCTCCACAGTCAAGATGGACTTGAAATGGAAGAGGAATTTTTGTCTTGCGTTTCACCACGCTTCCTATCGACTGCTGTGTTGTGTTTCGGCGTATCTAGCCAGGAGAGACATGGAGAGGATTTATTCTCTTCTGAGGAGGGGCTGCCTAGGGTGGCACCTACGTGGTTGGCATCGCGGATATCAGCAAAAGTGTTCCCGTGACGTGGTGGATATTAATCCTTGCCCCGTTATTCTTTATAAGGCATACGTTTCCCAACGTAGAACAAAAAGTTACCTGTTAGTTTATTTTTAAGGGAGTAAGAGAAAAAGTTTACAGAAGCGCTATCACCTCTGAGCACAAATGTAATGCCTTTTAGTCTGTGTAGTAACGACGTAATAATATTGCAACTTCCCTTTTTCCCATGGGTGTAGTAAGAGGTAACTAAAGGAACCTGACTAGAATATCAAACAGAACATATAAATGGCTAGATAACCATATCTAAATATAGACCGAAGATGGGCAGCAGCATCTGAGGTGCGAGTGATCTGTTACTGCGATCGCCAATCCGCTTAACAAGTGTGGCGATTAGGGTAAATTCTCCCTATGGAAGATGCCAACGTCGTTCAGTGGACTTAAAGGGGCCGTTAAATATATGTATAGCCCGCGATTACTCTGTCTGGCTAAAGCTTTCAAATCGGAACCACAAAGTTAACAATTAAATATAACTTGCCAATATAAAAGAGCAAAATTTAATAGTGGCAAGTAATATTATATTGAAACCATAAAATGTTCAGACGAAAAATATGTCATTTTAAATTAACTCTTTATGTTACAAAAGAGAAGGAAATCACGTCTTTAAAAGGAACAAAGATCGGTCCGCTACTATTCAGTTGCTACCGACATAACTCATGTAATGGAATTAGACATAGCCAACATCGCTTGCAGTTGGACAATAGACTTTTCTTGTATCAATGGCCCGTTAACGCATCGCGCGGTCCCTACGAGGGTTGGGATTCGGCCAGAATCTGATCGCTTGATCAACAGGACATATTATGAGGTTGGCTTCGGTCCCAATTGAATTACGTTGAAGGGTAATCCGTAGTGGAGTAGTTTGTAAAGCACTGGGCGAATATTTTCATGCATAACAAATATCAAGTGATTTAAACTGAAAAAGTTTATTTATTATTAGTCACGATAGTCTAGTGGTTGGGGTGATTGGAACTCGAATCAAGTGACCTTAGTTTTACAAAAAAGTATCGTCGGTGCAATTAGGGTCGAAAGAACTTAATCGTGTCTAGATCGTTCCTTGTACCCCAATAAAGACGTGAAAATATTTTTTGCGCTTATTTATGGAATATTCACAATTGTGATTTCTTAGTGAACCTTGATGGTTACATCAATTCAAATGAATTGTATTTAATTCATGAAGCACTTTAAAAAAATTTAAAACGTACAAGCCGTGCTGTGACGTTGGTATTATATAAATGAGAAATTAAAAACATCAACTGAAACAGCGGGATATGGACCCGCGACCGCCGACATACCGTGGCGAAGCTATCAGCTCCGAGCCACCGTGTCATACACGCATCATTTGAAATTTTGAATCTCTTCTTTGTGTGGCACTTAGTAACGCCATCAGTCAGTAAGAATTCATCTTCTAACTCAAAATCCACAAATTTACATCTACGAAGATATCAATATAATAACGTCATTTGATTTTTCAAGCACGTGAGCCATGCCGTTGTTTTTATTATTATATAAATAAACTGACACGAGCTCGTTTCGTACCCCCGAACTCCGCCTCGTGTCTGCGAGTGACGTCCGAACTTTCGTGAAGCTACATTTCTAGATACAATAAATTTTATTACAGACAAAGAAATATGTTTGTCGAAATATCGATTCTCGCGCGATGACAGTTACAGGAGTGTAACAAACGGGCGCCTGTAGATATCGAATGATTAATGATAGAATAGCGCCCGAAACGAAACGAAAGGGACGGGGATGGTGGCGACGATGGTTTAATATCGAAACCTTTTAACTGCACTCACGATGCTACATAACTACTCAACGAAGAGGGGATTTTGATTGATTGTAACAACGCTTTAATCAGAAAGAACAAAGCCGTTTATTTTAACAAAAAAAAAACAAGATTAATATTTTTCTACACTTTCTTAACGGCCTGTAAACGTTCTTGTAAGATTGTGGCTTTTTCTGTAAGGAAAATTGGCCATAATCCTAACGACTGGGATTGTGAAGCAGATTAGCGATTGCAGACAGGCCCGAGAAAATTTAGAAAAAAGGGTTTTTATATTGCATATGAAAATAACTATGTAAATGAAATAAAGAATTAATTTGTAAAATAATGAATTAAATTAATTTTTAAAATAATCCAAACTTTCATCTTATTTCGATTCACAGACACAGTGTTCGAACATTTCCTTAATAAGAAACAAGAATCGCTTCAACTTTAGACTAGAGTATAGTTCAAACTTAACTCTATCTCAACCTATTCCGCGCTTTCCTTATCACTGTTTATATACTTGTCTACGGTTGCCCGTAGCGGATGCCCACCCGCTGAGTTTATCTGGGTTTCCTTTTAGCACATGTCAATTAAGAAAAGCTACTGGAGTTTCTTTTTTTTTTCCTTTTTCATCTGAAGAGTGTTTGTGCTTTACTTTTTTTTATTAAGGTTAAAGTAACATTTAATTCATTACCGTAGTTTGAAATTTTTTATCTTTACGCAATTTTCGAATCCGAAATCTTTAGCACTAAAGACGGGGTAAATATCAATTCTGCTATCTTTATTAATGAAAATGAAATCGTAATTATATTACAAATTATTATATTTCATTCATATGTTACGCTTAGCAACAAGCACCAAGGTAATAATAAAAGCGTAAAATTAAAGAAAGTATAAAGCGATAACTGAAATTGGTCGGGAGGTCAGAATTCGAATCGGGAGACTTAACAATGACCAATGACTTTTTCAGAACTTATTTACCATTTTTATTTTAAACTTAAACAGTAAGATGGCGACAGGCTTACCATCACACGTTGTCCCAAATAAGCTCCTTTAAAATATGGGTCGAAAGGACCAAAATTTCTTGACCTCTGTCTACCTACCATAACAACGTTGTAATGTGATTTGTTTTGTTTATGTTTGTCAGTTACAAAAAAAGATTATTATAAAAAAATATCGTATCGAAATCGTGTTGCTAGCACACAGTGGCTTTGTGTATCACCAAATGAAGTCGTAAGAGTTTCTCCATTGGACTTAATTAAAAGAAAACAGCCACATACGTGCCGATGCTTCCGACCGAGGTCGTTGCGAGATTGCGGAACACTAAATAGGATTTGGCCCGAAGTCGTGGCGACAGTGCTACCTAAATAAAACAAAATTTTCCTTTTCGGATACATTTTAATGTTGCCAGTGTTTACTTTTTAATTACTTTTTATTGTATTGCATTTTGTTTGCGCATATATTCAAAAGCCAATTTACGATTGTACTTTCATTAATCTTCACGTAATTTCCCGTAATGAGAAAAGGAGACATCTGGACAATGAAATCCTCATGTACCAATTTTGACCGTAGCTTATTGGACATTACTATTACAATATTTGTATAAATATATGACTTTATCGATTAACAGTGACGTAATCTCTTCTCCGTCAACCATGAAAAATAAATAATAATCCGTAATTGGCCTAAGTGTGGTTAATTTAGTAGATAAAATAAAATTTAACAGTTTTAAAAATATAATGTAATTTATATTAATATTACTAAATAATTAATTGAAATATAATTTATATTAAAAAAATTTATCTACGCCACCACCGCCATCTTCAAGATGGCGGTGGTGGATTAATGCCATCCCTTTCTTACTTAACACTATCAATGGCTACTAATGAATGGTGGATTACCATCTTGAAAGATTACCAGACCAGAAATAAACAGATCGGTGATGGGAACCAGCATCTTAGGAGCGGAATGTCTGGTACTGTGACCGCCAATACGGTACTATCACGGTATTAATTATCGTGTAAATGAGTATGATGAATAAATAGTTCATGACAACAAAAGACTAAAGCGGCTTAAATTCTTTCGGGATATTTTCTGTCTGATCAATCATTTAAATTTTAATCCGATGTGAGCCGTTTTTAACTTTACACTGTACGCGTAACAAAAAAAATTTGACTTAGTTTTTTTTTTGTTACGCGTACATAAATGAGAAAAAGTAATGAAACAAAATTAAATGACATATCCTTTATTTAATAGGACGTTACGTACATAAACATAATGGTCTATAATAGTTCACTGCAGGATGACAAGCGTCTTGGTGATTGCATCCATACGACCCACCCTAAACGAGACATGACAGGTGGTGAGCCTGTCGCCGTATTTAAGTCTAAACCAACGATACAATGCATACATAAGTTCAATCCCGAGCCGGTACAAGCGTACCACCTGTGGATCGAATTCGTGTCCCTTGAATCGTATTCTGATCAGCATACCACTCGGCTATCATGTATACTATATAATTAATAAATCTATGTAAATAAATATAACACACGCACTCAAAAACTCTCATACTATTCACTAACATGATACAGAGTAATAAATATGATTTCACACCCGCACATGCTTTTACACGGTAGAATCCTATGTACATTAACCAGTGCGCGATAAAATGGAATACATCTATTTTTAGAGTTAACACTAACAACAAGAACGTTGCTTTCGATTCTACGGCGGACGGATTATTTACGACGTTACTTGCGGTCCCGGTGTTAAAATAGTCCTGGCAATAGACTTTCAAACGTGTTCCGTGAACAAAAGTTATATTCTATTTAAAATAAAAAATAAAAAAAAAACAGTCAGTCGTATAGGAAGTGTTCAGTGTTTGGAAATGGAAACAATACATCGTATAATTTTCTAAACACATGTTACATAAAAACTTTGATGAATCAACAAATATCTGCTACTTCCAGGGCCAGTTTTTTCATTTTTTTAAAGCATACTAGCACTTCTAAATTCACTATTCACTAATACTACTGTAGCTGCATTAGTTGTGGGATGGTTTACGGTTATAGCAGAATGGCGGTTCAGAACCTGCGACGTTATGTCAGCAGTTGCCACCTTCAACCATTAGGTTATTGTTATTATGTTTATCTTTCTTTCATTACTCTAATACCGAAGAAGTAATTAAAAGGCAGTATTATAAAAACAATTTTGATTTAAAAAAGCCTTGAGATTAAAAAAATTATATTATTTGTTAACAGAATTAACAGGACAACAAAACCTTAAAAATTCCGATAATTAGCTTAGCAGTCTTGCGGAAAACCAAATTTAAATTGCAAGGTTTAATGTATTATTACAAAATATTAGTATAATACACCTTAATAAAATATATAAATAGTATATTTATTGTACCAACAATCTCATGATAATGTTATTATTGCAGCAGTAAGGCTTTTTGATGTTCATTTTACGGTAATAAAATCCACTTATACACAACTATAATTGGAGTAAAAAAAAATAAAAAAATTCTGGTAACATATTTACGTCATTGTTTAAGAAGGATTTATACGAAAAATGAGCACTAGTACACCGCGACAACTTCTTCAACTTCAACAGTGAAAGAAGGAAATGTATACAATTGACAAGCTAACATTAATTTTGAAAAGCTTTTTATTTAAACATAAAGTCTGAATTTTGGGTCATTCTTGTAATGAAAATATTAAATGTGTAGTTCTTAATATGCATGTATGCATGCAAAAGTAGATTATTGACGTTAATAATACCGTGTGGCTAAGAACACTGGGTACCAATAACAGTTTGAAATGCCAGTACCAAATACCGTGATAACTATTTTGAAAACATACCAGACCAAAATAAATAGTTATCCATGTTAAAAGTCACGACAGACCGAGTTCGGTCCCAGGTGGCAGGCCCGTACCAATGATTATTGCAAAACCTATATACGATTTATATCGTTGGATTGGACATGAAGACGGCGACGGGCTCACCACCGGGCACCTTGTCCCAAAATATCTTCGGTGGAAGGTGGTTCGAAGGGACTTAATTGTATAGATTAGACCTCTGACTACCCTTGTAAAGGGAACGGCGTGAAGATATTTATTTTACATCCTTGTTTAGTTACTAAAGTATGAGGTATCTCGTACCTAACCTTTAACCATTCGCCTCTGAGAAATTACTATGGAAAAACGACGTATTTTACACTTATTTTTATACGAATTTTTAAAGCACTTGGGTTAAAATCAGATAAGAGCAAAAGATATATGTTTTAAAAACTAAAACGCTGATTCATGCGATCTTATGAAACTTTATATCTTTAATAGTATTATTTCTATATCAATTCTTAGCCATTATTACTACATTGTTACTTAAATTTTATAAATGACTGTTGAAGACTTCTATTGTATCACACTTACATGAAAACGTAGTGTAATGCTGTATATTCTTCATAAAAGGGTACAGCTTGTTAAAAAAAACCAAGGTCTTATAGGCCTTCTAAGCTTCTAAGGTTTGAAAACTGTTTTCGAAAGTGATCACGTCGACACTTAACAACTTCTAGCATCCCGAACATGATGGTTTCCGAAAAGGATATAGTACATACTCTTCATACTGACAAAATTACGTCATCATCAGAACGGTCTGTAAGACTACTGCAAGATATTAACCTCCTCCAGGGGTTTTGCCGTAACCGACACGCTGTGCAAGCGGATTGGCCAACCAGTCGTACTAAGGTTCCGGGTTCGATTCCCGGTCGGGTCAATATAGAAAACACTTTTTCTATATTTTTTCGGGTATGAATGTTTGTGGTACCATCGTTGTTTCTGTATCCATAGTAAAAATGCTTAAGCTTACTTTGGGATCAGAATGAACGTGATGTTATCCCTATGTGTGTATGTTTTTTTTTATCTTGTATCTTTAAAGCTGCTGCCCATCACCGATCTGTTGAATTTTGATGGAAAAAAACGTTATGACTATTTAAATTAGCTGTGTGTACCCATATTTAATTTATGTTTTTTTTTTATTTCTTTTATAATATTGTGTGTAAATGAATAGTAAAATAAAATAAATAAGTAATAAATGAGGAGAGAAGCCGTTAGATACAACGCGATCTGAAAGGCCGCTCACAAGGCTTCTGTAATTAGAACTAGCAATTAGACAGGCATGAGGCAGTGATCGAAGTCAATAACAATTAGTGCCTCGCCTCTGGCGCAGGTTACGAAACAGTGACTCATTCAAAACTCATTTAAAAGCTTATACAAAACGGCCCCGCACCATAGGAACTTAAACATTTAGTTTTGTTTGGTGTAATATTAATGGATTTAAACGTTTTTTTTATCATCTAATCGATATTTTCTCATACAGACGTAGGCTGAGGTCTATACGATGATGTTCCTTGGACCTACTTTTCATCTAAGTTTATTTGTGACAACGTGACAGGTGGTGAGCCCATCGACTTCTTAGTGTCCATGATAACGGAACAGTATATAGTTCTATTTTCTATTTGCTATTCTAACTACTTGCTATTCCCGATAGTGGAGTAGACAGAGGTCCAGACAATTAAGTCCTTCCCACTCACCTTTCACCATGACATACTAGTAGCCAAGTCGCTCAAGTAAGCAAATGACCGAGGTTTGGTGTAGTGGCATGCTAGAATTGTTCGTAGCAATTTTATGGGCAAGATAAACCAGGCAGTGAAGGGATACATCATGAGGAAATCTTATAAGATAGGAATCCAAAAAAGCGAATAAAGAATATTAATAGATATTAAATTTAAAAGATGTGTGAAGTCCGCCGGACTAGCATAGATGATCTCGTACTGTAAACATATCATAGAATACTTCAGAGAAGTTTTTGCATATTAGGGTGCGTTTTTACTTAATTTATCTTTTTTTAATGTTTCAATATTTTTTTTGTTTTTTACCTGAAATAAGTTGAAATAACGCTATTCGTTCACGTATTTAAGACTTTAACGACTTTTCGTTCCGCATAGCAACTAGAGGTCAACTCAGTCCGCTGTTTGCGAGCTAAAACTTCGGACCTATATCTTCGCTACTTTATAAAAGGCTGTTAGTGCTTCCGGATTTTAAATCGTAGGAGTTTATCTTTATACAGATCTGTTAGATTGTTTCATGTGGAAAAGAGGAGAGGTTTTAAGTTGAATTACACTTAATTTTTATGCCGAAATGACCATTCTGTATCTATTTAAATCTTTGCAACATATTGATCATTATCTCATTAATTTCTATCTGCACCCAACTTCTAGAGAATGAATTCCTTTCAAACCACTTTTTACCGAAGCTTATTTTAGGATAACATGATAGGTGTCGCGTCTTGGTTTCGAAGTTAACTATACAATATACCCATAGTTATGTATATTTTAAATAGGTAAGTCATATACGTCCGTGACTCGTGTGCAAACATTCATCCTCTTTTGGATTATATGGACATATAATTTTTTCATTAATTATCTCTAAATGAGCATAACTTCTTAGTATTTCTTTCTCAGTTTTAGTCACATCTCTCATGCCACAAAATTATCATACTTTTTTCCAGAATAATTGAGAATGAGTCTGATTTCGTATAGGTATGCGATATATACCTGGAGCTACCACAATTTAGTGGTTCTTTACGTTTAAGACAACTCATTTTAGTGTGGTTTTATTTTTTTTAATAATTAATGTATTACGTCAACAGTGGTCCTTCTACCAAAATAATCACATGGGATCACAAGCAATGACGTAATTCCGAAGCACTGACCTGTTTCCACGGAAGTTTATGTTTGCATAGTCTGCCGAGATTGATGGGTGTAACATGCTAGTACACTTAGATACGATCCGTAGATACGATATAATAAGTGTTGATTTATACACCATATACTAGCCGATTAATCACTTTGTCCATAAGTGAAAAACGTATGAAGATACGGTTGATAGCATTTAACACCAACAACTCGGCTATCGTGACTTATAATAATAATGGTGTAATATTAATGGATTTAAACGTTTTTTTTATCATCTAATCGATATTTTCTCATACAGACGTAGGCTGAGGTCTATACGATGATGTTCCTTGGACCTACTTTTCATCTAAGTTTATTTGTGGCAACGTGACAGGTGATGAGCCCATCGACTTCTTAGTGTCCATGATAACGGAACAGTATATAGTTCTATTTTCTATTTGCTATTCTAACTACTTGCTATTCCCGATAGTGGAGTAGACAGAGGTCCAGACAATTAAGTCCTTCCCACTCACCTTTCACCATGACATACTAGTAGCCAAGTCGCTCAAGTAAGCAAATGACCGAGGTTTGGTGTAGTGGCATGCTAGAATTGTTCGTAGCAATTTTATGGGCAAGATAAACCAGGCAGTGAAGGGATACATCATGAGGAAATCTTATAAGATAGGAATCCAAAAAAGCGAATAAAGAATATTAATAGATATTAAATTTAAAAGATGTGTGAAGTCCGCCGGACTAGCATAGATGATCTCGTACTGTAAACATATCATAGAATACTTCAGAGAAGTTTTTGCATATTAGGGTGCGTTTTTACTTAATTTATCTTTTTTTAATGTTTCAATATTTTTTTTGTTTTTTACCTGAAATAAGTTGAAATAACGCTATTCGTTCACGTATTTAAGACTTTAACGACTTTTCGTTCCGCATAGCAACTAGAGGTCAACTCAGTCCGCTGTTTGCGAGCTAAAACTTCGGACCTATATCTTCGCTACTTTATAAAAGGCTGTTAGTGCTTCCGGATTTTAAATCGTAGGAGTTTATCTTTATACAGATCTGTTAGATTGTTTCATGTGGAAAAGAGGAGAGATTTTAAGTTGAATTACACTTAATTTTTATGCCGAAATGACCATTCTGTATCTATTTAAATCTTTGCAACATATTGATCATTATCTCATTAATTTCTATCTGCACCCAACTTCTAGAGAATGAAATCCTTTCAAACCACTTTTTACCGAAGCTTATTTTAGGATAACATGATAGGTGTCGCGTCTTGGTTTCGAAGTTAACTATACAATATACCCATAGTTATGTATATTTTAAATAGGTAAGTCATATACGTCCGTGACTCGTGTGCAAACATTCATCCTCTTTTGGATTATATGGACATATAATTTTTTCATTAATTATCTCTAAATGAGCATAACTTCTTAGTATTTCTTTCTCAGTTTTAGTCACATCTCTCATGCCACAAAATTATCATACTTTTTTCCAGAATAATTGAGAATGAGTCTGATTTCGTATAGGTATGCGATATATACCTGGAGCTACCACAATTTAGTGGTTCTTACGTTTAAGACAACTCATTTTAGTGTGGTTTTATTTTTTAACACAGGTACCGCGCCTCATGTATTATAAAAATAATATTCAACCAATATACCCTGGAAGGATGACAAACTGGTGACAATAATCGACGCTCCCATCAACTTTTTCTATTGCAGGTGAATGCATGTGTTCAAGGTCCTCATCAGCCACTGGTCAATTCGTGAACTCTCAGTTCTCCACTCTCCCAGTCCAATAAAAAATATGAACTAATTGCAGAAAGAAATTATACATCTTATCTAATTAAACTCTTGTCACAGTGTGTGTAGATTAGACGGGCTGATTTCCGCAATTCCACGTCCTATTTTGGCGTACCATGGTAAACACTTTATGGTGTGTGTAATAAAGTGTTTATATAAAACTTTGTATAAATAATAATAGAATATTTTGTCTCGTCAAATCACAGTCATATTATTGTTACAGTACACGCCGCAAAATTAATTCAGTGGTCAACCGTAACAAGATAAATTGATTTATTATTTTAAATAGGTAAGTCATATACGTCCGTGACTCGTGTGCAAACATTCATCCTCTTTTGGATTATATGGACATATAATTTTTCATTAATTATCTCTAAATGAGCATAACTTCTTAGTATTTCTTTCTCAGTTTTAGTCACATCTCTCATGCCACAAAATTATCATACTTTTTCCAGAATAATTGAGAATGAGTCTGATTTCGTATAGGTATGCGATATATACCTGGAGCTACCACAATTTAGTGGTTCTTACGTTTAAGACAACTCATTTTAGTGTGGTTTTATTTTTTTTAATAATTAATGTATTACGTCAACAGTGGTCTTTCTACCAAAATAATCACATGGGATCACAAGCAATGACGTAATTCCGAAGCACTGACCTGTTTCCACGGAAGTTTATGTTTGCATAGTCTGCCGAGATTGATGGGTGTAACATGCTAGTACACTTAGATACGATCCATAGATACGATATAATAAGTGTTGATTTATACACCATATACTAGCCGATGAATCACTTTGTCCATAAGTGAAAAACGTATGAAGATACGGTCGATAGCATTTTACGCTTACCAACAGATGCGATAGACAGACGCGGTGGGTGTACTATGTTTGGTTTAAATAGTGATGTTAAGCTTTGTATTAGATCAGCGTATAAAAGTAATGTCTAAAATGGTACAATTTGAGTGTGTATCTGAAGGTTTTAAATGTAGAAAACATATTAATAAAGCAACCTTAGCCGAGTGGTTGGATGATAGGAAATCGAATCTGAAGACTTGATTACGATACCCAAGAAGGGATAAATCAATCTTCTCGAAACTTATGTCTGGTTCATATCTTTGTCTTGGGCACTAAGACGGCGATAAGCTTATCACTTGTCACGTCTTCCCAGATAGCCTTCGGTTCTATGTAAGTCCAATAGACTACATTTTCTAGACCTCTGACTACCACAGCATTGAGAACTGCTTTGAACAATAACTGTATAAAATTTGAGAATGTTTTGTTTATTTTAACCTCATCTAAAAAGTGCACAGCTGGACTTAGAGCTCTCATATAAAGAGAATTCGCCGTAACAGCCACGCTTCGAAAACGAATTGATGATGGCCTTGCCAGATATTTTGCTCCTTAAGGCCGCTTCTTGCCCTTAATTTTTACCCGGTATCCTGTCTGTGTGGATACGTTAGAATATACCACTACTTTTCCCGAAGGTGTCACAAGAGAAAAGACGAACGACGGAGAGCGACGATGAGCTATCTCGAAAAACATCAGACATATTTCAACAGACCCCTGACGTGCTGCAGAATCTTAGGTTCCACCTTCTTCGGTATTACGATCGCGTATCCGCACGCAAACCGTGGCGATTATAGCAGACTCTCTCACTCTCTTAAGGAATAGGCCTATCTTCTGCAGTGGAGTTTTAAATATCATTTTGTATGAAAATCTGTATATAGTCCTAATAGTTGTATTGTGATATTCAAGGATTTCCCTTTGTAAGTTTTGGTATAGAAGAAGACGAGAGGAGATTATTTTTAACACAGGTACCGCGCCTCATGTATTATAAAAAAATAATATACAACCAATATACCCTGGAAGGACGACAAACTGGTGACAATAATCAACGCTCCCATCAACTTTTTCTATTGCAGGTGAATGCATGTGTTCAAGGTCCTCATCAGCCACTGGTCAATTCGTGAACTCTCAGTTCTCCACTCCCCCAGTCCAATAAAAAATATGAACTAATTGCAGAAAGAAATTATACATCTTATCTAATTAAACTCTTGTCACAGTGTGTGTAGATTAGACGGGCTGATTTCTGCAATTCCACGTCCTATTTTGGCGTACCATGGTAAACACTTTATGGTGTGTGTAATAAAGTGTTTATATAAAACTTTGTATAAATAATAATAGAATATTTTGTCTCGTCAAATCACAGTCATATTATTGTTACAGTACACGCCGCAAAATTAATTCAGTGGTCAACCGTAACAAGATAAATTGATTTATTATTTTAAATACTTTCCGATATTAAATAAATGAGAAATAAAAAAACAACCGACACGAGTGTGATGATTTTGTTAAAGAATGATGATTCAAAAAAAAACCTCAAAGTCCCCATACCAAATACAGGGGTAGACAGAGGTCTCCGAAGACATTTTTGGGAAATGGCAGCAAAATGGCAGGTGGTGAGCCCGTCACCGCCTTAAAGTACGATATAATTCGTACATAAGTTTTTCAAAAAACTCATTGGTACGAGCCAGCCACTTGGGGATCGAACTCGGGTCTCTCTTGACTCGAGTTCGGACCACCCAACCACTCGGCTACCGTAACTTCGATGATTATTAATACATGAGGTATTTAATAAGAAAAATTGCAGCAGCATACATGCATTTCTAAACTAATAGTACGAAGAGAACAAACATCTTATTTAAATGCTATTACTGGGACAGGCGCAAGTCTAGACAATGAACTCCTTTCGACCCACTTTTCACGGAATATTATTTGGAATAGTTAGCGAGCCTATCCCTGCCTTAATGCCCAAAATAACGGTACAATATACTTACATAATAGGTTGGGGAAAAAGTCTTTTCGCATTAAAGTATGTATGAACTTATTATAAAATATTTTTGGCTATACTATTTGTATTCTAGCTAGTTATCATTAAAAGTTTTAATTTTAAAGAAGATAATTCCAAAGTCAAGTTACAAAAATTAATGTGATTTTTATTTATCATTTATCAAGATGAGTGAATCTAATAAAGAAATTCGATACATTTTTTATCCATATGATGTTTATGGACCTACTGCAGGGTCTGTGAGAGTTGCAAAAATTTGGTTTAAGCGTGAAAACGCTTCCAGAACGCATCCAGAAATTTTGATGTCAAAGATGCACGTCGCTCTGGTCGCCCTATTACGGATAAAATGGATACCATTTTTGAAAAAGTGAATCAAGATCGGCATATAGTTACGACGCAGCTGAAGAACTGGGAATTGACCACAAAATAATTTTGGCGCATTTAAAAAAACACACAAACAAGGAAACAAATACACAAAAAAGCTCGATATTTGGGTACCTCACTCAGCAAAATTAAGAGAGCTTGGCTGCGAGGTGTTAATGCATCCGCCGTATACTCCTGACCTTTTAACTGTAGATTTCCACTTGTTTCAGTCTCTTCAGAATTCTCTGGCCGTGTCAGGTTAATATCACGAGAGGACTGCCATAAACAACTGTCGCGGTATTTTGATCTGAAGCCCCAAAATTTCTATAGCAATAGGATTTGTCTTCCCACCATTCCCAATACTGGGGTAGACAGAGGTCTCGAAAATTAAGTCCTTTTCACCTTTCACCGTAGACATTTTTGAAACAACGCGATAGGTGGTGAGCCTGTCGCCGAGGTTCAAGACAACTATGTAAATTTACATAGCTTTGAAAAAACCCATGGTGAGCTTTGAAGATCGAAGTCTGGTCTCTTGACTCAATGGCTATCGTGAAATTTTTAATAACAGTTTCAAATAAAATTTAAAACGTTAAATTAAAGAGTACGGATCTTGTTCCCTACCGAAGCAGCACATGGCAGTAATGTAATAAAATCTTAATTTAGAATTTATATCTTGGTTCTTCATACTTGAAGCTGTAGCTATTTATAATTATAAATTATGAGTCGAATGGAAGGTTGGGCAATTGTATGAGTGGTCGAAATTGCAAAAAAATTTGCTTGTTTCTTCTTTTGACTTTAATTTCATTCTAACTTGTATGTTTTCTTTGTTTACTTAAACATTTTCCTGTTTTAACCTAAATAAATCATTGGATTATAGATTGTATTTTATAAAAGTTATTAAATTTTACTTACTTCACTTATATATAAAAGAACGATAGCCGAGTTGTTGGGTGGTCGGATTTCGAGTCGAAAGACCTGAGTTCGATCCCCAGGTAGCAGTACCAATGAGTTTTTTAAAAACTTATGTACGAATTTCATCGTTGGTTTGGATATAAAAAGGGGGACGGGCTCACCACCTGTCACGTTGTCCCGAAAATATCTTTGGTGGAAGGTGGGTCAAAGGGACTTAATTGTCTAGACTTGACCTCTGTCTACCCCTGTATTGGGAATTGCGTGAAGATATTTATTTATTATTTCACTTATATATTCATATATTGTACATAGTAATGTATTTATTATATATATAATAAATGAATTATATATACAATATAACATGACACAACGTGGCAAGTAGTGAGCCCGTAGCCGTCTTTATGTCTTAAATAAGTTTTCCAAAAAAGTCATTGGTCAGTGCCTGCCACTTTTAGGTCTTGTAATAAGCTTGAAAAGTAGTCAAGGAAATATTGAAGTTCACACTTGCCTAAACCGATGTCGCTTTGCAATACTTATACCTTAGTATCTGTAATCATAGGCCACTTTACTGGCTTATTATTTGAATGAAAGATTTCGATTCCTTGAATATAAACTGAGTTCAGAGTTGTTGTAATGGGAATTCGTGTGATAGAAATTTGTATCGGCTGACGTTAATTCTTTCTTGAAGAAATGTATTACAATATACATATATACTAACATATTGTTGTTTTTTCGATTTATGATTTAGGCTGGTGTAACTAATAATAATAAATGTGTACTGTCGCTGAAATACAGATTTATTCGTAAGCCTAGCCACAATTGCCAAATTTGCATTGTTTATTTAACATTTAGCTAGCCAAAAAAGTTTGTTTAAAAAAAATTATGTTTCACCTTTTGTTCCAATAAATAAATAAGTAAATACGTAAGGTTTTACCAACGGTTTTTCCGAAACTTCTGTGCGATTTCTGTCATTGCCTGGTTAACTACAACAGCGACGCGCTCAGCACTTTTTATGATTATTCAAATTGTCTAGACCTATGATATCAATAACTAATACTAATAAAAAACTATAAAAAATTAAAGTAAGTACGAAAAATTTACGTGATCAATAAAAAACATCTCCATGAATAAAAGAAATATGCTTTTCGTAAATTTGTAATATATATATTATCTTTAAATTTATAATATATTAAAAAATCTTACCAACTCATCGTAGTAATTCGCGATCTGCGAATAAATCAGCGAATCGTAATCCATTGTTATCACAATTCACAAAGCACCAAATCGTCGTAATTCGGGCAGTGAATATTAAAAGGGCACTTTACACGACGCGACAACTTAAAACGATGACGTCACAGCTTAGAGACACTTGACACGGAGCGGAAGGCGTTAGACGCAAAACACCGCTAAAAGAACAGCGTAGTATTAAAGGGAACTTTAGAGTTTTCTCTGTGCCGGGCGTCGATACAAGACGCATCGGTCGAGTAACGCCTGACGTATACGCCGCTTGTAAAGCTAAAATAAGACCAAATTTTAAACACAAATCTTTGGTGTGTTTCGTGCGCTAACGGAGCAGCGTTTACCGTGTATACGCTAATTCTAATAACGTTTAGTGTTAAACACATTCCTTCATTACACAAATTATATCCTTCGTTCTTTATAATTATAAATTGCTTCCGAATTATTTGAAAAGATAATTTTAGTCGCGGTTTGTTGGTCCTTTGATCGTTAGTAAAATTAAAAAAAAAAAGGTTTTCAAGAAAACACATATTAATGACATCAAATTAATTACAACTAATTAAAAATTTAAAATTATTTAATAAAGTTTTAAATTATATCACGTATTTTTTTATTTTAATAACATCTTTTGTTATATTACGGAAGTATGAAAAAAAGCTCTTAATTTAAGGAAGATGCAAAATACAACAACTTTATGGCACAGTTAAAACATCGGGCACACTAGTTTTATCTTCGCATATAAATTCTTTGGTTTTACGTCTGAAGAGGAAGCAGTTCGTAGTGTACGCCTAGCTGATGTGTTTGATTTCTCTGTTTCACGTTCAACTTCTTTGATATTTTCGTGTAATTAATATATTGTGATGATTAAGAATATAATAATATAAATGAAAATGATGAAACAACCAGAAGTCGGCTAAATTGAACAATCTCGTTTATTTCGCGTCCTGTGGTGCAATTTTTGAGTACGTGCCGGTTTTCGTGATGTCGCCATCTCTGAAGTACCGGGTTCGATTCCCGGTAAATTCAATGTAGAAAACACTTTTTATAAATTTTCTCGGGTCAGGGTGTGGTACCTTCGTTGTTTCTGATTCCATACTACAAGTGCTTACGCGTTTACTTTGGGATCAGATCAATGTATGTGATGTTGTTCTTATCTATGTATGTATGTGTTATTTATTAATTATTTTCAAACATTAACTCGATTTAGATTGATAGTAACATTTGTACGGAACAAATTTTATTTTTCTGCTTTCTTGGTGCACAGTGTGAAACATGACACAGCAAATTTGCGCTCGTTTTCGTCTATTGTCGTGAACCACTCCAGACAAAAGCATTGCAGTTTAGTTGTAGTGTTTAACAGTATTCCTGTTAACCACTCCAACTCCGACTTGATAAAGACGGCGACGGGCTCACCACCTGTCACGTTGTCCATAAAATATCTTCGGTGAAAAGTGTGTCGAAGGGACTTAATTGTCTAGACTAGACCTCTGTCCACCCTGTGTGTGTTGTAAATTGCGTGAAGATATTTATTTATTTAATTAATTTTTAATTTTAACTTTTACATATGAAACAATTATAAAGTACTGGTATCCGACTGACTTCAATGAGTCAAATTATTTAACATAAAAGGATCTGGCTACCTTCTATGTGAGCTAGATTAATCACTATATTGCTGTTTCAAAATTACTAAGGTTTTTTTTTTTTTTTATTTTATGAATTTGGGTTCTTATAGTATGAAACTTAAAAGTAATATTTTTCCTTTTGTAACTTCACGCACTTCCCAATACATGTAATAATACTAAATAGTTGCATACATAAATATTTAAACTCAAATAAAAATATACATATTCATCACACAAATTTGTGCGTCCAGCGGGATTTGAACCCGCGTCCCTTTAGCTACGAACTCAAGGTCACTACCAACTAATCTATCGGGTCGGCGTAACAAAAACTTTCTTAAAACAAGAAAACATTTCAATAAATTTAAAACTATAACAGTGACAAAATCACCGCAAAATATACCAGAAACGGTGACTACACGATATGTGCCAGAGAGATTTGAGCGAGACCGTCTCGATAAAACATCGGCTGGCTAAGCTAGACCGCAGCAACGCATAGCTTAAATATATAGTAAGACATCGAACTGTGGTTTGGTAACGCATGAGTCGTGGATGTACAAATGCATGAACTTTGTGAGTGAAATTCCTTCTAATAAGTATTTATTTTACTTATTTATTGTACTATTCACGTACACACAATAAAATAAACAACATAATTCACAACAATATAATTTACAACTTATACTTATACAAATTGAAATTTCATCTAGCAGGCTAGTGTGCACAAGAAACTATTATTTTATACAAAATAATATACTATTATTTCACATTGTTCAAACAAAAAAACATACTGACATATTAATAAACATAAAAACGTACATACACGTAATATATACGTATCTACACATACACAAAATACATACATAAGTATTTATTCTATTGCACCTCTTTCGTCTCTAAATAATTATTCCTAATTAAATACATTGCCAATTAGACGGTATGTAGTTAAGATGATTTACTTATTGATGTAATAATTTTTATACTCTTTAATTTTCACGCTATTATCCATACCAAAATAGATAGACGTCTAGACAATGAAGTAATTTTTTATCACATATGGTAATAACTTTTCACAGAAGCTTATTTGGGAGCCTGCGAATAGTATTTGGGATACTGGTTAAATTCCTAGTAGATTCGAACCCGCAATCCTTAGTTTTGAAGCCAGGGTTAAAAACCATTTTCCTTTGGAAGCTTAAATAAGTATTAATTTATGTACTATATGTATATTTATGTATATAATGTATCGTCCGTATGTTTATGTTACATTTTTGTATTTGCCACATTATTTAAGATCTCTCTCCCTTTATTTAACTGCACTGCTAATACATTTTATTTCTGTTTAGCCTAATGGTTGACTGGTAGAGAATGCCACTTGGCATTAAGTCCGCCATATGTACTTCACTGTGCATTGAAGCTTAAATAAATAAATAAATAATAGATAGGCTCACCACTTGTCACGTTGTCCCAAATTAGCTTTTCGGTGGCTTTTTTAAAATAGTGGGCTATGGCCTCCGCCAACCTCTTTCTACCTCAGTATGAAACAATGCTTGAAGATAAAAAATATATAATCTAATAGAATATTATCGCACCTAATGTTATCCTTCCACTTAATAAATATTTAACTCATGTTCAATGTCTTCAGTTACGAACTTACTTTTAACGATAATATTCAAAAAGAATAATTCACTACTAAATTAAAATTCAATCCAAACAGTCTAGCCAAGGACTTTTTTTGTAGTTCATTCAAAGCGCATCCTCTAATTCCTATATCCGTGGCACACGCACGACCTGTTGCGATTAAGGGTATTTTCCCACTGGATCCTTTCCAGTACTTAAGTGAATTATAGTCAAATAAAAGTATTGCAGTTATCATTTACGTTTTTCAGTTCACAACCGACTCGTGCCAAGTGCGCCTTGGTTTCACATAGTTATTTCACATTTGCTACTTAACCACATATTAGTTCCACATTCAGATTTTTTATGGCATGTGATTAGAACTTCTTTTTGTTCGCAAATTGTTTTTATTTGTGTAGACTTATTTGTGTGTAATGTACTCTAACTCATAGCTTAGTTACGTGTATACTTAAGTAACGGCTTACAAATACCACGCTGACATGAGCTTCTCCAAAAAGGGAGGAGTTGACATAATCGCCACGCTTGGCAAGCGGATCGGCGATTTGAGGAGCACACATCTATAACCTTATACACTGCTGCCCGTCAATGATCTGCTGAATTTATTTCTAGTATATTTCGAGACGTGTATTGTATATTTGCTTTAGACGTGCTTTAGACGTGTGTATATTTGCTGTTCGTTGACAGCCAATTATATCTAGGCTTACCCATAGTCGCCTTCTATGACACTCGCTGGATGAATGTCGAATTTTTGGTTAAAGCCTCAATAACGCAATAGTGACGTATGTTTGATCAAGAAACTAGACTTCCATCACCTATTAATGTGTATTTAATATTTGATACATATGATGACGAGAGGATTGTCACCTACCAAGTTCTCCTAAAAGAGATAGTCAATTCTGGTTGAAAAGAGTAAAAATCACTGGATTCTTTACTACTTCAGTATTCTTTATTATTATTTATTAGTTTATGGTTATGGTTTTAACCTTCAAATCTTCGCCATTTTAAATTTTTAGCACAACACGCATTACTACCTGTGAAAGTCCACTCAGAAAATAGTTTTCAACCATACGAGAGGGTTTTCCATAATAGCCATGTTTAGCAAGAGAATTCGCGATCTGATTTGAAGTTGCTACCCGTCACTGATCTACAATATTTTGGTCTAGCATCTTTCAAGATGGTTATCCCGGCGTAGTGCGTAGATAATTACACTGCGTTAGTCGCCTATTTCGACACCCACGGGAAGAAAGGTCAAAATTAAAAATAATATTAAAATTTCTTTTCCAAAAAATTCCCTACCGATATTACTTTTGTACTACAATTTCTACAATTTATGTAATTATTTGATATTTAGTTATATTTATGGAAATAACATATCTTGTAAAATTGCCCAAAATTTATAATAACCAACTTTGAAATTAAAAAGAAACATTTTACTTCTTTTAACAGCTACAAATAACGTTTCTTGGTAATAAATTCGGCTTATTTGGCAAACTGTTTGCAAGATCATCTTTATCACTTTATACTTCCGGATATGAATGCCAAGAAGTAATGTAATTCTGTTTTTGTGAAATATTTGCGATATTCTACGTTAAAGTGTGTCTATAAGTAATATAGGCACACTATAAGTATTAAGTATACCGTTGACCTTGACCATTAACATTATTTGGACACCAAACACTTTAACCCTCACGATACACCTACTTAAACACACTCGTATATACTATATACTCGTATATACTATATATATACTCGTATATAAAAACACACGTGTTTATATATTTATACAGACAGACACACAGACATACTCACACTCACACTTTCACCTGTGTTTACTGAGATAAATTTTATCCTTTTTTTCTTTAATGATTTATTGTATTTACGCGAATACTACACATTTAAAATAAAACGATTTTCGGATTTTATCACGTTTTTAATTAGTTTTTACAAACGATTTTTATTTTCCGACGTTTCGGATACTTTACAGCAACCATGTCTTTCGGGGGGAACTTTTTAATTATCACACGCTGGTTCAGAATGTAGAGCCAGAGAATTGGTATCCATTAGGATATTGCTGTACATGGTGAATACAGATACCAGTACCGCACAAATTGTATATACGGCCGTCTTGTGGTCCCAAACAGGCTTCGTTTAAGATTGTGACGAAATAACTTTATAATGTACTCCTCCGTCTACTCAATTATTGAGACAATACGCGAAGATCTAAAGAGAAATAAAAAGTGACGACTGTCGAGAGGTCGAATGATCTGAATTTAAGGAAAAAATATATTCACGCAATTCTCAACAGGCGTAGATAGAGGTCTAGTCAAGAAAATTAAGGCCCTTCGACCCACCTTCCACCGAAGATTTTTGCGGGACAACGTGAGAGGTGGTGAGCCCGTCGCTGTCTTTATGTCCAAGCTAACGATATGATTCATACATAAGTTTTTGAAAAACCCAATGGTACGTGCCTGCTACTTGGGGATCGGCTATCGTGACTCAGAATTCAAGGAAGAGTTAATGATTTTTTAACAAAACTTATATGCGACTTATCCACTGGCATGGATGTATAGACTACTTGTCTACTATGCTTGTACATCCTACTACTGTGATAACTTCAACGACTAGGACAACGTGAAAGGCGACCACCTATCAAGTTGTCACAAAATAAATGGTGAAATGTGCATCGAAATGAATGATTTCTCTAAACCTCAAGCTACCTCTGGCTCCTGTACAGAGAAATATATGAAGATAAAAAATGTTAAAATAATCTTTTAAAACAATTCCAAACATTTCTTTTAATAACTATGGGATGGCATCTAAGCGAATTGTTTCACAATATAAGTTACATTTTTAAGAATACTTTGCTAAAGAACATTTTTTGCTTAAATTATTAATGAATCCGCTGAAGAGGCTTATGTCAAGAGATGCTTTCCTTGACAAATATTTAAATATTTGCAGGATAGTAATAATCTCTCTTCTGAAAATAAAAAAATGCTGTATTGGCTGAAGAAAAATTTTAATTAAAAATATAAGAATGTAATAAAAAAATTTATTTACGGATGTTTACTACTATGTTATTTACACGGAAGCTCAGTTGGTACGGACAAAGCGGCAATTATTTATAAAAAAAATAATGCAATAATATATATGTACATTGCGGCCTGCTAAAGTGCTCTAGGTATGCCCTCTCTTTTCTTTTGAGAAACGAATTGTTGTAATCACCACGCCTGGCAAGCGGATTGCCGATCGCAGTACCAGACATCCTTCTCGCATCTTAAACGCTGCTGCTCTTATTGCTGTCTTAAACGTCACTGGTTTCCAAAATTTTTGACTGGTGTTAAAAGTTGGGAGAAGATTGAGAGTTCGGTTGGTAGTTCAGTTCCAGGGTCGATTACCGGACGGTTCAATGTAGAAAACCACTTAGTCTACATTGTCTAGGGTTTGGATATTTGTGGTTTTTCATAAAATATTTGTGAATTCAAACGCGCAGTTGCTTTAGCTACTTTGGGATCGGAGCAATGCATCTGCTGTTGTCCCTATCTATATCATCATAGTATTTATTTATTTATACGTATATTTACATTTTCTTCATGCTTGTGTACTTTATCTTTGGTCCGTTACTGCACATTTAGTTCAGAGGGCCCATTCATATATACCCTTTGATAGATGTATTAAAAATAAATATTATTAAAATTATTAAAATGTAGTACATACACACATACAAAGATACTATTAGATTTTATATGTGTTCCATATTGTAAAGCAGACTTGTTTTTATGTACTCGTGCGTTGTGTTCTCGAACGAACTCCCTGGAGTCCATGCGCGAAAAATATTTAAGCTCAATTTCCCTAAGTAATTTTATACCTTCACTCCCATTTTCCTGGAGTTTTTCTATATATTTTTTTACTATGGTTAGTGAAAGTATGTACTTACGTTTTTTTAATGTTATAGTCAATGTTACTTTGCGATCCAATTGTATTTAAAAGAAATATTTTCGCACCATTCTCAGTACAGGGGTAGACAGAAGTCTACATAATTAAGTCTTTTCGACGACTCTTCTTCCACCGAAGACATTTTTTGGGACAACGTGACAGGTGGTGTGCCCGTTGCCGTCTTTATGTCCAAGCCAAGTTTTAAATCGTACATAAGTTTTTGAAAAACCCATTTTACGAGCCTTGGGCATAGAACTCGGGTCTCATGACTCGACTTCCTATCACCCAACCACTCTGCTATCGTGACTACTTGTTTTATTTTTGAGAGAAATTCTCCATAATTGAAAAAAATCGGTAAGCGGAATAGCGATCGCCTCATAGGACATCCAGGTAAAGAAAGACGATACAACCCATTGTATAAGTACAATTTAATCTCAAAATAAAGATATTTATTTGTTTACTATATAGCCACGCACTCTTCATTTTTTTATGTTAAACTTTCTTATTAGCTGTATAAATAAAAGCCAGAAAAAGATATAAATATTTAATTTAAATATTTTAATAAAATCACGAGCACACTGTGCTACTTAAAATGATAAGAAGGCAAAAGGAACTTCCTTTTATCAATTAATAATAAATTTTGCCAGACAGAAATATTAATGTTACATTTTAAAGAAACCAATAATAAGTATAGAAAATATTTATGTTCATGTATTGAGCTATTAAGCAAAGCTATTAAGTATATCTTTTTAAATTCATTTTTAAAGCGATTTAATGTTTTTTTTTTCTTAATCATCATCAGCTTGGCAAGGAAACTATAGCCACTAGATACACTGTCAATAGTGTAGTTTTATTCATTAGCGATAATGTTCAAGTTATTTCGTCATTAGCTAATTATGAACGATTCCTACAACTTCAATCCCAACGGATTCACAAACTACAAGTGTTGGAGCTTAGTTCGAACGGTAAGCACGAGCATTTGTTATACTAATAGTATATCCAAGGTTATTAAAGAAAACCCTAATAATGATTTAAATTTTGTTAATATTTTAACCACTAACAAAATTTAAATATCTTCCATAAACAGAGGTCGCGACAATTAAATCTTTTCGACCCACCTTCCACCGAAGACATTTTTTGGGACTGTGGTGAGCCTGTCGTCGTCTTTATGTCCAATCGAACGATATAAATTGTACATAAGTTTTGAAACAAACCCATTATTCGAGCCTTGGTGATCGAACTCGGTCTCGCGACTCGAATTCCGATCAGGATGACAACTCGGCTATAGTAACAACAAAACAAAATTTAATAATCTATATTAAGGATAAAATATTGAACATTACAATGACTTCAATAATAGTTACAAATAAAAAAGAAGAACATTTAAAATACAATAAACCAACAGAATTCAAATCGAATGTTAGATTATGTGAACCACATTCGGAAATTCATCTGACATTTCAATCTGTATTTCAATAGAAATGAATATGAATAATAAATGTGTAACGTTTGAAAAGTTTTCTCAAGTGAGTGTCATGTGCACGTTCAACTTAGAACTACATGTCAGGTTACAATGCTTCACACAATTGCTCGAGTATTGTCGGCGAGGTTTTTTTATACGATCTACTAACTTCTGTCCGCGGCGTCGCCCGCGTCCTTTGCCTAATTACTTACATACATACATACATACATGACGGCATGTTAAAGTCCACTGCAGGACAGGCCTCTCCCTAGGGAGGATTTGCAATAATCGCCACGCTTCGCAAGCGGATTTACGACTGATTATTTGGTCTGATATTTTTTAAGAAATGGTTATCCCGTCAACTATCGGTTGCCATAACGATATTCAAGGCTTTTTCCCTTAGTCGCCTCTTACGATACCCACGGGAAGAAAGGGGGTGGCAATATTCTTATGCCGTTGCCACACGGTTACCAAATTACTTAAGTACTGTAAAATATGCTTTGTAAGAAAGTATCTAATTATAATGCATTTCTGGCTCTTAAATTGGAATATATTCACTTCCATGTATAAACGTAGATATGTGCAGTCGCAGACTTTTATTTATAACTTTTAACAGTCTCACAATATGTTATCTTCATGTAACTCCAAAGGTTTAGGCAGCGCACATAAAGATAGCGCTTAGTGAACAGGAATTTTTCCGACTTACTTGCTACTTATTGTAATATAATGTTACTGTAAAGTTTTATCAAAATCCGTTAAGTGATTTTTACGCAAAAGAGTAGCAAACATTCATCCTTCCTTAAAAATTTTCATTTTCACAATATTATTAGTTAGTAGTATAATATAGAAAAAACATTTTAAATGGCAAATCATATACGAGTAGATCGCATTCTAGAGCGTTATCACACGGTGTTTATGTGTTACGCACACATAAGCGTAAGTTAAGCTTATTATTTATGAATGCCGTTATGGACTCAAAATTTCTTACGCCTGAATTATTTAAACTCCTTTTCCATTACGGTTTTGCGAAATGACACAATATATATTCAGAGCATGGGCTGGAAATTCATGAGTGGGACTTTATGAGAAAATTAGGACTGAGATCAAAAATTAAAACAGGTTATCTTTATATATCGTTTTTAACGGTTTATTCTCAGCACGTTTTACTGGGTCAGGTATCATAAACCTATTTTCGAAACGTTTATTTTCAAGTTTCATTTGTGGGTCATATTGATAAACAAGAATGACACGGCCATTTCAGGCTTTTGAGGTATCAGATTCGCAAATACCCGTTAATGAGTTAATATTCCAGGAAATAATATTTTACGTGCTAGAATAGTCTGCCATTTCTTTTACTAAAAGTGGAGTAGTATGGGGGAAAAAGAGTCACATTTCACCGGAGCTTACAAAATCGGGACACATTTGACACGGTACAATGGAGGACTCGTGTTGGAATCCCGTCATTTGTTTCTTTGTTTCTTGTCATTTAAAATAAAATATAAATAAATATCTTCACGCAATTCCCAATACAGGGGTAGACAGAGGTCTAGTCTAGACAATTAAGTCCCTTCGACCCACCTTCCACCGAAAATATTTTCGGGACAACGTTACAAGTGGTGAGCCCGTTGCCGTCTTTATGTCCAAGTAAACGATATCATTCATACGTAAGTTTTTGAAAAACCACTCGGGTCTCTTGACTCGAAATTCCGACCACCCAACCACTCGGCTATCGTGACTTCTTGTCATTTGCTTTTTAAATAGTTAATTAATTTCAATCGCTGCTTGCTTCTAGCTGAATTCGAACCGGGAAGACAATGTTTCAAAGTGTTACTGTGGACTTGACAATCGTGGGTCTTAATTTTTTTTTTATAGAAAAGGAAGGCAAACGAGCAGGTGGCTCACGTGATGGTAAGTGATTACCGCCGCCCATGAACACCCGCAATATTTATATACAATAGTTAAACAAAGTATTTAGACTTGTAAGCAAAGTCAAGTAGGCTAAGGTATTTTGGAAGAGGAATAAACTCAGGTATGTTGAATAACGTCACGATAGCCGAGTGGTTGAGTGATCAGAATTCGAGTCGAGACCCGAGTTCGAACCCCAGGTGGCAGGCTCGTACCATGGGTTTTTTTTTCTAAATCTATGTCCGATTCATATCGTTAGATTGGACATAAAGACGGCGACGGGCTCATCACCTGTCAAGTTGTCCCGAAAATATCTTCGGTAGAAGGTGGGTCAAAGGGACTTAATTGTCTAGACTAGACCTCTGTCTACCCCTGTATTGGGAGTAGCGTGAATATATTTTATTTATTTATTTTTACGTTAAACAAGCGTAAACTTAAGAAAGGATAACGATTTTGAAGAAGTAACGTTTTATATACTTTACACGTTATAATTAATTTTAAATCTATAGAAAGGTTTATTTTATCGAAATTTATGCAGGATCTTTCATTCCGGAATAAAATGCTGTCTCCAAACCCTAATTTCTACTTATCAATACCAGTTAAGCAATGTTACGCTATTTTACACAAACCGTGCATTTTTTCGAGATAAAGGGTATGCTATAAGTTAATCCAAGTTACAAACTGTGTGCCAAATGTGATCACCTCTGTAAAGCCGTTTAGAAGGGATTGTCCATAAAATACTCAACTTCTAAATATATAAAAAATACAAATATTCGCATTTTTAACACAAAAATGTCATTTCAATCCAGATTGTAAACTGTTTGTTTGCTGAATCATAAAATAATCTATTAGCCGTTTTGATTTAATTCAGTTAAAACAACCAAAAATACAAATTAATGAATACATAGATAAATAGGATACATCATATACATTGTTGTGATCCCAAAGTAAGTAGCTAAATCCCCAAGTAGTATGTATCCCCATCTTATGAAATAACGAAGTTACCAAAAACGGCCATACCCGAGACAAGAGACTCTTGCTGTAATAGACCCCGGAACCTCAGCTGGCGACGTCGTGAAAACAAATCCTCGGAGATTATACAAATTTTCGCATTTCTTCATTAGTAGAACAGGACAGAATTGCTCAAAATTTAATATAGCCGACAACAGTTCTGTCACTTAGGGCTTTTACTCAAGGGTCCAGAATGTAAAATTTTGATACAAAGTAGTCTTAACACTTCCCTTTCAACGCGGGGGTCAAATTAACCGCACCTGATCCGAAGGACGAAATTTTGGTTATTCAAGCCCCGTCTCGTTTTAAAAGGTCATTTAAGTGTGACTTACTTTGGTAAAGAGTAATTTTGTGATGAATAAATACTACATCTATTTGTGTTATTTTTAAACTTTTGTGGCGTTAAATCACTTTGTGATGTTTTAATGTGATTGTGATGTGATAGCCGTGAGGTTGGATGATCGAATTTGAGTGAAGAGACCCGAGTTCGATCCCTAAGTGGCAGGTTCGTACCAAAGGGGTTTGCAAAACTTATGTATCATTTATATTGTGGGCTTGGATGTAAAAGACAGCGACAGACACAAGAAATGTCTTCGATAAATCTTGGGTCGAATGTACTGAATTGTCTAGACCTCTGTCTACCCAAGTATTCGGAATGGTGTGAAGATTTTGTTTACATTAAATGCTTTTATCAGTGAACCTGCGTTAAGTGCTCAAAACTACTTTTTTGGGGTAACAATAATCGAGTGGTTGGGTGATTGGAGTAAGACTAGACAATTGCTACTTATGACTCTGCTTCCCGCCATCGCTTTTGTCAAGTTTGTCTTAGAATTCCTTCGACTTTCAACGTTTTTCCCTCAGTTGCCTCTTACAGCAGTCTTGACAAGAAAGTTGGTAGTATATTCTTACGCACCACACAATAACACTTTTACTATTGCAATAGTAAAATTATCAATTATTACTTCAGTCATACAGATAATAAAACGAATGGCTGAATCAAACTCGTAACTTCTCAGATAATTAATTAATGCATCGTAGCTGCGTTATAACTCCGTGTTTCGTTGCCGTTCGCACTAATAGAGATTATGTATATTCACTCGAGTCAACTTGAACAAACTAGGTAATAATATACATGGCAAGTTCATAAGTTCTGTTTTGGCCCCCACGAGGGTACGATTTCTGCCTTCAGAAAAGCAAGTAAATTAATAGTTAAAAAGATTTGCATCAAAAAATAAACTGTACTACTACTAAATGATTATTAGTTTGTTAGTTACTTAGTAGTTATCACGAAGTACTTAATGGCAGTAGCCAAAGTAGTAATAAATTTTTATTACTTTTTTATTATTACGCCCGCTTTTAAAAATATCCTTTATTAGCCAAGACATATGCTTAATATACATTCATTCTATGTTTTGAGCACATTAAAATACAATTTCGTAATTCTAGATTCGATTCGTTATTAATAAGTCACTGATATTTCGCAGTCATAACTATAAATAAGTTTAAAAAATTAATTCGTACACTACTACTTAAGCTCAACAACCTAGCACACAGACACCAAACATGAATAAAAAAAGCACTTTTACGTCACATACTAATTAATTTTTTTTTCTTAACTGTAAAATAAGTTTGATAACACATACGACCTTACTACAAACAGTTTATAAATGTAATTAGCAATTTGTGTTTCACTTACCCCTGGTAGTGTCCGTTTTTCGTGCAGCGCCGTTTGAGCGCTCGAAGCGCTCTCTGGATTGAAGTATGTCAGGAATGCACACCCTGTAATAAATAAAACTTGTATTAAATACAAATTCATACACTGCAATTTTTCGTAGGAGTCCCGGCCGGCACAGAGATCTAACACAGAAAGCGCTTACATCACTAGCCACCATCTTTGAGCTATCAGTTGGTTAGTTACTTCAATAAATTCTAATAAATTAACTTCTAATATTTCAACTTATTTTACACAAAGGTCTGTAAATGTTCATTGGATGAAATAGGCGTTTCCCGTATTGAGGATTCCATAACACAAAAAACACATTTGTACAACTGTATGTATGTACAAATTCATAAGTTCTCCTGCGCAATTTAAAACTGCTGATGATAATAGCCGCTTAGGAAATTTATCATAAAGCTATCACTGTCATGATAATTGAAATAAAAATAAATAAATACATGTGTGGCAGGCTCGACCAATAAGTTTTTCAAAAACTTATGAACCAATTATATCGTTGGCTTGGACATAAAGACGGCGACGGGCTCACCACCTGTCACGTAGAAACATCTACGGAGGTCTTCAAAAAATATGTTTTATAAGAAACATTAATTTGTTTATTTTTCAATATTTACTTGTGTATTTACAATATTTTTTATAAATAGAAGTTAATATACCGAGGTGAAGCTACTCCCGATAGGTACACTCTGTTCGAGAGCTGAATTTTTATCAAAAGAGAATCTTCGGTGTACAATTAATAGGATTACATGAACGGAAGGATGTTGTGTACGAATACAATTACCAACGAATAGGTAAATTATGTGTATATATATACGCTGTTGCTGTATAAACATACATTAAACGACTTTTTACAATTGTTTGCCAGGGAACATTGGGTACGCTGAATTTATGTCCCATTTATCACATATAAACTATTAACTTTTAAGATTAGAACCATTATTATTAAAATTTTGTACTGCACTTATGTTCGCAGTACCCTTGAATATGCTTCGCAGATCTGGAACCCGTTATACAACACCTACGTTTCACGGATTGAGAACGTTCAACAAACATTCCTGCGTTATCTCTGCTATCGTAGTCATACACGGTATCGTTCTGAAGACTACCTATCTTTATGCAAGCAACACCATCGGCTACCTTTGGCTAAGCGTCGTGAAATTGCTGACATATTATTCTTGCTTATTGCAAGAATTGCTACAAGTAGCGTAGACTGTCCTGAACTTCTCTCACAAATTTCACTAAGTACTCCTGCTTTGAATCTCAGAAAGAATACTCTAATTTATTTACCGACTGTATCAACTAATTATAGGAAAAATACATTTATGTGGCGAACTTGTAACAGTTTTAATAATTTATGCAAAAAATATGATTTAGATCTGTTCAATACTAGTTGTGCCTCGGCAAGGCGATTATTTTTTTTTGAATGAATAATCAGTGTAAGCAATATTTTCTATTTTCTGTCCTTGTCTCGCTTTTATTCATTTACATATATAAATTTTATTGTTTTTCATTTTCTTATTAGATGTGTGTCTTTAGTATTTATAATAACCAATCATTGTTTTTTATTTAGTTGCTATTTGTGAAAACCTATTATTGGCTTTTAAGTTGTTATTTTGTTTGTTAAATTATGTATTAAATAAGCTGTTGGTTTTCCATAAATAAATAAATAAAAATAAATAAAATAAATATGACAATATGTGGTCATTATGTGCGCACCTCAGCAATGTAAAACCATTTATCGTTTGGTCTAGTATGATCTAAGGAATAGTGAAAGATACAGCCACAACAGCTCAAAATAAGCTCGATTAAATGTAGTCTAGAAGTCTAGAAGACTAAATTGTAATTATAATACAACTGACATAAGACATAAGCAGATATAAAAAACAAAAATAAATATTTACGCCATTCCCCTATAATATTAACTCAGCATATTGCTGTAGTGAAGTGCGTATAGTTAATCAAGCTCTGATGTGTAATACTTGATGCGGATCGATAGGATACATAGATTAGTGCATAACACAACCAAAAACACAACTAATCCGCGCATAGTTCGCCTGAATGTACGTCGCTTATTTTGGCAATGGGGAGATTACTCGCGGCCCGCGCGGCCTCCGATATAATCGAATGGGATTTCACTAACGATAACGCTGGAAATGTACTTTACATATTTTTTTAAAACTAGTAGTAGTAGTACATAGTACAGTACCATATGGTACAGTAGTACATAGTAGTAGTCGTGTCTACTCACACTGATAAAATTTCTGTATTTTATATTTGGAAAATTTTCAATGTAAGGGTACGACAATGACCCCACTAACTCGAGAAAAAACCAATGTATATAAAGTACTAAAATAAATACTAAGAGACGACCTTCGTAGATGTCGCTAAGTATTATTTTAGTTAGTACTTTATAGTATACATCATGAAAATGCCGGTTTTCATGTCACTATAAACACAGGTTTTAATGGAGTTATCATCTCCGAAGCCCCTACTTTGGAGTCAGAGCAATGTATGTAGTGTTGCCCCTATTTTCTTCGTATTTATTTATTATTATTTATTAAAGTAATATGCCGTGTACTAATTTGAATAATAGGTGTTTAAGATACTTTTAATATGTCTTGTCAGCGACGGGCTCACCACCTGTCACGTTGTCCCGAAAATATCTTCGGTGGAAGGTGGGTCGAAAATACTTAATTGTCGAGACTTAAATACTTAATTGAAAACGCTTTAAAATATGCCATTGGCTACCTACTGATTGTGGCAGTCTACACAAAAATATTAGACAAAATTGTGTAGACTCCAGCAGCATCTAAGGTGCGGAGTGTGTAGTACTTCGATCCAATCCGCTAGCCATATATTATAACGGCATATATTAATCATGAAGTAAAGCTTAGTCACCCAGGCACTAATTTAACATAAATATATGATATCAAGTAAAATAAAATCATTTTAGTAATACTATCTCTCCATACTAAAATCATTTAACTGCCTTTTAAAGCTGACTATTGAAAGTAAACCTCCTGTAAAAAATATCTGCCACAGTTGCCACGCTTGGCAAGCGGAATTGCGATCGCAGTAACAGAAACCTCGCACCTACGACACTTTAAAGTGGTTCTGTTATAATTTTTTTTTCTTATTATAAAAGTCACGATAGCCGAGTGGATTTCGATCCCCAGGCGACAGACTCGTACCAATGGGTTTTTCAAAAACTTATTTACGAATTATATCGTTGGCTTGGACATAAAGACGGCGACGGGCTCACCATCTGTCATGTTGTCCCAAAAATATCTTCGGTAGAAGGTGGGTCAAAGAGACTTCATTGTCTAGACTAGAACTCTGTCTACCACTGTATAGGGAATTGTGTAAAGATATTTTATTTATTTAATCTTAATTTTTATTTAATCTTGTTATAAACAAATTGGTCAAATTTACCCCATCACTGAAAATGTTCTATACCATAGAAATATTTCGATCAAACACGCAACGTTACGTACACCGATACAATGGTGCCGGAGTTTAATGTATGTAAAATGCATGACAAGTTTCGCATACGCGAAATATAGAAATGTGCGAATATTTAAATAGAATCACATTATTTATGATACTATTGCGGTATGTTACATGTATTTGTCGCTGTCAGTTGTATACATTTTTTTATATCTTCACGTATTTTTCAAGACAATTAAGTCCTATCACTCGCAAAGCTTATTTGGACGACGTGACAGGCAGTGACCCTGTCAACGCTTTTATATCCAAGCCAACTATACAATTCGCAAATAAGTTTTGAAAAAACCAATTAGGTCGAGTCAATCATTTGGGAATTTAACTCGGGTCTCTTGACTCGAAATCCGATCACCCATCTACTCGCCTATCGTGACATATTTAGAAAGATAAATATTTATATTTACATATAAAAAAACATGAAATAAGTACAAATATTTATATTCACCGCACAAAAATGTGCCATTAGCGGGATTCGAAACCGCACCCCATGGCTTCGAAGGCAAGGTCGCTACCAACTGACCTATTGGGTCGTATATTTATAATATAGGAAACTAGTCTACGTGACTGTTTTTAACAAATTTCTGGCAACCAAATAGTTTTTAATTATTTGATAAATAATGTCTCACGAAAGTTTTAATAATTTAATTGCTGGTAATAAGTTTAGTATATGAAAAGTACACAAATATAATAATTTTAAATTGTCATGCTACTCGTCATATCATTAAGGAAAAAAAATAAAACTTTCAAGATATCAATAAATGTCACATCTTAAAAATATATTTATGCTTAGAAAATACTGCTCAATTAAATGCATTGTTCATCTAAAAGGTCCTGTTTAAAAGCCAAATAAATCACTTCAGCTGCTGCCCGGCCATCTTGGATTGCTAACGTGTTCATTTCCTTCGCCTATACATTTCCGGCCTATTCGATGCAGCCAACTCATATTTTTAAAGCTCCTGACATAAATACGGTCGTGATAACGGTTTGAATTAGAACTTTGTTTCATTCTTTATTTCGATACATATCAAGGATACATTTATGTAGCAGAGTAGAAATTTTTATTAAAAAAATATTCCTCTCTTGAGCATCGTTTACCTTACCTTTTCCTTATTACTTTAAGTATCATTCAATATGGTCGATATAATATTATTTTACATTCATCCTGCCAACATATACATACATTGGCATTATGAATTTTATATACCTTTCATCCCGTGGGTGTCGTAAAAGTTTTGGCTTCTACCTTGACTTCAACATACCAATAAATATTAAATAATTTAATAAATATTAATAATATTAAAAATTAGTAATGGTTGAATGTAATAATTTTTTTCTTATTTTATTTTACTCAAAAAGGTTCACCAACAGTTAAACATTTGATTAACACTAATATAAAGGCAACATCACAAGAAATATTTGTATGAATATTTATCAATGTAAATATATTTGTATTGTAGGTATATTGTACCGATAGCTTGGACACTAAAACGTCGATAAGCTTACCACCTGTCGCGTTTTCGCAAATAGGCTTCTGTAAAAATTAGTTCGAAAGTCTTAATATAATCTGAATGTTTCTCTAGTCCATTATCAAATTAAAATTATATAACACTAAAATATAAACTACAATGCCGCTACTTAGAAAATAACTTATTACACCCTGATGACATTTATGAGTAAAATCAAAGTCAAAAGGAAGTCGAAAATACAAGCAATACATATTCAATCGAAAAAAGACCTTTATACACCATTTCCAATCCATATTCAAAGTTCGAAGCGAATCTCTGTAATTGCAACGTTTGTAATAAGAACAATAGCAAACGAAATTAGCCGGCGGTGCTAACTTACGACGCGTGGTCGAATTTGCATGGCCGCCACGCCCGACCACCAACCACTAATTAGCCGTTAGTCGGCTTTTATTTCCATGCTGCTGTTATCTAAGCCTCTGTAATCTGCTACTGCGACGCCAACTACCGGCCGGTAGGGGGAAATAAAATTTGGTATTTTAAAATTTCCAATTTTGAATCCACAGAAATGTAAAATCCTATGCTGTACATTTCGCACTTTTACTTAAACGCACTTATGAATGTTAATACAATGTGCTAATATTTAATATTTTGTATAAATATAAAATATTACACATTGATATATTAAAAACTATCATAACAATTTCGACAATACTCTGTATTAACTTATAAGCTTATCTAGATAGCTGACGTGTCTGAGAAAACTCGTTTACGCGCTTTCTATTAATCCTAAGCGATGATTGTTTATTCCGGTAGGTAAAATTTACTACCACAATTTTTTTATCTTTTGTTGTCTATGTTCTAATATAAATTAAGATACTCTAAAGCGTAGCGAATATGACAGTTCCATTGTATTTATAAGGTTATATCCTATAGTGAAATCATTCATCATTATTTTATCGGGATACCAGGCGCACTGCGGGGTACCATCCACACCTGGTCGATATTTTTAAGTGGAATGCTCTTCTGGCGTCTGTATTTCCGAACGCATAGAACCTTAACCTCTTCTGGGTGCGAGAACACATACTTCTCACGAGTAAACTCACTCCTTCACAGACCTCATCTTTGCCTTCATGCTCGATTGAGGTTTAGAGTTTACCCATTTTTTCAAATAAAAAATCCAAAACAATTTACAGGCCGTTAAATATGTAATATTTTTATTAAACATTATACAGCCTCTTTGATTTACAAGCCTGCCAGTAATTTTCGGTCGCCATAAATAATAAATCGTTTTTAAGTACACATTCTTAAACACCTTTTCTTGCTCAATAACCAGAAAACCTATATATTTTTCCTGAAAACAGCACAGACTTAAAATTATTTTCTTTGGCTAGGTTATAAATTGTCTTTAATTGCAAACAAGTACATATCTTAAGTCAAACATACAAGGCTTAATATCCTACGACGTTTATAATGTCGTATAGTATGGTTTCGTTTAGATATTAAAGTTCGTTTTCAAGGTTACGTTGCCGACTGAAATTATTTCCAGATGAATGTCGATAGAGATTTAAAGTGTATTCAATTCGTAAGGCTAGTGCGCGCGAAATTCTACAATTATGGGGAATTCTATCTTTTTTTTTAATAAATACATACATTTTAAATATACATATAGAACACATAAATAAATATCTTCACGCAATTCCCAACACAGGGGTAGACAGAGGTCAAGTCTAGACAATTAAGTCCCTTTGACCCACCTTCCACCACCTGCGGAGAGTCAGTCACGGAGACTAAATTTTATCAGGTCTGAGTGGTTGTATGGTCGGAATTTCGAGTCAAGAGAACCGAGTTCGATCCCCAGGTGTCAGGCTCATACCAATGGGTTTTTCAAAAAACTAATGTACCTATTATATTGTCGGCTTGGACATAAGGACGGCGACGGGTTCACTACCTGTCACGTGGGCCCGAAAATATCTTCGGTGAAAGTAGGTCGAAGCGACTTAATTGTCAAGACTAGACCTCTGTCTACCCCTGTATTGGGAATTGCGTGAAGATATTTATTTCATTTATTTATAATATTGTATAGTTAGCTTAGGCTATATTACCTTAAATAGGCTTCGGTGAAAGTTTGATCAAAAGTACTACACGCTATATAAAAAACAATGCCAACCTTTATAAGTTGAATACTTTCAACTACCAATATAATAAGATAAAGTGCTAGCTAGATTCTTTTTACGAGTCTCGCATTCAGACGTCTCGCTACGTCCGCTGTAAGTTCACGAATGCTTGTGATTAATTAAGGCCGGTGATAACAAAATAACGAGTATCAGACGTAGTGCCCGCCTTGAAAGCCGTCGGAGGGGTAACTATTTATCTGTGCATGTTTATATCGCTATAATAAATTCTCTTTTGCGCGCAAATGACTAGCAACATGTTCTCTCCGTCCGCTAATTGTAAAAAAGGAATGATTAAGTGGTCCCAGTGTGTCTAACCTCTATTTATTTTGTTTTACAAACGCACGCTTATTTGAAACAAACGATACTATGATTTTATACGTACAGCAATAAAGTTTCAAGTGTTTTTGATTTTTTTTTATATCTACACGCAATTTCACATACTGGGTCTATACAATGAAGATCCTTCGACCCACTTTTCACCGTTCACTTTCCACCGCAGCTTATATGAGCTAACGTATGACACAAGTAATGGGTGTTTGTATAGACATATATGCAATCGAATTGAGAACTTCCTCCTTTTTTTGAAGACTGGATAAAAAAGAGGATGAGAGAATATTCTTAAGTCGTTTGCGTTTTTTTTTTTCATATTTCTTGCATTTGAACCGATTTACTAAAATTTACATTTGTTTGAATTTAATTTTTTGTGATCAGGATGGAAATATACTCTATTTCCATTTTGATCCCGTTGTCATCATTTTGGGATTTGAAGATAAAATCCCAAGAAAACCATGAAAATTACGCAAACGTTTGAAAACATTTTGTGTATTTCATCTTTGTGAACGAATTGAGTTGTTTCTGTCTGTCACAATATAAGAATGCTGAACTCATTATAGAAGCTACTGCACAGTTAGGCAAGTACATACGATTTGTTGTACAGATACTGCTCGGTACTTAGAGGTATTGGATGATAAGAGACGAATTACTTAGTCGGCGTTTCCACCGACTAAGTAGAAATAATAAATAATAAATAAATAAATATCTTCACGCAATTCCCAATACAGGGATAGACAGAGGTCTAGTCTAGATCTCTGTCTACTGTCAATTAAGTCCTTTTGACCCACCTTCCACCGAAGATATTTTCGGGACAACGTGACAGGTGGTGAGCCCGTTGCCGTCTTTATGTCCAAGCCAACGATGTAAGTACATAAGTTCTTTTTTTTTGAAAAACTCATTGGTACTGCGACCTGGGGATTGAACTCGGATCTCTTGACTCGTAATTCCGACTACCCAACCACTCGGCTATCGTGACTTTTCGTCTTTATCGTGACTAAGTAGAAGATTTATTATTTGGTACGAAGCCATTGAGACAGTCAGCTTCACCTACTGCTGGGCCTCCCTACATTTTAGCCCTCACAGTATTATCTATTCAGTACTTTTTTTTACTCACATTTTTCTGCACCTAAAAATGGTAAAGAAAATATCTTCACGCAATTCCCAATACAGGGGTAGACAGAGGTCTAGTCTAGACAAATAAGTCCCTTCGATCCACCTTCCACCGAAGATATTTTTCGGGACAACGTGACAGGTGGTGAGCTCGTCGCCGTCTTTATGTCCAAGCCAACGATAAAATTCGTACGTAAGTTTTTGAAAAACCCATTGGTACGAGCCTGCCACCTAGGGATGAACTCGGGTCTCTTGACTCGAAATTTGACTACCCAACCATTCGGCTATCGTGACTACCATACGGCTATCATGACTAAAAATGGTAATTTAAAAAATAACGAACTGCCTTTAGAAAGAACCCAAACAAACAAAGAATAACTTTCTAAGCTAAATTAGTTGTTTAATAATTTAAAAGAAATATCCTAATACCCACTGCTTACTGATTTCGTTTAAGATGCTGCCCGTATATATGTTAACAATATAACAGAATATAAAAGCGATCTCAAATAATACTTATTTATTTAAACTTGGCGCTGATTTACAACACATCAATAAGTACTGCTTATGACTATTTTTGGTTTATATATTAATAAGTAATAAGTTTAGCTGAGAAAGTTTTTAGAAGGCAGTTCCTTTTTTACAAGTTTAGATCGGTTAACATTGGGTCAAAATCATATTAAGTGAAATTCTGCTGCTCAAAGGACGTATATAATTGAATTCGTGTTTAATCAAGGCTGTCGAGCTTGCCTTACAAGGTCTTGTCTCACAAAAGGAACATCGTGATGTTATGGCGATGTGCCTTCGGCGAAACAACGCCATCACTGAGCATTAATTAGTCACAAAGGAACGCATGTAAACAAGTAAGAAATTTTTGAAACAGAATATAATTTATTTTGCCCCTTTTTCCACGCAGGCTGGAAAAGTTGTATTTTTATTCTTGTATTTCATTCATATTGAGAAGAAAAAATGTCACAGAACAAAATGCAGTTAACTCTATATAAATTGTGTAAATTAAGTCATATATTATATTTGCACGTATTTAATTAAATATTATATAATTTTAAACGAACATAATTAAAAACGAAGGATATTCACATAAAAAATAGAATTATTTAAAGTTTTGCCAGTTCAAAAAGTTTTTATTTTTTGGAAGCAACGATGTCACAGACATACATAAAACTTAAACCTCTTTTTGCATTGCAGGTTACCTGTACTTGCACTAACATTTGTTTTTTTATAGGGAAGGGAGGCAAACGAGCAAGTGGCTCACGTGATGGTAAGTGATTACCGCCGCCCATGAACATCCGCAATACCAGAGGCATAGCAGATGCGTTGCCGACCTTTGAAAAAGGTATAGGCTCTTTTCTTGAAGGTCCCTAAGTCGTATCCGTCCGGAAAAACCGCTGACGTCAGCACATGCCATAAAGTGCAAGTGAGTGGCAGAAAATTCCGCGAAAAACGCACTGTGGTGGAATGCCAAGCATCAAGATGGTGTTGATGGAATTTTTCACTATGCCGTAAGGTTCGATGGTGAAATTCAGCGGCTGGGATTAATCCGAACAATTCCTCAGAGCACTCCCCGTAGTAAATCTTGTAACAAATGCAAAGAGATGCAACATCTCTTCGCAATGGCAAGGGATCTAGCCTATCAGATAGAACATGGTCGATGACGATTCGAGCCGCTCTTTGTTGGATACGGTCAAATGGAAGAAGCTGACACTGGGGTGCCCCCGCCCAGAGATGCGAACAGTACTCCATGTGCGGCCGAACCTGCGCCTTATAAAGTTGGTGGCGGTGGGCCGGCATGAAGTACTTTCGTGCTTTACTAAGCACGCCAAGCTTCTTAGAGGCCAATTTGGCCTTCCCTTTCAAGTGACCGCGAAACTGAACGTCACTCGATATGTCAACGCCAAGGATTGCGATACTGGCTGAGGCAACTAGGGGAGTGCTCTCAAAATGAGGTGACACGACGAAGGGTTTCTTTTTAGCGGTAAACGCGCAAACTTGTGTCTTTTTAGAGTTGAATTGCACTAAATTTAGTCGGCCCCAATCCGAAACTTTGTCTAACAAAATCTCGACTTCAGACACAAGTTTGTTCCGGTACTCGTCGACGTGTTCCCGAGAAATATTGGCACGGCCGGTGTATAGGGCATCACCAGTACTGTCGTCTGCATAGCAATGAATATTACTAATTTGTAACAAATAATTTATATGCAGAAGAAACAGGGTTGGCGATAGCACACAGCCTTGTGGGACACCAGCGTTCACAGACTTGGAGTCAACTACGTGTCACATCAACAATGCACCGTCAACTACGACCTTGACGCTCCGGTCTGTGAGAAAACTAGTGACCCAATTGCAAAATTTCTCAGGAAGCCCATATGATGGAAGTTTCGAGAGAAACGCTTTGTGCCACACCCGATAAAAGGCTTTTGCTATATCCAAGTTAACTACCAGGGCCTCCCCGTTGCTCTCTACTGCCTCCGCCTATCGATGAGTGAGGTACACAAGAAGATCACTAGCTGAGCGAACCCGACGGAAGCCGTACTGGCGGTCACAAATCAATTGTTGCAACTTATATATAGAATTGTAAGAAGATAGCAACTCGATTAAGATACTATAGTTTCCTTTACCATTTCATATCCAACGTAAGGTTGTGTTACACTGAAATCTTATAAACATGTATAGCATTCATATTTGAGTGTTTATGCCCGTAAAGTTTAACAATAGCTTGACAGATTAACTTAACATTTTGACAGGCGTTAGAATATGGAATATGTTTTACATGTTGCCATGGTAACCGAAGTTGAGTTCAGAGACTGATTTTTCGTCAAATATTTTTACAAATTTTAGTAACACAATGAGCTAAAGTGAACTGGCGCGTAAAGGGTGTAGCTAGTTTTTTATCCTTGCGCATTTTACCGAAACTGGGGTAGGCTCTCTTGACAATTAAATCCTTTCTAACTGCCTTTCAGCGTAGCTTATTTAAGTAATTAGTGTTATTTAGTAGTTAGTGGTTTAGCTAGTTAATTAACTATAGAATCAATAACAGTTAATATATATTCTATTGAATATAAAAAATTACAGTATTAAGTTTTTTTTCAAGTCACGAGTCACAAGCCGAGTGTTTGCGTGGTCGGAATTTCGAGTCGAGAGACCCGAGTTCGATCCCCAAGTGGCAGGCTCGTACCAATGGGTTTTTCAAAACCTATATCTAGGTATATCGTAGGCTTGGACATAAAGACGGCGACAGGCTCACCACCTGTCACATTGTCCTGAAATATCTTCCGTGGAAGGTGGGTCGAAGGGACTTAATTGTCTAGACTAGACCTCTATCTACCCCTGTATTGGGAATTGCGTGACGATATTTTTTTTAGTTTTTTTTTTCTTCACCGTTATTTAATCTTCATTTTATTTTAATTAAAAATAAATACATATATAGACCTATCTATACAACATCACATATATTGCTCTGATCCCAATGTAAGATGCTAAAGCACTTGTGGTATGGGAATCGGAAACAACGCACCACAAACATCTAAACCTGAGAAAATGTAGAAAAAGTAGCTTTTCTACAATGACCCGACCGGGAATCTTACCCGGGACCTCGAGATGGTGATACCTTGAAAACCAGTGTTTACGCCAATCGTCCACGGAGGTCGTCAAAATCTTTACTTATTTAATTAGTTAACGGTAGACATTTTTCTCTTTATTTTAATGACTATCGTATGTTTACTATATTTTTCGGACGGTAAGTTTAGTGACGTCCTAGTTCTCAGATAAGTCGCAAATGTGTGGCAACGAACTGCTTCATTTCGGTTTATATTTTTTCCGAGATGTCATCCTTGATCCAGTCTAGTTTTCGTAACTTTTCCTTGGTCGTTTCTTACGACGCCCATAAGAAGACAGAGGTAAGAAAAGCCGATGATACCACATTAATCCTTACGATAAAATAGAGTAGTTTTATAAACATGAATATACATATTTACGGGAATTATATTTATGAAATGATATATACATTGCAGAAATCATCTAAAATGACATTTGTATTAGCGAATAAAATTTCCAAGTGCTAAATTGAACAGAAATTCGAAGGCGTAGAAAATAAACTTACATCAAAATATACGCCGGGTAGCAGTTAAAGCTAAGTTATTCTCACTTATGCACGAGTTCTTTTGCTCAACTTAGAAAATTGTGACGTCGTTTGTTTTATTTGAATTCATAAAAAGGTTTGAAAAAGTAATTGATTTTGTGAAAGTTATTAACAGTGAGTGTATATAAACCTCAATTATATAGCTTCATAAATCATTACATAAGAAGCTCTGAAGTTACATATTTAAAAGAGTTAATGTCTTTGAGCCTGTTGGAGACAACGTGACAAGAGATCAGCCTGTCGCTGTTAGGTGTTCCATCCAATGATATTACACATACTTAGATAAATATTTAAATAAATATCCATGACTTGAGTACATCCATATTTTTTACAAAAATGTTAGCCTTTTGTGGGATTCGAAAGCACAGTCCTTAGCTTTGACGGTAATTTTCAAGGCTTTTCCATTATTCGTCTCATATGACACCCAAACGAAAAATGGGGATGGTTATATTTCTTACGCCGTAACAACACGGCAGTCACCCAACCATATATTTGGTTATTGTATGTTGTATCTACTTGTTCAGCTGTGGATATATGTGTTTCTTGGACGTCCAATTTATGGTTTGTTTAATTTACCCTATTATATATTGTTTGAGAATGACATCCTGCCATCTGTCAGCAACCATAGAAGTTATCAAGGCTTTTTCCTTTGCCACGTAAATAAACCAAAGGAAAAGAGAAAGTAACACGTTCATAAACCGATGTCATCATAGCATTTCTACATTTAGGCACAGTAGGAAAACACTATTTGTAAAAACACACTGGCAACTACCACTTGCATTTTTCCGTCTGCAAACTAAAACATGTAATGCATTTTACACACATTAACATTCGAACGTGCCATTGCCTTATGTAACACTGCGCAAATGTGATCCCGGTAAAGGTAGCACAATAGTTAAAATCGAATTTAACTTTATAAAAATGTATGTGGAACAATACAACAAAATACGTTTTATGTAAATACTTTAAAAGACCTAATGGGCCCGATTCAGACTGCCTGGGGAATTATTGTGTTATGATAATTATGCTATAAATCTTAAGATCTAGATTTTATTGATAACAGTTGAACCTTGTTAACATATACACAAATTGAGTAGTTTCAGAAATAAAATTAATGTATTATCACTCGATCGGTATATTGATACAAAGATTGACCGTCGTAATTTTTTTATCAATAATATAAATTAATGATTGGACCGATCTGGAATATGATTCCTAACAGTAGAATTTTTAAAACTTTTAATATTAACCGTGTAAATTGTGTTACAGTTTCAAGGGCATGAATCATTCTATCTCAGTCTTCCTAGGTAAAATAGAGAGATGAATGTACAAAAGTAACCTTCTTCGTTTGTAATAGCCTATAATTGTCATGGGTTGCAATAGCTACTGACCATCAATTCGGCTGTTAGCTGGATCCATATAAAAGATAAAGTATTGGTATCGGGCGATTGCTTCGCCCACGTTGAAACGCATTAAACGAATTGTAAACAGTGGCGCGAGATGAGGCTTCATTATTAAATGCCAATGGAAGTCAATCTTAGTTTTGTTAATGATTAAGACCACAACGAAAGTCTTAATAAATCATGAACTGAAACTTACTCATTCCGAATTAATTTTAAGTTTTTGTTATAATAAATATCTACATAGACAAAGGCAACATCAAATAAATTGAACTGAAGCCAAAATAAATACTCTGTTGTATCATAATATCAGAAACAACGAAGGTACCACACAAATTTAGACCCGAGACACTCATTTACGGAGGTCGTCAAAGAGACATGAGGATTTGCCGCCAAATAACAAAAACTATTGGCTAATAGATGCTACTTATCATATTACGTTGATTAAGAGTTCCATAATCCAAATTCAAAAGAAGTTTTCTGACTGGCCATACCATAAAAAAAGTCAGTGCCACCGGTTAATGAAAAATCATAAATTCTTTTCGAGATGTTTACAAAAATGAAGTCGATCATTCGCACGAAGAATAGAACGTACTACAGCAATACCAGTACTTAGTATACAAAGATAAATAGTTACCCTCCGAAGGCTTTTAAGGCGGGCACTACGTCTGAAACTCGTTATTTTGTTATCACCGACCTTAATTAATCACAAGCATTCGTGAATTTATAGCGGCTCACGGCGGCGAGACGCCTGAATGCGCGATGAGCGAGCACTCGCAGGCCGCACTTAATCTTTTTTTATTTTTAAATTTTTTATGTTCGATTACGTCTGAATACGTTTGAATTTGAAATTGGAAAATCTATTTCTTATAACACGATATCTCGAAAGACACGATAGCCGATTGGTTCAGTGATCAGAATTCGAATTAAGAGACCCGAGTTCGATCCCCTAGTGGAAGGCAGTTCAGTCAGGCCTAGTTCAGTCCCCTACGATTTATATCGTTGGATTTGACATAATGACAGCGACAGGCTGATCACCTTTCATCTTGTCCCAAAAAGTGTCTTCGGTGAAGGGAGGGTCGTTCGGACTCAATTGTCTAGACCTCTATCTACCCTAGTATTGGATATGGTGTGATGATGTTTTTTAAATCTTTCGTAAGAGAAAATTAAAAATTTAATCTCTCGTAAGAGAGATTTAATCTTAATTTAATAATAAGATCAGTCGTAAGAGATAAGAAATGTAGAAAGGAAGCCTTGCATACTTTATGGTAAGAATTATATGTATGTACACGTAAATGTATCCCATTCTATAAACTGTACACCTTCCCAACCAGAAAAAAGAGAAAGAAACAGAGATACTAATAACCACTACTACATCCATTTTTAAACCATATAAGTCCACAAATAGTGTCATTGGAATATAAACTTTTCATTTGAGATTGCATAAATACAACAAAATAATATTTTATACAAATAAAGATAACATTTTAACTATAAAACAACGTTATAAATCAAAATAATTTAAATACTTGAATCATTATTCAAATAATTATACTAACCATGAAGCGAGCTAAGCAATGTAATTTTCGCATTTCACTTCAAGCTCAACACAATGTCGAGAATATTTTGAATGGTTTCCAAGAGCTGTGTGAAATGCTCAAGATCACTTAGGTCAATCACTTCGCCGGATTCCTATCTCATTCCTATCTCAATTAATTAGACAACGTAAGTACATATGTTCTGATCAATAAATACAAATAGGTTTTAGCTTAAGTTTATTATGTATTATGTCCATAACATATAATTCTATCGCATTTATGTATTAAAATAAATAAAAAGCCTAAAAACAACGGCCTATAAAAAGCCTATAAATTTTGCATATTACTTTTGGGTATGGTTCTGTTTAGTTAAGTTTATAAAGAAAAAATAATCTTCTTTCGATATTTTATTAAATATTGACACCGCCATTATATGGAAACTCACACTAGTAAAAGTCAAAAGTGAAGCGGTTTAGAACGGTATGTAAAAAAATTGTCTGCATTAATAAATATTATAAGTCACGATAGCCGAGTGGTTGGGTGTTCGGAATTTCGAGTCGAGAGACCCGAGTTCGATCCCCAGGCGGCAGGCTCGCACCAATGGGTTTTTCAAAAATTATCACGTTATCCCGAAAATATTATATATTATAACCTGTCACGTTGTCCCGAAAATATCTTCGGTGGAAGGTGGGTTGAAGAGACTTAATCGTCTAGAGTAGACCTCTGTCTACCTCTGTATTAGGAATTGCGTGAAGATATTTATTTATTTATTTCTAAATATTGAGGTTATATAGATTTATATATAACTCTTAATATAAATTATATGTATATTTGGAACAAATCTCACATATGTACAGCGCATAAGCTATTACACTGCTATTTGTTGACCGATATTAAGTGGTTTATTCTCCACGACTTCTTTATAAAAAAGGTGAAACTTCATAATTTACTTTCCAGGGGTAGGCCAACACCGAAAAAGTTGATACAGTAACAACAGCCGCTTGGACTTATTCTTAACTATTTCTATTCGATTAAATTAAAGAGAAAAAAAAATAAAGAGAAAAGATGTTTTCAAAATTTCAACTGAAACGGGCGGGATTCGAACCCGCGACCTCTGCCGATCCGTGGCAACGCTCTTACCTGCGAATTCCGATACGATTATCAAATGCCAAACTTATTACATATCATCCCGCCATTCCCAATACAGAGGTAGTCAGATACTTAAGCCCTTTGGTGGGTCCTTCCACCAAGACATTTTTTAGAGAAACGTGACAGGTGATGCGCCCGTCGCTGTCTTTATGTCCAAGCCAACGATATGAATCTCACATAAGTTCTAAAAAAAACTATTGGTACGAGCCTTCCACCTGGGGATCGAACTACGGTCTCTTGACTCCGATTCTGATCACCCAACTAATACGCTATCTTGACTTTTTCTTAATATCTCATATATAAAGCAACCAATGCTATAGCTATGTTATATAAAAAGGAAGCTTTATCTTATTATAATATGTATCAAAGAAAACAACATCGTTTTTTATCAGAAACAATTTTGCCTTTTGATTTAAAAAAAAGTCCTTTCTCCAAAACGTAAACAATAATTTCTCAAAGCTTAGCCGAAATCGGATTAAAGAATAAATTGAAAAGCGTCCCCTCACCCATTGTTTACAATTCCGCAAAACTGAACGCCAACCAACCGTTCTCGCAATGCTGGAATAAGCTCACCAACAAAATAAAATACTTCGCGGTTAGTGTAATAATATCATCCACAATCTGAGGTCTGATCAACCCCCTCTCGTATTTTAAACAGTTTACAGCACTGCAACGTCTAGCTAGTGACCACTTGCAATTCTGTACGCTTAGGTTTTTCCACGAAAATTTCTTTTTAGAGCTCGCAATTTGCACATAGCCTTGCCGGTGGTTTGAGTTTCCTTTTGTCGGCTGATTTGTTGGTTGCTTGCTACTTTTTTCGCTGCCACATTTTCTACGTTCCTTAATTATGTTGTTACGTGTTATTTATTTCACTTGTGAATAACTTAGTTAATTTAAAATTTATAAAATATTAATATGTTATTGCTTCTTAGGTAGTTATGTCTAATGTGATATAAAATAAATAAATAAATATCATCATGCATATTCCCAACACTGGAGTTATGCGTTAGGATAATGTGTAGGTACAAATTCCCATCCATCTCCATCTGATTCCCATACCTCAAGTGCTTTAGAATCTTTCATTGGGATCGGAACAATTTATGTGATGTTGTCCTATCTATACGAGTATATGTATGTATATATTTAAAAAGGCATATAAAATGTTCAACAAACTTGATACTAATGTACTTATAAATGGGAAACAGAGACAAGTTCTTCAACGGGACTCCCATATATCCAAACTTGTTGAATTCTGTAGTAAGTGCTGTAAACAAAATAAGATATACGTCTGATGTATAAACTAGAACATTTGAAACAGTTATTTCCATTAAATAGTGTTATATAGTTTTTTGTATGGGGACGTATATGTATATCTAAAATAAAAACGATGATTATTTTAAAATAGAGATCTTCCATGGCTAAATCTAAATTATAGAGAATCTCGTAGAGAAAAAATTAAATGGATAAATACTTCAAATTAGTCTTCTCAACATAAATACAAGTATAATTATTTTAAAGTATGCATATAAAACAATAATTATATTAAAAGTACAGGATGTGCGTTGTGCCATTCCTAGGAAAATATGCAATCTTGTAACTCCAGCTACTGGACCATAGGTAACTCGATCATGGATAGGGGTATATGCTTCTACAAAAAAATCCCAGTCAATTAACAAGTTTAAGAAAATAATTTTTATAAGCTTTTAAAAAGGGTAAACATTATATAAATGAATTGATGCTGGTAACACCTGAGAATAAGTTCTATGACTGCATGATGCATTCCATTAAAAGAAATACAACGGTTTATTAAACAGCTTATCCTCTGAAATAAAGGTATTTCTGAGATTCATTCAATAAGTTATTTTACTTTTTATCATTGTATTGATTCTATTATAAGAGGTAAATAACATTAAATTGAAATTTAGTTTTTAATATATAAAGAGAATTTCTTGTTTGTAGCTTCTGACGTGTATAATTTATACACATTAAAACAAGTCTAAACTAATAAATAAAATAATAAATATATAAATAAATATCTTCACGCAATTCCCAATACAGGGGTAGACAGAGGTCTAGTCTAGACATTTAAGTCCCTTCGACCCACCTTCTACCGAAGATATTTTCAGGACAACGTGACTGGTGGTGAGCCCGCCGCCGACTTTATGTCCAAGCTAACGATCTAATTCTTACATAAGTTTTGAAAAACCCGTTGGTACGAGTCTGCCACCTGGGGATTGAACTCGGGTCTCTCGACTCGAAACTCCAACCACTCGGCTATCGTGACTTATTTATTAATAAGTTTAAACTAGATAAAAATACTTAGAAGAATATCAAACAGCTCTCGAGCAGCAGAGCCTAAGTTGTGATGTGTCAGGTTCTGCGATCTTCAATCTGCTTGAAAACGTGGCGTGGCAATCTGCGAATACCAATGCCCTGCAGTGGACTTTTACAGATCAGTAAGTACTCTGCAATAAATTATATACTAACCTAGACTACGTTATTGGGTTTATTTAGAAGAATGAAGAGCTTCTGAGCTAAGTTTTACAGCTTTAAAATTACTGTTAAAATTACCTTTAAACAGCGCTTCAGATTTTTTAACTTCTCCAATTCCCAATTCTAGGAAAAAGAGAGTTTACTTGCGACAACGTGACAGGTGAGATATCTAAATGTATTTGTATGTTTGATTTGAAATCCGATTTTTTGGTGACTCATACTCATGAATTAAGTAATTTACATTTAAATTGAATTAAGTAATTATGTAACCTAAAGCAATTTATTTAAAGCAAAGTCACTTTATTTTCCTTTGTTCCGTTTTAAATTGTTTTAAAGCATAATAATTTTATGCAAACCACATTGGCTGCTTTTCAAGCAATCACCTTATGACTGCAAGTCAAAATTATGTTATTCAAATAAAGTAATAAAGTGTAGTGCACTTCTCAAATTGGTATGAAAGTATATCGAGAAATTTTGCAACTATATGAAACTTACACAACTTTAGGATAAGCAAAATTCTATTATCTTAAGTTTTCTCCTAAAGGATTTTTGTTAAAACTTGTCTTTGTGATTTGCTTCATATAGTGATCGTGTTCAGTGACAAATTTGATATGAAGATATTGGTCATTTAGCATCTGCTTACATTTTTTAACGATAACTGCATTCGTTTCAGAAGGAAAGAGTGAAATTATAAATTAAATGAAACTCGTTTGCTAGCTTGTCGCTTTCACTAAGGACTTTGTAGAGCTAAAATATAAGAAGCTACTTTTTCCAAAATAATAAACATATCCGCTAAAGGCACTAGTATGAAACAATTGCATAATTAGTCTAACCGAAATATTATTTGCAATTATTTACACTTGAAAAGAAAAATGTTATTTCGATGTAGATGCATAGGAGCAACTACATAACATTTTTATATGATGTATGGCCTTAACTGTTACCGAATTTCATGAATTCAACGTAAACTACCCTATAGGTTTTATTTACCCTATAGGTGTCAAAATATGTCGTATAATCTGTTTTTTTTTATTCGAGTCCCTAGTGTCGCGTATGTGTGTCAATTTCAGAAACGAATAAATTTTAATTATTTCGACGATTTTTGTTATATATACTTAATTAAAAATATAATATAATATCATTTATACATATAAAAAATATAATATAACATAATATCATTTATACGATCTTTAGATATGGAATTAACGTTTTAGTTCCACATCTACTATTATACCTAGTTAGATCATAAATTCTGTCACATGTTTAACCTAAAATAATTAAAACAAGTTTATTCATTATGTAACTATTTATATACCAAAATGAACTTAACAAAACATAGATTCTTATGATACTAAAGTTTATTCAAAATTACCTCCGTGATTTTGAATACAAGCCTTCAATCTGTGCGGCCAGTCGTCCATTGCAGCACGAACGAGGTCCATGTCAATATCGGCGGCTGCCTTAATCAAGGATGTCTTGAGTGACTCCAATTTTCCTCCAAGTGTTGCCATATCTTGTAATCTAACGGATTCAAATCTGGACTGGAGGAGGGCCAGTCTTCGTGCCCGATGAAGTCAATTTCACGCGCCGCTAGCCAGTCTTATGTGCTCTTCGCTTTATGAGCTGGCGCCGAATCTTGTTGGAATACCCAGTGATTGAACATGGTATGAGAAACAGGTTCCACAAGGTTCGTCAGGACTGTATTTTGATACACAACTGCATTCGTTTTTACACTTTTCTCGGAAAAATGTACCTCTGTTTAGCCCCAATAAGAAACTCCCAACCATACCTTGAGCGAGGATGGAATATGAACTCGTTGGACACGCGGAATACGGTTGCTCGCTTCTTCACTACTGTATTCATACACCTTATCATTTTGTTTGTTGTAGCTCTCTTCTACGATAAAAAATTTTTCAACCGAAAAAAGAATTTCCCGATATTTTTTTCCCGCGTACCGCTTAAACATAGCAGGGCATCTCTTCAGTCTCAGGTGCATTAGACGAGCATTCAAACAATGTCCTGTTTTTCTTCGATATGCCCGAAGCCCTAAGTATTCATTTAACACCCTTTTCTCCGTGGTTCTGCTTAACCCCATCTGAAGGGCCAACAGTTTCTGCTTACGTTTGGGATTTCATTGAATTCGCGCCTTCACAGCTTTTATCTCTGCTGGAGTCCTAACAGACCGAGGGCGACCACTTTTTGACCTGTCATCTACACTAGAGTCTTCATTGTATCGTTTGATGGTACGATAAACGAATCTTTGGTTATATTCAAATATTTAGTATGTCAAAAACTTGAATTGGCGCATAACCGCAACGCAATAACTGCAACACGGTCTTCTTTAAGCGTCCACTCCATATTCAAAAATGAGTAAAATTCAAAAAAGTATGTAGTTTTATTTTCATGAACAATTCGAGTTTCGAATTCAATAAACTTTTTTGTGGCCAGCATTCTAAAAGAAAAGTTTTTACTGTGTGACAATACTTATGACCTGACTATGTATATATCTATTGTATGTTTATACATGCTATTAAAAAATACTACTTAATTATTCGATTAAAGAATAACTAAATACAAAGTGCAAATTTCAAAATTTCGAATGCGATCCGGGATATTACTGCGAGCGTTTTTATTACTGCGAACTTTCGAAACATTTCTCGGACAACAATTATACCGGGATTACGTCCGGAACTCATAACCGTGTCCCGGAATCCCGTTAAATAGGTATAATGTGCAGCGGACGGAATTAAGTAGGCTGGATCATATTATCCTTAATTGCGTTCTTAAGTAAAGGTTAATGAATGTAATTAAGGCTCTATTGGCTGTATTTTTAAACACAGTCTGTTACAACTGTGTACTGTACAAGTGTGTACTCAAAAGTAAAAGTTTGTTTAATAGTAGGTAACAATATCACATTTGAGATGTCATAAATATAACATTGAAGTAATCTCGCGCATTGCTCCCCTTTTGTAAGTTCTAAATCAAGGTTTGTATCTTTAGGTTCGGTATCGCCAGATGGTTATTCACCTATATCAAAATAGTTGACGTTCATTGGTCTGGTCCCAGTGTAAGTAAAAGCTAAAGCACTTGGGTTAAAAATCTGAGGCTATGAAGGTACTTTAAACATCCAGACCCGAGAAAATTTAGAAAAAGTGATTTTCTGCATTGACCCGTCCGGGAATCGAACACGGTACCTCAGAGCTGGCGACCCATTGAAAACCAGCGTATACGCCACTCGTCCTCGGAGTCGTCCTCGTATATAATAATATAATTTTTGTAATAACAATCATAATAATACATACGGAATACAAAAAATTAAGCACAACTGTAGCATCCATATTTTAAGGATTTAATGGCACTTTTTCTTCACTCCGATGGAAAAGAGAATCATTATTTCCATTGTAAAAATTCCCATTCGGCCATTTCTAAGGCATTTCAGCTTTCAATCGTTTACGTTAGAAGTTGAAAATAGTTTAAAAGGATTTAAAGTGGAGTCTTTAAAGTCCGATAATGACTTTTCAGTGAAATAATCACACTGAGTGCGGAACAAATTTTTTTTTATTTTTGCTAGTTATTTAAAGGCATCTAAAGGTACTAGGCCGGGCATAGATCTCTCATCTAAGGATAATAATTTCTTATAATCGCCATACTCGACAAGCAGATTGACGATCGCAGTACATATTGCATTTTGGTCATTGCTGTCTGGTCTGTGTAATTTTAACCGACTTAAAATAAAAGAAGGAAGTTTTGAACTCGATTATATGTTCTTTTTTTAATGTTTATTACCTCATAAACTCCCTCACATGTGAACTGTTATACCAAAATTCAAACATTTTTAGTTTTGTACATTTGGGTGGTCGTAATTTTGAGTCATGACACCCGAGTTCGAGCCCAAGGTGGAAGACCAATGGGTTTTTCAAAAACTTAGTACGAATTATGTGTTTTTCATGAATATTTATGTTTGTGAATATATATATATATATATATATATATATATATATATATATATATATATATATATATATATATATATATATATATATATATATATATATATATATACCTATAATATTTGTTGGAATAAGCACCTACCAACTAGTGAAAGGTGAGTTGAATGAATTGCCTAGACCACTTTCTATTTCAATTCTCATTAAAACTTAGCAGATGACAGGCGTTCAATCTGACATTCAATACAACGATCGATACCTTTTGTCATAATGACATTGTCACACTGTAAAGTCACGATAGCCGAGTGGAAGGGTGGTCGGAATTCCGAGTCGAGAGACCCGAGTTCGATCCCCAGGTGGCGGTACCAATGGGTTTTTTCAAAACCTATATACAATTCATATCGTTGGCTTGGACATAAAGGCGGCGACGGGCTCACCACCTGTCACGTTGTCCCAAAATATCTTCGGTGGAAGGTGGGTCGAAGGGACTTAATTGTCTAGACTAGACCTCTGTCTACAACTGTGTACTGTACAAGTGTGTACTCAAAAGTAAAAGTTTGTTTAATAGTAGGTAACAATATCACATTTGAGATGTCATAAATATAACATTGAAGTAATCTCACGCATTGCTCCCCTTTTGTAAGTTCTAAATCAAGGTTTGTATCTTTAGGTTCGGTATCGCCAGATGGTTATTCACCTATATCAAAATAGTTGACGTTCATTGGTCTGGTCCCAGTGTTAGTAGCTAAAGCACTTGGGTTAAAAATCTGAGGCAATGAAGGTACTTTAAACATCCAGACCCGAGAAAATTTAGAAAAAGTGATTTTCTGCATTGACCCGTCCGGGAATCGAACACGGTACCTCAGAGCTGGCGACACATTGAAAACCAGCGTATACGCCACTCGTCCTCGGAGTCGTCCTCGTATATAATAATATAATTTTTGTAATAACAATCATAATAATACATACGGAATACAAAAAATTAAGCACAACTGTAGCATCCATATTTTAAGGATTTAATGGCACTTTTTCTTCACTCCGATGGAAAAGAGAATCATTATTTCCATTGTAAAATTCCCATTCACCCATTTCTAAGGCATTTCAGCTTTCAATCGTTTACGTTAGAAGTTGAAAATAGTTTAAAAGGATTTAAAGTGGAGTCTTTAAAGTCCGATAATGACTTTTCAGTGAAATAATCACACTGAGTGCGGAACAAATTTTTTTATTTTATCACCCTGTAAAAATAATGTATTGCAGTAACAGTGTCAAGAAAATATGAACCTTTTTTTCCTGTGAGTGACGTAAGAGATGACAAAGGAAAAAGGCTTAGTAAGACGATGGCGAGTAACTATCACGAAAAATAACAAACCATCTTTAAGGACTGGTGACGGTCAGCAGCAACTAAGATGCAAGGTATCTGGTACTGCCATCACCAATACGCAACCCAAACGAGGCTATTGTGGCAAATCCTCCTTATTATCGGTAATTGAAAACTTAAACTTATCTTTACCCTCACTTTAATCAGAAATCTAACTATCTGAAATCAAAAGAAAAATTCCCCTTGCGGAAGTAATTCGAAATAAATTAAAAAGAGAACCAGCAACGAATGTGCCCGCCACATTCTCAGCCGCGAAGTGAACGAGATCTCAGATAGCGGTAACATTAAAAGAACCGTAGACAGTTTTAATTATGCAAAATCAGCGATGTACGGCCACCTATTCGGGTCAACCGGGGCGAATGGGGACTGGCAGTTTTAAAATTGAAACAATGGCCGGGAAATGAAGAGCGGCCGCTTTGTACGTATGTCGGGGGGGGCAATAGTTTTATAAAGGGCGTCTCGGATTGAAAGAAACGGCTCTCGGAGCTTACTTTGACTCAAAGTTTCGAGACTAATTAGCATTTGAGTTTTTAAAGATTTTAAGAGTCATAAATGAAACTTATTAAAAGTTTCCGAAGAGAAATTCAAAAGTGGACAAACAACGTTAAACTTTACTAATGCAAGTAAAATTAAAAAAAAAAAACGCCTTCAGACGTTTTTACCGTTGTACTATCAAATACATGATATAAATTTAATTCATATCATACAGTGTTAAGCTTAAACACATTATGATAATGTGATTAAATTAAAGAGAAAAAAGTTAAAATTTCAACTAACACGGGCGGGATTCGAACCCGGGACCTCCGCCGAACCGTGGCAACGCTCTTACCTCCGAGCCACCGTGTCTTACACGCATCATTTTCGCATTTTAATTTCTATTTAATTTAATCACGTATAAGTTCAACATAACAAATATGCTTTAAAAAATTAGTAAAAGTGCGTATCATTAAAATAATAAAATGTTACTGATACATGATTTATAAGAGTATGAATATTCCTATATACATATAAACATCTATTACTCGAGTAAATTTACATTCTTCACACAAAATTTGGCCCGCAGCGGGATTGTAACCCGCAACCATTAGCTTCAAAAGCACGGTCACTATTTGTTAAGATACAAGGTTGTCTTATTAATTTAATTTACTTTATTTCATCAGAAGACTTCAAGGTTCATAAACCTTTTTTATGAATAAACACATTTTATTACTACTAAAGAAAAGTACACATTAGTAATAGAGACGTACGGCGACGGGCTCACCACCTGTCACGTTGTCCCAAAATATCTTCGGTGGAAGGTGGGTCGAAGGGACTTAATTGTCTAGACTAGACCTCTGTCTACCCCTGTATTGGGAATGGCTTGAAGATATTTTTTTATTTTATCACCCTGTAAAAATAATGTATTGCAGTAACAGTGTCAAGAAAATATGAACCTTTTTTTCCTGTGAGTGACGTAAGAGATGACAAAGGAAAAAGGCTTAGTAAGACGATGGCGAGTAACTATCACGAAAAATAACAAACCATCTTTAAGGACTGGTGACGGTCAGCAGCAACTAAGATGCAAGGTATCTGGTACTGCCATCACCAATACGCAACCCAAACGAGGCTATTGTGGCAAATCCTCCTTATTATCGGTAATTGAAAACTTAAACTTATCTTTACCCTCACTTTAATCAGAAATCTAACTATCTGAAATCAAAAGAAAAATTCCCCTTGCGGAAGTAATTCGAAATAAATTAAAAAAAGAGAACCAGCAACGAATGTGTGCCCGCCACATTCTCAGCCGCGAAGTGAACGAGATCTCAGATAGCGGTAACATTAAAAGAACCGTAGACAGTTTTAATTATGCAAAATCAGCGATGTACGGCCACCTATTCGGGTCAACCGGGGCGAATGGGGACTGGCAGTTTTAAAATTGAAACAATGGCCGGGAAATGAAGAGCGGCCGCTTTGTACGTATGTCGGCGGGGGCAATAGTTTTATAAAGGGCGTCTCGGATTGAAAGAAACGGCTCTTGGAGCTTACTTTGACTCAAAGTTTCGAGACTAATTAGTATTTGAGTTTTTAAAGATTTTAAGAGTCATAAATGAAACTTATTAAAAGTTTCCGAAGAGAAATTCAAAAGTGGACAAACAACGTTAAACTTTACTAATGCAAGTAAAATTAAAAAGAAAAAACGCCTTCAGACGTTTTTACCGTTGTACTATCAAATACATGATATAAATTTAATTCATATCATACAGTATTAAGCTTAAACACATTATGATAATGTGATTAAATTAAAGAGAAAAAAGTTAAAATTTCAACTAACACGGGCGGGATTCGAACCCGGGACCTCCGCCGAACCGTGGCAACGCTCTTACCTGCGAGCCACCGAGTCTTACACATATCAGTTAAAATTTGAAATCTGTATTCTCTTTTCATTACTTATGCTTGCATCGGCGCTATCTATTATCCCTTTTGACAATTTAACATTCCCGACTTTTCGGTTAGGAATTATCAATAAGATAACGACAATTAATTTTTATTACACAATTTAATTGATTTTAAAGAATATTTGTTATGCTGAACTTTTATGTGATTAATTTAAAGAGAAAAAATGTTATTGAAATTTCAACTGACACGGGAGGTATCCGAACCCGCGACCTCTGCCGAACTGTGGAAACGCTCTTACCTCCGAGCCACCGTGTCTTACACGCATCATTTTCGCATTTTTATATCTATTTAATTTAATCACGTATAAGTTCAACATAACAAATATGCTTTAAAAATTAGTAAAATTGCGTATCATTAAAATAATAATATGTTACTGATACATGATTTATAAGAGTATGAATATTCCTATATACATATAAACATCTATTACTCGAGTAAATTTACATTCTTCACACAAAATTTGGCCCGCAGCGGGATTATAACCCGCAACCATTAGCTTCAAAAGCACGTTCACTTTTTGTTAATCTACAAGGTTGTCTTATTAATTTAATTTACTTTATTTCATCAGAAGACTTCAAGGTTCATAAACCTTTTTTATGAATAAACACATTTTATTACTACTAAAGAAAAGTACACATTAGTAATAGAGACGTACGGCGACGGGCTCACCACCTGTCACGTTGTCCCGAAAATATCTCCGGTGGAAGGTGGATCGAAGGGACTCGATTGTCTAGACTATAACTCTCTCTAGTCTGTATCGGGAATTGTGTGAAGATATTTATTATTTATTAATTTTAGTAATAGAGACAATAAAAACTTACTTTCTAATGCTAGTATCAAAGTATTTGATGAAAATGAAGTACAATTACCGATATAAAATTGTCCAAGTACCTTTTTCGTTTAAATCCTTTTACGTGTAAGAACTTTGAAGCAATTGAAAGTATTTTTGTTGTTCTTCATTGACTCTGTTCCAATTCTTCAAATTAATACTTAGTGCTTACAGAAATTTTATTTATTTTGTCCAGTTTGTGACTGTAGACAAAGTATCACTTTATTTTTGTGTAAATAATGACTAAAAGGTTGATACATCACTACATACATAGTTTTGATGTCAAAGTACGTAGCAAAGCCACTCAAGATATGGAATCAGAAACAATGAAGAAACAACAAACACCCAAACCTAAAACAATGTAGAAAAAGTGCGTCTGGGAATCGCCCATGTTTGGAGCCGCTAAGACTATTCAATCACATTCATCAAGTGGTCAGACAAAAGTATTTTGAAACAAACACCCACACATAACGGAAATAGTGAGGCGTACGTCAAAGGGACCACACTCAGCCAGATGCAGTAGAGACGAGACTACAGCGCTGGTTTTCAGTGGCCCCTGTGCCTCGCGACTTAGACGCTGCTACGAGCAACCGGTCTGCTGAATTTCCGTCTTGTATATTTAAGATAATTATCCCGTTGAGCAAAATATAAATTAAAGTGAAATCGTACCATATCAGTTGGTAATAATGGCATAGTCGCTTTTTTATAGAAAAGGGAGGCAAAAAGCAGGTGGCTCACGTGATGGTAAGTGATTACCACCGCCCATGAACATCCGCAATACCAGAGGCATAGCAGATGCGTTGCCGGCCTTAGAGTGCCCCCCCCTCCATAATAGGGGGAGGGGAGTGTGTAGGTCTCCGGTTACCTGCACTCACCAGACGAAACGCAGAAGTTTGTTAGACTTCTACTTCACGCCGGTATTCTGTGAGGTCCTTCCCCGGTCGAGCCGGCACATTCATGCAACAACAAAAGCTAATGCGTGGATTTACCACTGTTAAAACACCCACGGTAAGAAAGGAGGTGGTATTACATTGTCCTTATCTTTCTGGGATTTTCATGTACATACTAGAAATTAATATTTATTTTTGGTAAATTCCTGGTTGCCTTGAAGAAATTGCTATGTAGCACTAAGGTAGCCGCCTTTTGTTATCCAATATTTGACGTATATTTCTAGTGTTTTTCTATCTTAGATGTACAATAAAGTATATTATTATTATTAAATATATTAAATGTCAGCGCCAACACCTCGTGGCCTAACCTTTTATATTGAATATTTTATACTATTCATCGGTACAAAAACTGTTAAAATTTTCTTTAGAGTTTCTTTTTGGTAAAATTTGGATTATTCCTTGAAAATTGTTTTTTTACATAATGGTCACACTTTACACACGAAACTAGATGGGACAATACAATGGACTTATTAAATGTTCATGGAAGTGAAATTTTCAGCAAAAATTGAAACAGCTGCAGGAATATAACGGCGTTAACGCTTCCCACATCTGTGCTTATGTTTTGAGGAAGGAACTTTATCCAAGTTCACCTAAATATAAAATAAGCTGTTGTAAAACGGACGTTAAGTTTCGGATAAGAAAGCTTTTGTTATTTTTACTTTAAGACTATTTGTTATCTACTATATCTTTCGAGTGGTATTTAAGATTACTTACATTAAAAAGGGGCTAGTAATAGTCCACATAAAATTATGTATGTTAATTTAGCAGGGTAACCGGTGACTTAAGGGGTCATGAATACTTTCATATTAAATAACAATTATTGACTTTTTTTATTTTTATTATTTTTGTATATTTATGCGTATATGGGGATGAGTATATAATGTATTGTTGGTATTAAGAATGGAAAAGGGCAGTAAATAATATATGGTCGCTCTCTGACTCGTTTGTGAAGTCACACCAAGGTTCCAACTGAAAACCAGCGCTGCAGTCTCTGTAGCATTACGCTTAGTTGGAGTCCTATTTTGTATACCACATGTTAAAATAACCATATAATTATCTTATAAATTTCTTTTGTAAATGTGTGTATCAAATAAATAATTCTTTTTTCTTTCTTCTTTTACATAAGATTTAAAGGCCACATAAGATTATGAGACCACATAAGTTTACAGACACGTTAGGTTAAATGCTTGAATGATTGGAGATTGCCATACCAGACACCTCGCACCGTAATAGCTGCAACGAGTCACCGATCTGCTGAATTTTAAACAAATATTTTTCGTTAAGTATCATCATAGCCGAGTGGTTAGATGATCGAAATTCTAGTCGAGAGACCCAAGTTTGATCCCCAGGTAGTAGGTTTGTACTAATGGATTTTTTCTAGAGCTTAACTCCGATTTATATCCTTGGCTTGGACATAAAGACGGCGACAGGCCCACCACCAAGTCACGTTTCCCCGAGAAACGTTTTTTGTGGAATGTGGATCAAAAGTACTTAATTGTCAAGACTTCTAGCCTAGTAATGGGAATAGCGTGAAGATATTTTTTACGAGATTTTTGTACCGCTATTAATTCAGCAGTCATTGTAATTTTAAATATTTTTTCTGCCACCTCTTACAACACCCACGTAAAGGAAAACGCGTGATTTTAGTATATTATTGCTTCAATTCAAAGCTCTGTACTGGCGTCATGTCCTTATCATAACTGTTTTTATATTTTGCTAAGTTTATAAACTTTCTCTTATCGAGGGTGGACTAAGTCAGCACCAGATGCTTAGTTTCTCTGCTAAATATTATTGTAATAACTGTTATGTTCCAATTTTAAAGGTCGACATGGCCATGAACCGCTAAAACAAAATTATCTATTTCAATTTACAATAATTTGACGTAAGCTAATGCATTCTAATCAACCATAAACAGAACACCGTTCGCATATCGAATATCCGATTTCCATTATCGAAATGCACGTACCGAAATAACGACCCAAACCGCACCGGCAAAGTTATTGAAGTTAATGAATGTGCCTTAATGTGCCGTATTTACCTACATCCCTAATGTTTACCTTCGTTACACTAACGCTGCTCGGGCCAGTCTGGAATTTCTTTGCGGGTACGCTACCGAACTCACCTTTGAGAACTAAACAAATTTATCGTTAGAGTTCAAAGGTCAATTGTGGGGTTTTTAATTGATGTTCCTTTTTCAAACCACTGGAAAAAATTAACTGCAACGAAGCATTTTCTCATTAGTGTCGAAGGAAATTTTTAGTTTTCAATTGCATAGGAAAACAATAGGACCAGAAATGATTATGTTTACGTCAAATACCATTTCGCGTTCAGAGACGAGACTGAACTTCACAAATAAATACTTTACAACTGTATCGAGGCATTCGTACTCAGAATAATGTAATCCGTCAAATGATAGTAAAAACGACCTGACAGCCTAAAAAATCCACTGTAGAACTTAGACCGCTACCGTAAGGAGGATTTGACCGAATTCGAGTCAAGGGACTCGAGTTCAATCTCCAGGTGGCTGGCCCGCACCAAGGTTTTTTTTTTTCTTTTTTAAAAGACTTGTATATCGTTGACTTAGAAATAAAAGCTCACCATCTGTCACGTTGTCCCCAAAAATGTCTTCAGTCTACTACGTGTACCGCTTTCTACCCCAGTATTAGGAATAGCGTAAAGCTACATATAATTTATTTTAATGGGTAATACTATTTAAGACTTTTTCTTAAAATGAATGCATGCAATTTATAATGAAAATATGTTTAAGCTCATAAATTTGACTGATATATAGCGGTCTAGCCAAAAGTGAGAATTCATCCGAAAACTTAGTCGTCATTCGTTATCATTTACTTTCCAACTCGCTCTCAAACTACAACTTAATTAAAGTTGATGAGAAAAAAAGAGCTATTTAGTTAGAGTCACTAGTCTTCTTATATAAAAGAAAATGGCGCGACGCGCTCGACTTTATCACGTAGATAGAATGGAGATATAAAGCGTGGAACTTTCTTAACTGTCTTCATCATAGCGGAGGATTTATGGATCTCCTAGTTTCAACGGCAGACCTCTTAACATTGTTACTTTTCAAGGAGCACGAAACAAAACATTTCTAAGTTTATAAGGTTAAGTTATAATATCGGTAGTATTGTACTACACTGTCGGTGCCGACAGATTTACTTATGTTAAATATATTTGTGTATGTGTTTTTATTAGATATTAAAAATTCAAAAGTAATAAATGTAACCTGTAACATTTAGTTTAAAATTCTTGTAGGATAAAGAGAGATGGTTCGAGTTCCGGACATCTTCATTCCATTCCAATGTCAGACTTTCTTCTAAGGTGTTTTAAGGACGATTTTTTACTTTTTTAAGACGATGATCAGGTCGAATCCTTTCACAAGTTAAGGGACTTAAGTAATGTCGTAACAACGATTTGGTAACTTAGACCGTAAATGAGTTAGCTGAGATCCATAAATATAACATATCCAATGTCATTTCATGCACAATGAGAGGTTGGATTCGTTTGTCTTAAATCGATAATTTCAATTTAAATTGTCAATTCACTCAAGCAGCATTGTGTAAATACCAGTATTATGAAATGTATTGGAAACGGTAAAAGTGTTATTGATTGTTCACTATCAGTAAAAATAAAAGATAAGCCATACAGAAAGATAAAGATTTTTTATGGTTAAATAACAGATGCTACTATCTGTTACTTCTCTCGCAGTCTTTCTCCGTCTAGAAATTTTCTCTAACTTATATGTTATTATTATTTTCTTCTTGGTTGTATCACGGTGCAATAACTGCTGTGTTCTTTTTTTTAATATAGTGTTAATTTTTGTAAATAGTGTTTTTTTTTTCAATGCTTTGTTAATTTTTCAAATGTTTCAAATGTAATTGCGAGTTTATTAGGGGAGTCATTAACCTTTAAATTTTAGTCCGCAAGAGTGACATTTTCTTTAACTTAACTTATGTGCAATATTTAATGCGTTACTTTTAAAGTATTGCAACTGCAGCTAAAAATAAAATGTATTTTTACCCACAAACATTTAGTTTAAAAACCTGTTTGACTATTCCAATTCATGAATTTTCTTTGTGTACGTAACTAACTTATAAAGGTTAATTAATATAACCCAGTACCGATATTTCAAACAACCTCTATCAATAATAACATTTTTACTTCCTTCTTTCTTAGTTCATCAACGTTTCGTTACGTTAGAAAATATTTAAAAGTTCGTCGAATTTTTTGAAGCATCTCCCCTAAACAAGAGGCGGGTATTAAAATCTTGGCCTGATAAGCACCCCGGGACTCGGTACCTCCAAGTTAATCATGAACCTCAGACCTTATTTACATAATGTTTCCTTTATCCTACTTGCTTAGAAGATCGAAAAGTTTTACTTGGTTCTCGTAAAGGTGCCCCTGCAGAGAATTTAGAGCGTAAGTAATTTATGAAACTTTTTTTTTTACATGTTTGGATATAAAATATTTTGCCAGTATTAAAGCACGCTGTATTTTAAAATGAATTCGTATTATTTTATTTAAAAATAAGTAAGGTTTATTGCTCATTATATTTACCTATAATAAAGATCATTATATTTTTTAAATAAATAATAAATAAAAATATGAATATCTTCCCAATAATTCGAATACAAGGGTAGACAGAGGTTTAGTCTAGACAATTAAGTCCGTCTACGTAAGTCTAGAAATTCCGACCACCCAATCACTCGGCTATCGTCACTTTTCATGTATTATATCGTGATTTATTTATGTATTTTATTATATGGAGAAAAGTTATAATTTTCCATAGAAATTCATTATTTTTTTAAAGACTTTATAACGGAAAATCCTTCCAAACAAAATGATATAAAAATAATTCTAAAACTCATAACAATACCGAATAGACATCGAAAAAAAAATTGTCAACATTTATTTTATAACACAGTTGAAAAGCACGCGAGAGTTTTGAATAAAATACGGGCTGCGGTCGCTTTCAATCAGACAATTTATCTGACTTTTATTTTACCGGGAGCTCCAATGATGAAACAGAAACAAAATTAAAGCAGTATAGAACTCTCGTTTAGTTCGAGGGCCGAATAGTTATTTTGTTAACATAATTACAACTCGCAAAACAGGATATTGAGCGTGACACTCTATCAAATTAGTGCAAACAAATAACAAATTAAGTGGTGATTAATCCAAACGCGTTGAAAACATCCCAGTGATTGGATGGTCCGGATCTAAACCAGTCTGTCGGCGCAATACGCCGGGAACATAATGTATTCGAAATGAAAGCGCGCGACATACGTACGTACGTAGATAGTAATATATTGTGGCCGGCTGGGATCGCGGATGCGAATTTAATATCTGTCAGGGACAGGGAGCCACGAGCGACGATCGGATACTGACTACGTACATCTCATTCAATACCAATAAAGATTTAAAAAAAATATTTTTCATATATCCGAAAGAATCTGCCCTTACTTTCACTTCTGCGGTTTTTATTCAGACAGACTATATATTTAGTGATTATAATATTTGTGTATATATTTTACAAATAACGAGAATAATATTACTATTCATAAATAACTAGTTATGTCCATTTACGGATACTTGGATCGTAAGTATTGGTTATATTTTTAATAATTTGATTCGTCTAACACAAAAAAATAATAAAAGTGATAATAATAGATTGATAGATTTTAGATTTTGTCGGGGCTAGGTCTACAAGGCCTACGTCTATGCCCCATTCGGAATTATTTGCTGACTTATATATTGTAAAAGTTGCTTCAGAAGATGCTTCATTGCCAAGTTTCCTCTTTCTATGTGGTATAACTTAGTAATGTTAATGTGTAAGATAAAAGACAGACGCACTGACATTTTTGGATGGACTGGTAGTGATTTTTTCCTAATTTCATCATGAATCGAATGTCAATATTTCTATTTTCATGTACAAATATGTTCACGCTTCACGCCCAAAACTGGGGTAAACAGAGATTAAGAAAATTAAATTCTTTCGACCCACGTTTCACCAAAAACTTTATTATTACTTTTCTGTTATTATTATTATCGTATCATATTTTTATTAAATAAAGAGTTTTAGTAGCACCCATGAGGCAGTAATTAGACTTTTATTATAATTTATTTATATTTATTTCTAAGAATGTATGTGAATGATGAAGAATGTGTACTTAATATTTATACATAATCATAATGTTTGTATAACTACCTTTAATTGTTTTCCCTCTACCTTAAGGTTAAATGGCAGAGAATATTTTTAGCATTAAGTCCATCTTATGTTCCGTTACTGTTTTATAATATTCATTGATGAATAAAAAATAGTCTTTTACTACCAAAACCACACACACACATACAAGAAATCATAAGAGAAAACATAAATAAGTCTCATAATTTTTACGCAACTAATGCATTGTCGGAAACGTTATAACCACAGTTCACGTATAGCACTATTATGACACATCTCATTTCACGTGTTCGCTCCTTTTGTAACTGATGGTAAGTTGTTTACACAAGGATGCCGAGTGACGTTTGCAGAAATTTGGTAGACGAAGTTATACTACATTTTAAAATATTATGAAAGAATTGCAAACGCTTTCGTATAATATTGGATTCATATGTAAACAAATTAAACTTTTCTTTGGACTGTTTATTTAAGGAATGAGTTATGAACGAAAGAAAAATAATATTTACAGCAGCATAAGAAAGAAAGAACCTGTGGCAATAGGCCTATTCATGGTGTCTAAGAATCCACTAAAGACCTATACTAATTTATACTGATTAAGATACTATTTTTTTATCAAAGATTTTTATCAAGAATTTTATTATCAAAGATTTTCCGTTAATCGCATCATATGTCACTGTCGGGAATTATAAATATATATATATATATATATATACATATATATATATATATATATATATATATATATATATATATATATATATATATATATATATATATATATATATATATATATATATATATATATATATATATATATATATATATATATATATATATATATATATATATATATATATATATATATATATATATATATATATATATATATATATATATATATATATATATATATATATATATATATATATATATATATATATATATATATATATATATATATATATATAAGCTTTATAGGCTATACCCTTACGCCATAACCAAACCGCAATACAATGGTTCTTATTGTATTCTAATAATAGTTCAACGGATTGATCCGGCTATAACAGCTACTAATTATATAAAAAATTAAATCTATGCATATATAATATAGTAAATACGTTAATTACTGAACAATAGGGACATCAAATCAAATAAGGATCATAACTATTGTCTAGACATACATAGTAACGTCGTGTCCAGTTATAGTCAAACATAACTCACTGGAAGTAACATTCATACATGCAACAAGACAAAAGCTGACAGCGGGATTGTATATCCGTGAAATATGATGTCAAGTATTGAGATAATGTCAAGATATGCACTATAAATGCCAAACCGTATAATGGCTTTAAATTAATCTAAAACACAAAATATGTTATGTCCGATGTGCGAATCTTTTGCTCATGCCACACAGAATTGTAATAGTAATATTATTAAAAATAATTATTATGGATGAGTGTGGTAACGGTATAAGAATATTGCCACTCCCCTTCTACCTCTAGTCGTAAGAGGCGACTAAGGCCAACACCCTTGAACATCGATATGAGAACCAATAGATGGCGGTATAACCAACCCCAAAAATATCAGGCCAAAATAATCAGACCGAAGATGGGCCGCAGGTACGAAGTGTCTGATACTGCAAATCCTCCCCATGGGAGACGCCTGTCCTGCAGTGGATTTTAATAGGCCGTTATCTATGTATGTATGGCTGGGTAATTTCAGAAGGTCTTTAGGAGGAAGGATGTTAGTCTTAGTATTTTTGGGCTACACAACTTGTATCTAGAAACTTGAAACCTAAAACCATTTCTACTATTGAACTTTTAGTCACGATAGCCGAGTAGTTGTGTGATCGGAAGTCGAGTCAAGAGACCCGTGTTCGATCCCCAGTCGTAGGCTCGTACCAATGTTTTTTTACCGATTTATAACGTTGGCTTGGACGTAAATACGTCGACATCCTCACCACCTGTCACGTTTACCAAAAAATGTCATAGAAGAAAGGGGGGTCGAAAAGAATTGTTTAGATCTCTGTCTACCCCAGAATTGGGAATGGCATGAGGATATTTATTTATTTATTTAATATTGAAACTTCAAGTTCAATGTTAATGGCCTATTTCCTCCACCTCAGTCAATTAAGGTGAAAACTCGCTAATATCGAGTGTTTGTAGATAGATACATGACGCGTACCTTGATATAAACGTAAAGGGAAAAAGTTGAGGTTATAAATTGTTATCGAAAGTAACAAGATTATAAGCAATCCCTGTAGAGCCTCTCTCACTTGGTTGCATATATTTCTATTTTTTGTTTACATTGCATTTTGTGAAAATATACTTATGCAGCATTTGTTGTTAATTTCAAGCATGTAAGCAATGCTTGCTTTTGTTATTATAAAAACGAAAAATAAAAAAAAAATACTGATAGGGGACAAACCCTTTGTCAGTTTTCAGATTACTTAGTTATTATTGAACCTCCCTTCGAATTTAAGACTTATAGGTTTGAGTGCCATAATGTAGTATTCGACTCAAGGAGGTATGTGTGTATTTATGACTATTTAGGTGTATAAAAATACGACGGCGATGACAGGTGATGAAACTATCATTTAGTCCCAGATAAACATTGTCGAAATAACTTAATTGTTTAGATCTCTGTCTATCCAAGTGTAGGAAAAATGGATAAAACTGACAGAGACTGGATTCGAAACAGAGATCTCTGAGGTACTGTGCCAATGATATTACCTCAGGGCAAGCAAGCTTGGAGGCAGCATCTCTACGGTACCTCAAATTCGTTAAAATTCCGCCTGTATTTTTCTAATATCTATTTTATATAATAATAACAAACTAATTTAGATAATATTTATTTACGTATAATTCAATGATAACTATTTGATGATAAACTTTGAAAGCTCTCGCTTAAGTTAAGGAGCTGAGAAATAATTGTCTTACTCTAAAATCCATTACAATAATTAACATTTAGGAAACGCAGCGCACCTTTAATTACAAAATTAAAAACTTGCCTATTCCGCTTACTCTACTGCCTCGTCCAGTCTCATTCACCCCGGCTAACCCTCCGCGCCCGAAGAGGGGTGATTACCCCTTTATTGCTCCCTGGTGCCACCCCTAATGCATGACACTATTACGTTAGATGTGAACTAATGTTTCCAAAGTCTTTTCTTGCAAAAATATCATTGTTTTTTTCACTTACGCTCAATAAATGAATAAAGCATTGACTGTGACAATTTCTTTAAATAATTGTAAATAATAAATAAATAAATAAATATATTCACGCAATTCCCAATACAGGGGTAGACAGAGGTCAAGTCTAGACAATTAGGTCCCTTTGACCCACCTTCCAACGAAGATATTTTCGGGACAACGTGACAGATGGTGAGCCCGTCGCCGTCTTTATGTGTAAAGAATTGTCAATTTGTAACTTGACGAATTATATTATACATCATACATATTTTAACGAAATTTATGAAGTTTTGTTTTGGAAGGAATTATATATGTTAAACTTTTGTCCAAATTTTCCGATGAATATGATGATAATTATATCTGTATATAACCCACATTCACTATGCAAGACTGAAAGGAAAAAAAATGTCGGCATGTTGCTCGACCACCCGTGTAAAGCCGGGGCGGGTCTCTAGTTCTTAATAATAATACATGGCAAGTGTGCCTTTTCATAAGCTGTTATCAAAACTACATCATGAATCTTTGAACTAGGTAGACGAAATATAAGGGCATTGTATCGCACACAATGTCATCATGTACAATGACCTTACGGCTATGTGCGCTGGTGGAGTTACAAAGTCAGAGTTATATATATATATATATATATATATATATATATATATATATATATATATATATATATATATATATATATATATATATATATATATATATATATATATATATATATATATATATATATATATATATATATATATATATATAAATAAATAAATAATCATTCCTAACTCATTTACTAACATTCATATGAACAGTATATGTGAATATTTATCTATGGAAATATTCAGTTAGGTTATTAAGACGGCGATAGCCTCCGCACCATCACCATGTTACGACCCAAACAGTTTCGGTGAAGAGTGGGTCCTTCATTAACTAGTAATAGTCGTAAGAGATTTAGACAATAATTAGTATTTTTATCCCACATGCCACGAATGATTACTTGGAACTGTATGTCAGGTAGTGGCCTCGTCACAAATAATAACGATACCAATGGTGAGTTTGAAAAAAACTCATTGATTCATTGGCACGAGCCATAATACCGGCGACCAACCCTTGGTCTCCTGATCTGACGACCCATCGCTTGGCTATCGTGACTTAAATTAAATAAATTTTATTTTAATTAAAACTTGAAAAACTTTTAGTTTGTTTTAAATAAATTTTGGTTTTAAAACATAATTATAAAGTTTAGATAGCTATGATCCTGTGCACTTTGTACGTGTCACGTACCAAACAATAAGTGATTATCGTTCTCATTTCGAATACATGTTGCAAATTTGTACCTTGGAGCATTGATGTTAAGCGCCATTTTTGTCTATTTCAGTATAAACTAAAATGTTTTTTTTCTTTTCCATTATGACCTTAATCTCAACAGCCTGTTAATAACCACAAAATAATCATAGATTAAGCATAGCGATTATACCAAATACTCAAATAATCTTCACGCTTGACTGGCGGTTCGACAATCAAAATATTGTGCTATTATTACTACAGGCGTTTTGCTACGCTATGACCTATTATTATTTAGTTAAATATCACGCCATATATCGACCGTTATACGATACGATACTCCAAATTCTTAAAGAAACATTATTTTAAGATGTATTTAAAAATAATAATTGTTAGATATATTATCAATTACGACCTCCATGTACGAGAGGTTTACACACCGGTGGGAGTGGTTGTCCATGGTGTTCCTAGTTGGTAAAAAAAAAAAAAAAACAAATAAGTGTCGGGTACAATACGGACCAATGTACAAAACCTTTTCCTTTATTATTTCTGGTCAGGGTATTTCTGGTAGCTTCGCTTTTTTCGATTCCAAACTTAACTGCTTTAGCTACTACTTAAGAGCAATGTATGTGATGATGTCCTTAATTTTGCATTTATTTTTTAAAGTGATCTTCTTTTAGTGCGATTTTTTTATCTAAAAGTAAAATAAGTTTTCACTTCTGTTGGCACTGTCCGAAGTGCAACCCGTATTTTTATAATAAGTTTTTCAAAAGCCGGAGCTATCCACTGATTACGGGGATATTCTACAGAATGCCGGGGCGCGTCGCTAGTACACGATAACTTCGGTCACATTTTCGTAAAATACAAACATTCATTAATCTCGAAAACTTCCCCAATGGGTAATTGCCACTCGCGTCAAGATATTCTCCACTCGAAAGAATTATTCACGAAAGAGTTCATCATTCCGTGCTACATTTGTTGTGAGAATCAAGTGTCGTCACAATTCATAATTTGCGCTCGTGAGCTTCGAGCTGGGAGCACTTCAACTCTCGACGCATCGATAAGTGCGTCTCTGTTTCTACCTATACAAGATTTGAGCGGACTTGTTATTAAGATAACATATTTAAAACAGATATCTCAACGCCATTCCCAATACCAGGGGAGACAGAGGTCTAGATAATTAAGTTCTTTAGACCTACCTTTTACTGAAGTCTGTATGTCCATGCCAACGATATAAATAAATAATAATAAAAAGTAATAAATAATAAATATATATAGATAATATATAGATAAGGACCACATTACATAAAAAGTTACGATAGCTTGCTTGGGTGGTCGGAATTTCGAGCCAAGAGACCCGAGTTCGATCCCCAGGTGGCAAGCTCGTACCAAAGGGATTTTCAAAAAACTTATGTACGAATTATATCGTTGGCTTGGACATAAAGACGGCGACGGGCTCACCACCTGTCACGTTGTCCTGAAAATATCTTCGGTGGAAGGAGGGTCGAAGAGACTTAATTGTCTAGACTAGACCTCAGTCTACTCCTGTATTGGGAATTGCGTGAAGACATTTATTTATTTTTATTTTTCTGGGTATGCCAGAAGAAGCATAAAAGCAGGTTGAATGCAGTGGAGATGCGATCTCTTCGTAAAATGTGCGGCGTTACCTTGGCCGACCGGAAGCGAAACGAAGAGATTCGCAAAATGGTAGGTTTGAAAGATGCCCTTATCACTAAAATGGATAAGGGCGTGCTTCGATGGTTTGGGCACGTTGAGCGAATGAACGAAGACGGAATGCTGAAGAAAATATATAGCGCGAAAGTTAATATTAAAAGGAGTCGAGGTAGGCCGAGACTATCTTTTGAAGACCATGTGAGCAAATTACTCGAAGACGGGAGGGTCAAGAGTACTGGGATACCTCGACGTGCATGTATGAAGAAAGTGATGAATCTGAATGAAGCTAAAGAGGTATGTAAGGATCGTGACACTTAGCGATCTGTTCTCTCTGGCTACCCCGTCAGGGATTGTGCGTGAAGATAAATAAATAATAATGAATAATAATTTATTTTAACAACACTACATACATTGCTCTGATCCCAATATAATTGCAAAAGCACTTGTGGTATGGGAATTGGAAACAACGAAGGCGCCACAAACACATCGTACATAAGTTTTGAAAAAAGACATTGGTAAGAGCTTGACACCGGAGGCCCGAACTCAGCTCTTTTGACCCGATTTTCGATCAACCGAACACTAGGCAAACGTGACTTAAATATTTATGTTATGTATATATTTGTTTGTAGACTAAAAGTTAAAATTACTTATAGTTTTAACTTTTAGACTAGATACACACTTTATAGACACAACTTTTAGCCTACAAGTACCGTTAAAAAATTATTTGTAAAATTATTCGAAAAGGGGACGATCAAGGGTATTCGGATATCTAGACGTACGTGTATGGGAAAATTATGAATTTGATAGAAACGAAATATGTATGCAATGATACTTGGCGATCTGTCCTCTCTGGCTAATTCGGAGTTAATTTGCTACTGCTGCTTTGGTTACTCAGAAGATTTTCTTAATAAAGTAAATACAAAATTCAATATTATGTTATTAGACATGGCTTGGAAGCGATCGACTCATTCCAAGGATTACTATCATCAAATTATAACCCTTTTTGTACAGCTTTTCTTTAATGAAAGTTTTGATCATGTTAATATAATAATTACATTTAAATGTGTCAACAAATATATTTTCTTTATACTCCCATCTCATGAGTAGGCTTTTACATCTCAATTACACGTGCATGCGTATGTAACTCATCTTCAAATACAATCCCTGACTAGCTAGAAATGACAGATCGCTCAGTATCTTTCTAATCTCTTTCGGAAATATCAAATTGGTATTTAAATTATTAATACATAATAAAATAAATAAATATATTCACGCCATTCCCAATACAGGAGTAGACATTGTTCTAGACAATTAAGTCGTTCCAACCCACCTTCCACCGCCGTCTAAATGTCTTAGCCAACGATATAACTTAAACATAAGTTTTTGAAAAAACCTATCGGTATGGGATCGAACCCGGGTCTCTTGACGCGAATTCCGACCACCCTATCGACGACCGACTCGGCTATCGTGACTTTTTTAATAAAAAATATAAAATTAAGATTTAAGTGATTTGTGATTTAAGTGATCATTCATAGAATTGATTAACAAAGAATTATTTGTATCATTGACGAATGCCAAGTAAATATTTTTTTGATCAAATTCATGAAAGAAAATCACATAGTGAATATCAAAGACACATTCCATTTGCATTATCATAGAAATTATCTACGAAATAAGGTAACTAGATAACTGTTGTGCGTACCAAGCTCTTCTAAATTCTATACAATCACACACCGCTGAATATAGGCGTCTCCTAAAGATACACAGAACAGCCTTGAGCCACCTATATCTATCGAATCTCCACAATATACTACAGGTCGTTTCTCCAATTTTTTAGGGGTCGCTTTAGACCATATTAGAGTAAGGTTCCGTAAAATTCATTTCAACTGCACGAAACATTCTGCTGGTCATTCCTCCATCTTTTGAAGTGTCGTGCTACACTGTGTTTGCCAGTACGAGATTGTCACTCGAGAACCTTTCTTCTCCAAACAATATTAAAACGCGCATTTTAATTAAAAATAAATCTAGCAACATAATTAAATGAATCGCTCAACATAGCATTAAATAAATAAAAATAAATGATTTATTAAATCCCACCAGTCAGATGAAAGCGCTTAACTCAAATTGACAGTGCATTTAAATTTTTATCCTAAAACCAACAAATATTCAGTTCAGTTTTATATTTCAAAATTACTTTTAAATTATATGGATATGTGTAAAAAACAATTTAAAACCATAAATGCTCATTATTTTTTTTACCATTTTCAAAACAAAACAATATTAAAGTAAGCAGTCAATCATTAAAGAGTGACTTATTACTATAGTATAGTTTACGGCTTCTTAGAGTTAGGGTCTTTCCTTTTTGGTCATGTGGCGAGACGTGACCCGCACAATCTGGAAAAATTGATACACGAAAAGAGGCAGAGCTCCAATTCGCTGGCTGAATCCTCTCCTGGAGGTAGTAAACTACAGCACCCGGATTGCACTTCTCGAGGCGCAAAATACAGCAATCTGGAGATCTCTATTGATGAAAGCAACTTATGGTAGTCACGACCCTCAGCCATGAGTAAACGACGATGAAAAAGAAGAAGAAAGTTACAGGACATAGACCTCTCTCATGAAGAAAATTGTTCATAATAGCTACGCTCGAAAAGCAGCTTGGCTGGACCGAAATACCTTATCCCTCGCACTTCAATCTCTTCTGGCCGTTACCCGTCTGTTTATTTTTGGTCTAGATAATCATGATAGTTCTTATGCCAGCCATGTTTTATATTTCCTTAATTTCTGATCATTGATATCTTGATGAGATTTAATTTTTTACAAATAATATTTGTGTTGACTTTCAAAATAATAAAGGGACACCATTACATACATTGCTCAGATACCAAAGTAAGTAGTTTAAGCTCTTGTATCGTGGAATCGGAAACAACAAAAGCACACCCATAACCGAGAAAATATAGAAAATTTGTTTTCTGCATTAATTCTTCCAGTAATCGAAACCGGGACCTCAGCGAAGGCCACATTAGGAAAACCTTTCTATGACATTTTCCAACGCAGGTAGTCAAATTTAGTTTTAATAAGCTATATTAAAATTCTATCTTGAGTTGTAGCAAAAAATATTAAACAGTTTACATAACAAAATTAAATACGTCATCCATCTAAACTGCCAATTACATTTCTCAGACAAGAGACGACTCAGTCAAAAACATTAAATAATCGATGACGTAATCTAAATAGGAAAAGTTGGTAAGCGTCTCCTCCATTTTGACGTTTGGCGTCAACCCAATTTCAACCTCCATGTATTCGTAGAATTCGATCACGTAACTTTTATAAATCATAATTCGAATAGGTGGCTGGTAGAGTTAAAACAATAATAGGGGTTGATGATACTTTATATAACTTTGATACTGATATTATTAATCACGAAAGCCGAGTGGTTAGGTGATCGAATTCGACACAAAAGACCCGAGTTGAATACAGGGTTTTTAAACACTTGGTACAATTTATATAGTTGTTGTTGTTGTTGCCTTGGGCAATGAGACGGCGACGAGCTCACCCCCTATCACGTAGTACCCAAAAATGTCTTCGGTGAAAGGTGGGTCTACCCTTGTATTGCCAATGGCGTGACGATTTATATATTTATTTTTATATAGTAATTTTCGCTACTACTAGCGGACTTGATAGACAGACACACATAAAATAATTTACTATACAATACCATTAAACTTTTTTTTAACGTTAACTAGTAATTTTGTTTTGAAAATGGTTTACCAATACCCTGATGAGGCCGTAAGGCGAAACCGGTCGGTTAATTAATAAAGAATTAAATAAAGTGAATTGTGTAAAAGTGTTCAACAATGAATTTTAATGCAATGCAATTTCACCACAAGTAAAAATTATGTAATTTTGTTTTTAATTACCCATTGTCTGAGTTGATACAATTATCGATTTATTTTTAATATTAGCTTGGTAAAAGTCTGGCTTCTGTAACACGGGTTTGAACCCAGTTTGGAGGTCAAGGACTTCATACAAATTTGTGATTAAATCTTATGATTTTAAAGATTATTATTAATGTAACTGTTTACCATAAATAATGCGTTCATCTTGTTTTACAAAATTAAGTGTATGTAACACAATACTTGCGTCAGAATAGGCATCAGAAAGAAAGTATAAGCCAGTCCCTTTCTTCCAGAGGATCGGTTAACATTATATTCCTTTTAATTATATATGAAATACCAATAGCTACAGAAACATCTCGAAAAGTATCAGACCATATACATAATACAGGAAACGGTGATGGGCATTAGCGTCTAAAGTGAAAAACGTCTGTTACTGCGATTGGCAATCCGATGGCCAAGCGCGGCGATTATACCAAACTCTGGTTTACGGGAGAGTCCTTTGGACTTTTAAATATATTTATTTACTTATATAACACAAACTATTGTACTCATTGTTAATTTTCTACAAAAATACTATAAATGTAAAAATAAATATCGCACGCAATTCCCAATACAAGCTAACGGTACAATATAATGTTTATAGAGTGTTAGTTCTCGAGTCTACGACGTTTATGTACGTAATATATGCAAAAGTCTAGACTTGACCTATATTCATATCCATCACACAAATGTTTGCCCCTGACGGGAATCGAACCCCGTACGTGTTCGAGTACACGGTTAGTACCAACTCGGCTATCGGGTCGTCTGAAATTTCAATAAATGTGTAAATAAATAATAATAATATCATTTATTTGCCAGAATGTAGGTACACAATTAAGGTATTATCTTTACATTTAAACATTACATTTTACTACAAGAACAGCGTGCCAAAATATAATAAATATTTTAAACAAGTTGACATAAGCACATATAAAATCAAACTATTTAAGATACCAAATCACAAAACAGAAATAAAGATAGAGGAAAATAATAATGTCATACAAGTCATAATTTCATAAATAAACTAAATTGAATATGAAATCAAAAACGAAATTTTATTCACCCCAAACACGCAGCTGGAGTATTAATTAGTATATAGTAAAGAGTAATAAACATCATCAATCATCACGCAATTTCCAATACACGGGTAGAAGAGGTCTATTCTAGACAATTAAGTCCCTTCGACCCACCATCCACTGAAGATATCTTCGGGACAACGTGACAGGTGTTGAGCCCATCGCTGTCTTTATGACCAAGCCAACGATATAATTAATACATAAGTTTTTGAAAGACCCATTGGTATGAGCCTGCCACCTGGGGCTCGAACTCTGGTCTCTTGACTCGAAATTACGACCACCCAACCACTTGGCTGTCGTGACAATAAATGTATAAAAACTTAAATATCCTATAATCACAGAAACTGACCAAATACACGTTTAAAATATGATAAGACACTTCCATATAATGGTCTTGCGTTTTGTGTCTCCCAGGAAGTAGATTTTACGTTTGTTAGAAAGCTTTGTTTCTTTATACCCGTGGCTCCATCCGTCCTGATCCCCAAGACCTTTTAACTTACGTAAAAAAAAATTCAACTTTCTTTTACTGCTTACGAGTTGCCAGTTTTTATACTACTAACTTTACATTGTTACGTTCGTGATGATAAGATACGGGGTCCATAAGCCTTTAAGGCTTTTTAAGGTTGCCCTGAGGCTTTCCCTAAATTGGTGACAACTTTGCCTTAAAGATAACATAAAAGGAATAAAAAGTTATACTACTTTATACTTTTCTTATGGTATTCGTTTCATGTTTTGCTATTGATCAAGAAATGTTAGGATTAAACTTTTATTTACATATTTTATTTATATACTTTTATTCATATATACCTACTAGTGTAGGTAGGAGAACCTAGTGGGTAGATAGGAGACAGGTATATCGAGAGAGGTATAGACCATTAAATCTTTGTAATCCGCCTTCCACCGATGCCTATTAGGGACAATATGACTGGTGGTAAGCCTACTGCCATCTTAACCTCCAAATGAACGAAGTATATTTTATATATAGTTCCATATGTATATATATATATATATATATATATATATATATATATATATATATATATATATATATATATATATATATATATATATATATATATATATATATATATATATATATATATATATATATATATCTATGGATGTGGGCTTCAGACAATTGCGAACGTCTACTTTTAGTTAACAAACCAGTGAATGCTTTTATAATAGACTTTTTCTATCTTTACGCCTATTCAAATTACAAGAATGGTTAGAGGTCTAGACTATTAAGTTCTTTCGAGCAACCTTTGACCGACAATTATTTGGGCCCAACATAGGTTAGCGCAGGTGCTTAGGCCATCGCCGTCTCTGTGTCTAGGCGAACGATACACTATAATTACATGGATAAATATTTACAAATTACAAACTTTCATAAGTAGTACACAAATGCTTAACCCCAGAAATTTCAATAAATGTGTAAATAAATAATAATAATATCGTTTATTTGCCAGAATGTAGGTACTCAATTAAGGTATTATCTTTACATTTAAACATTACATTTTACTGCAAGAACAGCGTGCCAAAATGTAATAAATATTTTAAACAAGTTGACATAAGCACATATAAAATCAAACTATTTAAGATACCAAATCACAAAACAGAAATAAAGATAGAGGAAAATAATAATGTCATACAAGTCATAATTTCATAAATAAACTAAATTGAATAGTTAGAGGTCTAGACTATTAAGTTCTTTCGAGCAACCTTTGACCGACAATTATTTGGGCCAACATAGGTTAGCGCAGGTGCTTAGGCCATCGCCGTCTCTGTGTCTAGGCGAACGATACACTATAATTACATGGATAAATATTTACAAATTACAAACTTTCATAAGTAGTACACAAATGCTTAACCCCAGCGGGGTTCGTAATTAAATAAGTCATATCTCACCTTAATTCTTTGATTTTTTTTAATCTCTTTCAAAACAATGAAAATAAGAAACAAAGCTGTGGGAATAATTTTCTTAAGTTATATCATTAATCCAAGACCTGTTACAATAAAGAAGATTAAAAAAACTTGAACAATAATTGTCTCGTTTCTGCAAATATATTGTCGGCCACAAAAGTTTTGCACGGCGGAAGGAAAGCACGCTTCTTCTGTGAAAGAATTCAAATACTACGCTATTTTAATGATCTACCTGAAATTCCCTATGGAATATTTGTTCGATGTACATACATTGTCTATTTATGTTCGGTACTCAACATTCATGTGAAAGTCTATAGCATTTCCTTTAGTTGTGGTAAATGTAAGCCAAAAAAACTAATGACTACAATTCTACAACAAGTTTCAGAGAAATGTCCGGACAAAATTACAATGAAACGTACACACTGATAAAATTTTCTGAATTTGTTTTCAAACTCTAATACACACATGTGGATATATGGTAGTTCCGATAAAATTAGAATCACAATCTTTATTTTTCAATATATCAACACAATTCACAATTTTCAAATCAACTACCGTTTCGTAACTCGGTTCCTCTGATACAGAAGAATTAATATTACCTATGAAGTTTCTTCGCTTAATTCTTTTGGCACTTTTATTAAATAATAAATTCATAGTTACAATCCTTTTTAAGTAATTTTAAAGAATAGTCCCCCAGATAATATAATATTCTAAAAAAATATGGAAAATGACCAGCTCCATGAAGCGCCTGTTCATAAGAATAATGCATCTGATAGCCATCGGCCTTCTCAACCATAAAGGAAGTGGACAACGCACCACACAGGTTTTCATGGTGTTGGTATCTATGAGGTCCAGTGTTCGATTCGCAATCGGGTCAATATAGAAATTAATGTTTTCCTCGAATCAGTGGTAGCTCCGTAATTTCAGATTCCATAACACAAACGCTCAAGCTTCTTGCGCTGCAAAGTGTACTTTGCGATCAGACACAATGTATGTGATGTTGTCCATATCTATTATTACTACTATTTAATCACCTATTTTTTTAAGTTTGGTCAAAAATAACCTTTCTTACGTTATTTAAATTATTGTCATTACCCCAGAAAGCTCTTTGTGATTAACGGTCCTTTTCAGTGTAATTACGTCCTTTGTTACTCGAACCGGCGTACATTGCACTTTAAATATAGAAGTGAACTGGTAAATGACTCAAATACTGCGTCTCCACGACGAGTTCGTGAAAAAATTTAAAGTAAAAATACTTTTAAACATTAAAAATGTCATTAACCTTACTGACGCTTCAAGAACGCCGCAGCGCATGCTAAGTTTATTGCAAATAAGAGTAACAAACTTGGAGATTTTTTTAAAGTACATTTTAATCGCATATAATTTATATTGAAGATTTAAAATTTGTTTCCATGAACGATATAAAGATTTATGATCAGGGATTTATTAATATTGAGTATTTGTGGTGCCATGTAGTTACTTAAGACTACACCACTGCCTTTTTCCCGTGGTAAGAGGCAACTAAGTGAAAATCCTTGAAAATACCATTGGCTACCGGCAGATGGCGGAAGAAACATTTAGAAAAATACCATTAAAAGACAAGGTGTTTGTTACTACGATCGCTAATCCACTATACAAACGTGGTAGTTATTGCAAATGGACAGAGATGAACTTGAGAGGCCTGTGTGCTGCAGTGTTTAACAAGCCGTTATATATAAGAATAAGTAAGTAATACAAATAGTATTAATGGACACGTTGTTGTCCGGGCCCTGAAGTCAGTGTGTTTGGTGATCTGAATTTGAGTCCGAGATACAAGTTCGATTCCCACAAGGTAATAAACATATATATGCTTTATATCGTTGGCCTGTACATAAAGACGGGAACAAACTCACCAATTTTAACGTGTTCTTAAAATAAGCGCCGTTGAAATGAGTGTCGAAAGGACAAATGTGTCTAGACCTCTGGCTGTTCCTGTTTTGGGAAATGCATGCATTGATGGCGGTTGGTAAGAAAATATTGGACCTGTCCTCCCGTATATGTCGTCAGAGTCGAGTAAGAACCCTAAAGACACATATTACGCGTAATATAATTTGATAATCCCAATACAGTCGACACTTGGCGGAAGAACTTTTTTCTCGAACTTTTGAACTTATTTTCCTCGAAAAAAATATAAAGACCGATCTCGGGCAGTGGCGTCAAAAGGGCGGCCTGTCTGCTTACTGTGACCTATACTTATATGTTTGACGTGTAAAGGCTGGTCCTGCAGTAAAGTTTTTTAATCTATAAAGTTTATTTCATTCATATTTTATCTACATGCATTTTTCCTTTACTGAGACGGACAGAGATCTAGATGATTTAATCCCTTTGGCTCACTTTTTACGAAAACCTAGTTAAAACAACATAACAGATTTTGAGCCTATTGCTATCTCTGTGTCCAAATACATTTACATACATAAATATTCTTGTATTAAGATACAAAAGAATTCTTTTCCTTTTGTATTTCTACTTTTTTAACGTGAAGTCATAGGGGCTGCCTAAATTCAAGTTAGTGGGAAAGGAAAATAAAGCAAGGATAGCGTCGTGGGCATCAGGTTACATCACTCAACACGCAAAACGGAGAAGTACAAGACATTTCTAATAAACATTTGAAAAACCGTGCTCGGAACAAGCCAGTCCGTCCATTCACATAGCAGTAGAAACTTCCACTTAACTCATAAGGTATGCCACCTCCTTTCTACGTAAAATGAGACTAAGGCAAAACAAGCCACCGACCTGAACAAAACACCGACAGGTCTCGGAATAACTATGTCGAAAAAAGTATACAACCAAAATTACGCAGTGTCTGATACTGCGGTCGCCAATCCGCTTTCGAAAACTGGTGATTACGTCGAATCCTCTTTATAGGAGTGATGTGAAAATATACATTGATTAGATTAGATTACTTTTAAAATAAATAAATACATATATACATAGGGACAACATCACATACATTGCTCCGATCCCAATGTAAGATGCTAAAGCACTTTTGGTATGGGAATCATAAACAACGAAAGCACCACAAACAACCAGGCCCGAGAAAATGTAGAAAAAGTAGTTTTGTTCTTTGAAACGACTGATAATCGAAACCGGGATCTCAAGATGGCGACACCTTGAAAACCGGTGTTTACACCACTCGTCCACGGAGGTCGTCAAAGTACAGTACAAGTACAGGCCGTTAAGTAAGTTACTTTCCAAATGCATTTCCTTTTTGAACTATTTATATACAAACAGTAAAACCTGCTTTTATAGCTCAAACTAACAAGTACAATACAACAGTGAATCCCAAAGGGCATGCAGGATGCATCAATACCATTCGAAACTCAATAAATCCTTTAAACAAATGTGCGGTGACAGATCAATAAACAGTTCTCCACGAATGGCTCTCAGTTGGAAAATAAATAAGACAGAGTAGGAAAGGTCCACTGTCAGAGATATGTGAGATGCTATAACGTAGGTTCCATACCGCCATTATTCGCAAAATGCTTTGTTCACAACTGAAATCAATAGTTTGAATTGTGTATGCTTATATAACATAAACATTTCTGAGTTAATATCAAGAGAAAAATTTTCCTACTTCTCTTTTCCTTCTTCTTCTTCTCTTCATACCTTAACAGACATACATTCTTAGCGACCTGTAAAATTCCACTAAACTTAATGGTACTCCTGACTGTTCATCGAGCAATGTGCAAACATATTTTTTAAAAAGTGTGTCTTGGCCTACCTCACTGCAATTGCTGTTTACTTTCGCGTGGTACCACACCGTGCGTGTAAGAATAAAATTATGAATGCAATAGAAGCATAAGATTTTAAAGTTAAAATTAATTTATTTTTTCACTTCACGCTAGCTGAGGGGATAAGTTTACTGATCACATTTCAAAATTTGCCTCATTACATAAACACAAATGATTATTGAATGAGTTCAAAGTACCCATTTCGAGTACTTAATTACCTCCCCTATTAAATACAAAAGAGCTGTTATAGAGTTCGCCTGTTAATGCTCGACGAACCTTGAGTGAATCAAATTTTATTTATGCCGAAGCGATAAAGACTTCGAAGGAAATGGCGTTATCTAATCTTCACGCAATTCCCAATGCAGGGGTAGACAGAGGTCTAGTCTAGACAATTAAGTCCCTTCGAGACCTTTCACTGAAGATATTTTCGGGACAACGTGACAGGTGGTGAGCCCGTTGCTGACTTTATGTCCAAGCCAACGATGTAATTCGTACATAAGTTTTTGAAAAACCCATTGGTACCAGCTTGCCACCTGGGGATCTAACTCGGGTCTTTGACTTGAAATTCTGACCACCCAACCTCTCGGCTACCGTGACTATGATAGAAATGATTTTTTTATTGCAATTTCTTATCTACCTTTACCACTCACAAACACTAACCGCAAGCCGTAACCCATCAAAATTCGAGTAATAATAGATTAGAAAGAAAAGGTCTCCTATCTGAAAATCGGAGAAAATTATAAAATGGAATTCCATTTGAGCTTTAATTCAGATGGGAATAAAATCCTAACGCTATGCCTTCCCGACCTACGCTAAAGTGGGAGACGAACGTACGATAATTGAAATTTTTCTTAATCCCCTCGGCTAGTCCACAAAAAGTTGCCGAGTTGAATCGGGATTAATGTTTTTTATTACAAAATTATTCGTTCGATACGTAATGAACAAAAGTATTTTATGGCATATTATACGGTCATAAATGAAAACGGGATGAAGAAGGTAGCAATGTAAAAGAAATAAAACGCTTGAAGGTTAAGTGATCGTGGATAAAATTTTACCAATTTTCTTAAAAACCTTTTTATTGCTTCAGTTCAGTTTTATTTAACAAGAAGTGGCTGTAGAATATGTAGTAAACTTAATCAATTAAAATTTTTACAATTACAACTTTTCTGCCGTTTTAATATTATAAAATTGAATGTTTTTTAAAAATAATCATTTCCCACATTTCTGGGAATATATCTCCAGGTGAGTGACAGAAGAAAATAAAATTACCATACTCCTACCTACTGAGATAATACAAAATCACACAAAAATCATATACAACAGAATAGAGAATTTTTTACGTCATATATTTCCCTGCCGAAAAAATTCCTCAAATGCATATATTTCCCGTGTTCTGCGCGGACATAGAATAAATTTCAAAATAATCTAGTATAAAACCTTGATGCCATAGATGATGAGGAATCTAAATCGAGCATCCTGCTTTATGGGCTGAACTAGCTATACATATTTTATTGTCAGAGTTATTTCGATCCACTTTTTACCAGTTAAGCTTATTTGGGACAACGTGTCGTCGCATTAGGCTCTAAGTCTGATATGTCATATACTGAGTTACTCAGAACTTAAATAGATAAATATCTACATAAACAACCATGACTCGACTACAACATTCACATTCATGATACAAATGTTTGCCCCTAGCTGGATTCAAGAACTTCTGTAACAACAAACTATCGTCGTCACAAGAGATAAAATCATACGATAAATGAAAAAGCAATTATAACATGCAAAACTCTATCGTTCACGTCCTCCGCAGACACCCCACTTAATGTTGCGAAGTTTTTCGGTCAAAGTCCACATAAATACATTAAAATCATTCGACAGTTGTGATCTACGACTGTTTCAACCCGAGAGCGTTTATCAGAATGAAAGCGAGCGCTCCGGGTGTGCAGTTATAGCTCGCTTAATGGCCGAACTTTTGTATGTCTAGCCTGTTCAAATTTGCCGATTTTCGCTAAGGATAACGCGTTATATTTATCGCTCTACGCTATTGTTTGATTAGTCATCGTTTCATTAATTGAACACCTTTGCTAAAATGTTTTAGATCTATTATCTCATAAATCTCATTTATTTCACATTTCAATCTCAAAGCAGTCTTGTGCAGTGCAATTATACATTATGTATCGTGTACAAAGGTTTGCCATGTATCATATACTCGTATCTTGCGCACCTCTTTCGTTATTCTTTCTTCATTATTCATCATTATCTTCACCCATTTTATACGACCAGTACCTAAGTTATCTCGTCTTTTCGATATTTGAGAAATTTTCTCACGGTGTCTTCCAAAGTAAGCCTCGGCATTAACTTCAACTGGACCTTGACTACTCATTCGTTTTGATCATTCTTCAATTGGTTCGTTTTATCCGTACAATATAGGCGCAGTACTGATAGCAAATTGATGAGTATCTGGGTATCAAATTTTCTGTAGTTATATAGTAAAGGTTGACAGGCAGAGAATGCTTTTAGCATTATGTCCGCCTTTTGTTCCTATATATTTTTATAAGGTGCAACCTTATAAAAATATAGAGGAACAAAAGGCGGTAAAGTTGAATAAATAAATAAATAAATAGTAATTCTTTTAAGAAGTAACCATTTGACATCGTGTCATATATAACTACTTTAATTTTGTATTCATGGACATTCTTCTGCGTTAAAAGCGATAACTGTAATTAGGAGATTAAGAAACCTTAAATTAGTTTACTTGGAAACATAGCACTTATAGTCAGTTCGAATAACATAAATCTCGATGAAATGTTTAGAACTATTGATCGCTCCAGTCGATATTTTTAGCCGTCTCGACTGTCTGTCTCTTATAATAGTCACTTGACATTGGATAACTTGATTCTTTAAATGGCCACTACACGTCACTAAAGAAAAATTAATGTTACTCCTTTTTTCTTTTTATTCGAAACGTTTATTACATTTCATTCGATCTTTCATGTCATTCAGTTCCCTTTCTTTGTTTATTTTCTAATTTATACATTTCTTTTATCTCTGTCATTTTATATGATTATTTCTAAGAAGAATAAAATAAAATTGTCCAAATTATATGTCTTGAATTAATATCTGTTATAAAAATACAATGTTAAAATTTCTTGCTTGTTGCTTTAATGTCTACTATACTAATATCACATGATGAGCTTTTGACTTTATTAACATAGTAAATTTTAATAAAAAAAAACGTAAAAAATTAAACCACCATCAAAAAGAACCCAAAAGAGCAAAGAACAAAATACATAGATAAACTTCATCATCATCATAATGGCCTATAAAAGTCCAATAGAGAACATGAGCCTCTCCCGTAAAGTAGGTTTAGCCTCTATTATCACACTTGGCGGAAGCGGATCACGGATTGACGATCATAGTACTAGACACGTCGCACCTATTCGCAGACGCTGCTGCTAGTTACCGATGCTGAATTGTTCTCTGGTATTCATCGAGATGATTATCCCGACGCCTGTCGCTAGAAAATTGCATTTCCAAAGCTTTAATCACCTCTAATCAAAGGAATTTAGTCGCCTCTTACGACACCATTTTAGGCGAACTTGTTACTTATTAATTTAAATGAAACATTCTAAAAAGCATTTAATAAGACTTACAGGTATTTAATACTTTAATAAATACACGTATAGCTGTTGTGCCCGTCACCGTCTTTATAACCAAGCCAACGATATAATTCGTACTTTTTTGAAAACCCCATTGGTACGAACCTGCCACCTGGTCTTCCATTATAAATAAATATCTTCACGCAATTCCCAATACAGGGGTAGACAGAGGTCTAGTCTAGACCATTAAGTCCCTTTGACCCACCTTCCACCGAAGATATTTTTGGGACAACGTGACAGATTGTGAGCCTGTCGCCGTCTTTATATCCAAGCCACCGATATAATTCGTACCTAAGTTTTTAAAAAAACCCATTGGTACGAGCTTGCCTTCTGGGGATCGAACTCGGGTCTCCAAATCCCAGCATTATACGCTTTTCATATACAAATTAAATCAAAGCTTTTCAAACCACCTTTTAAATAATACATATATCGACAGAGACAACATCACATACATAGCTCCGATCCCAATATAAGATGCTAAAGCACTTGAGGTATGGGAATCGGGAACAACGAAGGCACCACAAACACCCAGACCCAATACATCGTAAAAGTGGGTTTTCTACAGTGAACCGACCGGGAATCGAACCCGGGACCTCGAGATGGCGACACTTTGAAACCCGGTGTTTATGCCACTCGTCCTCGGAGGTCGTCACCTTTTAAATTGGTCCTAGCTGTATCATATTAAAATATATTTAATATTATTTAATTAATATTTCTTATCTTCAGGCAATTTCTCAATATTCGGTAAGGCAGTGGTTTAGACAATGAATCCCTTTCGATTCAATTTTCACCGAAGCTTATTTGGGACAACGTTAGAGGTGTAGACCTTGTCGCCATCTTAGTTTCTAAGCTAATAAATATACTTACAGATATAATAATATACTTACATATATATAATAAAGCCAATCTCAATACGGGGTAGACGGAGTCCTTTTAATCTTCCAACGAAGACATTTTTGGGACAACATGACAGGTGGATAGCTCGTCACCGTATTTATGTCCGAACTAACTATATAAATCGTATGTAAGTATTTAAAACCAGTAGAAACGGGCCTTGGGAATCGAACTCGGGTGTCTCGACTCGAATCCCGATCACTCAACCACTCGACTATCGTGACTGTAATATATTAAAATTAAAACTTATTCCTACAGTCTTCCTTTAATGTTTTCGTTTTTAACTGAAGTCTTCGTTTAATAACTAAAGTCACGATAGCCGAGTCGTTGGGTGGTCGGAATATCGAACCGAGAGACCCGAGTTCGATCCCCAGATGGCAGGCTCATACCAATGTATGATTTAATTATGTACGAATTAAATCATTCATCAGGCCTTGAATAGCGATGGAGAATGTAAAAGATGGAGAGTTGTACAACTAATGCATCAATGTTGGAGGTACATTGACGCATACCTAGCTTTTAATTTAAAGAAGAACCTAACTTTAATAAATTTAATTGGAATGAAAGATACGTTTCAATCTTTTGCATAATTATAATTATTTTTTAAGCCACTTAATGCGAAACCGGTCAGATATTTATAAAAGTGAACTAGAATTAATTTATTAGAATTAAAACATAATTTGTTAAGTAATTTAACAGCGATTCAGTAAACAAAATTTTGACGACATATTCCAAACGTTTACGTGCCTCTTTCACAGATTTTTTATAGAAAAGGGAGCAAACGAGCAGGTGGCTCATGTGATGGTAAGTTATTACCGCCGCCCATGAACACCCGCAATACCAGAGACATAGCAGATGCGTTGCCGGCCTTAGAGCCCCCCAGAATTGGGGGAGGGGGTGTGTGGGCCTCCGGTTACCTGCACTCACTAGACGAAACGCAGAAGTTTGTTAGATTTCTACTTCACGCCGCTATTCTATGAGGTCGTGTTACTTCCCTGGTCAAGCCGGCCCATTTATGCAACTACAGAAGCTGATGTGTGGCTCTACCACTGTTAAAATTGTGTTGATTGTTACTGGAATAGTAAGTGACCACTTTTCCTAGAAATAATAAATGGTCCACTTCTGTTGTTGACAAAATAATTTGACGCGTCATCAAATATTTACTCGATAAAAGCGAACTATCGTTATAATTGGGCACCTGGAAATTTTACTTGATAGTTGATGACACCGTCCTGCTTAATTATGATCAGACGCTGTTTACATTGTATATAATAAGTAAATCGACCCATTTGTCCGCTACTGATTAATATTGGAGACATAACTCTCATGGCTTCATGTTGGTGGCTAATTTGATTGTCAATTAATATATTAATTGACGACCTCCATGGTCGACTGTTGTACGTAACGGTTTTGTTTCTGTGTTAGGTTGTATCTGGCAGCAGCTCTGAGTTCCGACGGCGACGAGCTCACCACCTGTCACGTTGTTCCTAAAAATATTTTCGGTAAAAGGTGGGTCGAATGGACTTAACTGTCCAGACCTCTGTCTACCCCAGTATTGGGAATGGCATGAAGGTGTTTTATAATTTTATGTTTAATACATAAGTCACGAAAGAGTATTAGGCTTAATAAAAACGACGCACCTCACATATTAGATGCTGATGTCCGTCAATGATCTGCAAAATTTTTGTCTAGTTATGTTCTGAGATGATTATTATGCCATCTGACGGCACCTCAAGGTATTTGTAAGATTTTCCTTAATCATCTCTTACAACACCCACTAAAAGAAAGGATGTGGTACATTCCTGCGCCGATACCACAAGTTTATAATTTAAATTTATCATCATGTTGTTTGTAGTCTGTACAGAAGAACATAAATAAAATAATAAAAAAAAATGTGCTGAGTGCAGATTTCTTTTCAGATATGATAAGTGTACAAGGTATGTGTACAAATTTTTAAGAATTTCGCATATAACTTAGTAAAATAGAACTTAAGACAACCCTATAGCCCAAATTTCACTGCTGCTTATTTGGAATAACAAGACTGATATTAAGCCCATCGCCATCTTAATGTTGGCTAACGGTAAAATATATTTACATATATAAATATTTAAATATACACATAAATCATTCATGGCTCGAGTACAAACATACATATGAATAAGAATGTTCATAAATTCACAAATTCGAAACCGCAACCCTTACTTTCCAAAATAGACTCCTTACCAACTAGACTATCCGGTAGTTAATATGGTTTCCAGTTCGCTTAAAAAAAGTTTTCATTAAAAATATTTTATTTATATTTTAACAAACACGTCCCACGTCGAAGCCTTTAATTAATTAATAGCGGATCACCCGTATTTCAATAAATTTATGCATCGAAACTGCAATACGATGAAAAATGAAAAACGCCACTGTCACATAAAAATCGCGGTGAAATTTTTAAATTTTCATGGAACGCTTAGGCGCTTAGTAATAAATTGAAAGGCTTGTGATTGATGACGCGTGTCATGGACATTGATTTTACGTACGGAATAAAATCAACTTTCAGGTCTCTATTTAGACGAAAATTTTATTATTGTAATTTAATTACTTTAATGAGCTAATATTCTTTTAAAATAAACGACTTTAGTGTTCAAGCAGGCGTTCCCTTCTCAGATGTTCTATGTATCGCCAGCTATGAAGTCCTCAGGCCGAAAAAAACTACTATTTCGTCATTATCTTGAGTTTGGATGTTTGTGTTAACTTCGTTGTTTCAGATTCCATAACACAAGTGCTTCAGCTACTTACTATGGGATAAGAGCAATGCATGTGATGTTGTCTCTATCTATTTAGTGAACTGTTTATCGATTTTTTAAATAGCTCATTAAAAATCTAGTTTAACTTACCGGTGCAAAAACACAATGAAATATATAGTCAAATTTGGAGCCAACGGTATTTTTTTTATTTGAGAGGAAATTGGAACCACGATGTTTTAGTCTCACTTTACATGTATGTGTTGAATGATTTGATTCATCTTCTCTCAGATGTTTCGCAGGTTTATTGGTTGCGTCATAAATATACCTTGTAAAGGATATGGTAAATACAAATTTATACTTTAAAATTATTTAGAGGATCCGATGGTAAGTAGCTTAGTATGCCGTGACAATGACATTGAAGCTAAGGTTTGGAAGTTCGAATCCCGCTATTACTATATTTATGTGATGATTGTGAGTGTTTGAACAGGAGCCATGGAAATGTATATGTTTGAATAAATATTTATAAAATAAATAAATATCTTCACGCAATTCCCAATACAGGGGTAGACAGAGGTCTAGTCCCTTTGACCTACCTTCCACCGAAGATATTTTCGGGACAACGTGACAGGTGGTGAGCCCGTCGCCGTCTTTATGTCCAAGCCAACGATATAATTCGTACATAGGTTTTAGAAAAACCCATTGGTACGAGCTTGTCAACTGGGGATCGAATTCGGGTCTCTTGACTCGAAATTCCGACCACCCAACCACTCGGCTATCGTGACTTTTATATCATATTTATCTTTGTAAGTATATATCTATGAAAGTATATTGTACCGTTGGCTTCAACAATAAGATGACGTCTATCCTTAAACCTCAAACGAAATAAGCTCCGATGAAAAGTGGATCGAAAGGACTTCTTTCGACTTCTGTCTACCCTAACAATATGAAATGTATGAAGGTAAAACGTGTAATTATTTGAAATAAAATATTTAATCAACATTTAAAGAAATTTTATTCTATTGATGATACTTATCAAAATCATTTAAAGAACAAACCAATAAACCTACCTCTTTAATTTCGTCAGAAACCCAACAACATCCAATATCATAATGGTGTTTACAAATAAAGACAACAAAATACAAACGTAAGCGAAATTGCTTTTGACCATTCCCGTAAAAAAGAAAAAACACATAATATCTCGTAATGTGTCGCCTTCGCTGTCGTCAAGGAAATGAATTGCGTACATACACATAATATGTACAGCGACGGTGTCACATCGCGGTCTACTCCAGCCTTTCAATTCCCTGCTTTTTAATTATATGGATAAACCCGCTGAGGAGTTTCAGATGTATTCTTTTTTGTAATTTTAAGTTACACTGCTGAAATTACTTGAGTTTAGCTCTATATTTTCTACCCTTTTCTCAAAAATTGGTTAGATAGAAGTGTATACTGTTAAGTATTTTTGACCCACTCTTCATCGTAGTCTATTGAGTACCACTTGTAAGGTGATGAGCTTTTCGACATCAGTCTCAAAGACGAAAGAATAATATACTTACATAGATAAATATTTATATAAATTTATTAAAACCAGTGATTCAAGTACAAACATTTATATTCAACGTGCAAATATTTTCTAGTAGCGGGATTCGAACTTCCAATCCTTAGCTTTGAAGGCAAGATGTAGTTTACGTATGTGATTGTTCAATTATTATTATAGACTGCTGTAGTCAGACACGGCAGGCGAAGTCCTGTTCTAGATCTTGTTTGTAGCACCACCCAACCTGTCCAAATGTGAATCTAAACCACTCTCGACTCCCATTGAATACAAAAAAGTTCGTCAGAAGGTTAGTCACAATCACGCGCACAGAAGAATTTTATACATAAAGATAAGATTTAAATATATTTCATTTACTGTTAGATATCAACTCTGTTAAAAATTCATTTACATGTTAAAAAAATGTAGCGAGATCAGTATAGACATAAAGTATCCAGACAATCTTATCTGAATACTAAGTATTTTGTTCATATACATTTTCAATTGCATTCTACTTTAATATAACATATTTATACTTATAAATGCTATATACTATACCTGACATGGGGGATTTGTATAAACTTAAAATCGGCTCTGATAGTAGAGGGCCGCTGGCCTCTGAAAGAAAAAAATTCAAACATTTTAAAACCAAATTTATGTTTATTCGCAAGTTATGCTTGCCATGAATTTTAACCATCACCGTAAAAGGTTTTTATGTTTTTTTTTTATATTTTCTTTTGTTTTTGGGTTTAAAAAACCTCTATTTGGTTTTATTAATGGTTATATCTTTATAACAATTTTACTCTTATGTCTAACTTGTTTCCAGTTATGTTAGTATTCGTGTACAGATATAATCCTGCTAGTTTGGTATTAACTTCGAGTTTACACATACGTAACTAAATCTGCGCGAGAATGTGATGAAGTTTTATACATACGAAATATTTTTATATTCAAACAATATATATATATATATATATATATATATATATATATATATATATATATATATATATATATATATATATATATATATATATATATATATATATATATATATATATATATATATATATATATATATATATATATTTGATATAATATATTTTTCTTATCATTTTGCTTTATGCTATGCGATAACTTAAGGTATGTTTATTTTTATTATTTTGCTGTGATTATTTCGGTTTGGCTCTACTTCTTTCGGTTGATGACGGTCGGTAGACTCATGCGTTACTTCGCGGAAACTCGTTTAGAGATTTTATTTTACAATTACATTGCACAACTCCGCATGCAAACATAAATGGCATATAAAACATAAATGGCCATGTCAAAGAAAACATAAATGGCCATATCAATATTGCCATGTCAAAGAAGAGGAGTGCACCACCCTCTCTTCCACAGATGCATGCACTTATTTCACTGGATGCACCACCACCACTACATTCGTAACATATACTATCACCGACAATTACGTGACAAGTGTTTCGCCTCAAAACAAGGCATTATCAAGCCTGTAGACTGAGATAATCGACCGCAGTCTCTCAGAGTAACCATCTATCTACAAGCGCACACTTTAATGATAATGATGTTGCCATGAATTGTTTAATAAAGTCTTTACAATCAGTTACACGATAGTAAGTTTTCTCAACCATAATGTTAATAAAACTAATTTTAAAACTTAAATCAAGTCAAATCATTTATTTATCGACATAAGAATATACATTCGTTTATCGATAGTCATTTTTAAACTACCTCCGTTTCGTAATGAGGTTCCTCTAACGTAGAAGGAATAGGCAAAAGAAACTCCGTAGGTATTTTCTTTTTAAGTTAATATTTTTTACAATATAATGTGTATATTTTAGGGCTCTACGATTATAATAGTTTTCAGTTAATAAGTATTGTAAATATTAACATAATTTTTTCTGTCAATAAATATTTATGAATACACTTTTACATTTAAATAGATATATAATGTATTATACAAATCTGATGTGATATTTAGAAATAGCTTGGGGGCGATCACCTCATTCCCAGGGGTCACTGTCTGTTTACATTATAATAACTCTTCTTATAAAGATTTTCTTTAATAAATTTGGTTGTAGAAGCGTATACAGCATATACAGCGTATACACTGCCCTATGAACCAGTTACTACTCTACGGAATCTAGTAACCGGTGTTACAAACTAGACTAGTACTACTACTACTACTAACTAGACGATTAGTATTCTTTTTTTTTCGGAAAATATATTCCTGTACATAAAAGTAAAAGATTATGTTAATGTTTAATCTAATAATTTTACTTAGCAATGGTAATATTTATTCAGTGAATCAAATCTCTCTTAAAAGTCACGATAGCCGAGTTGTTGGGTGCTCGGAATTTCGAGTCGAGAGACCCGAGTTCGATCCCCAGGTGGCAGTACCAATGAGTTTTTCAAAAAACTTATGTACGAATTTCATCGTTGGCTTGGACATAAAGGCGGCGACGGGCTCACCACCTGTCACGTTGTCCCGAAAATATCTTCGGTGGAAGGTGGGTCAAAGGGACTTAATTGTCTAGACTTGACCTCTGTCTACCCCTGTATTGGGAATTGCGTGAAGATATTTATATTTATTTTATTTATAAATCTCTCTTAAACAATTTAACCCTCAAATAATTCAAACGTTTTTCCTCTACATACTTATTAATTTACACGCGGGAAAAACAATAAATTTGTTATTGTTTTGTTACGTAAAGACTCTGTCTATACTTATGAACGAACCTGTTACGTTCTTTCATAAGTATAGATAGTTTTTTATATAAACTTTGACTTCTGTTAAGCTTCGAACCCAGATTTTCTTTAGACTAATCACTTCGTCAAGCGATCAAGTCAGAGGAGTTTCTGACAAAGATCCCCTCTGTTTACTCGACACTATTTGTGGCAATTTTTAGTAAGTATTCGGAAACGTGTTCGGAATTATTGGACGAAGTGATAATATTTTAGTTTTTTATAGTTACCATAGTTTTAAAATATATTCATTAATTAAACAATAAAGTAACAACATAATATTATTTTTATAACTTATTACTTCAAGAAGAAAGAATTCTTCTTCAATTTATTACTTGCCAGAACGATTTTAATTTCATAATCATTAAAGCTTAATAAATCACAATTAGTAACTAAGATTATGTATTAGAGAAGAATTGAACTATTACTAAACAGAAATTATGCATTATTTACCTACTTACTGTAAGCCAGACCTAAAAAAGTCCTATAAGTAAAATGCCAAAAATACGTGAAATATTTTATATATAAGTATAAGTTATTTCAGAACAAAATTAACCTTCAACTCTCGAATGAATCATTGGTAATTTATGAAGATAATTATAAAGAAGACGTGAACAGAAAAAAAATATGACAAGAAATTAGTGAAGAATACGTCTGAGACGTGTCAACTTCTAAAACTAAATTAATTAACTACGTCGTAATTCTTTGTGGAGTGTTGAAATGCGGTTACAACCTTCACCGGTGATTTATAATCTTAGTTGCATGACACTGAACACATTCAAATTCTTTTAATCTGTGACGTTAGTGTTTTATTTTTGCCGCATTCCTGGAATCTCTTGGCATTAACATTTGTACCAAAGTATTTAAAAAAACAGCTAAGATGTAAACATAATTTAATAAACAATTTTTACGGTGACTTGAGAACTTAATGAATGAGTTGAATTAATCACTTGATTTAATAATTAATATTTGATTTTGTGATAAATTAAATAGCATAGTCGCCAATCATTAGTGAAATTAATTTCAATCAAATGTTTTATTTTGTATGACATATATGTCAAAGACACGAAAAGTACAATAAATCTATAACCACTTTACGCAAGTAAATACAATGGTACTTTTTACTAACAAATAATCACTGTTACTTTTATTTATGTAAATCTATAGTTACATCGTTCATATATAAGTTCAGCCACGTTTAAAATTTGTCTAACCCACGTATTACCTTCAGATAGCAAATTGTACCTTTTTAATTTTTCTGGCTAGAATATGTTAAATATTCAATCGTTATATGAAGTAATAAAAACAAATGACATTAATATTAAAAACATCTAAATAGAATTCTATATTAATGATACTGTCTTTTATTTCAATATACCTTTATCAATATTTACACCACACCTTCTATATATAACATGCCTTCATTATTTCCGATTCCCATATCACAAGTGCATTTAGCATCTTACATTGGGTTCGGAGCAAAGTATGTGATGATGTTCCTATCTATATATGTATATATGTATAGTATAGTATTTAAATATCATTTCACATCTAATTAAAAGCACTGTAATCTATTTAGCCTGTCAACAAATTATGCTTCTTATAAGAATGTCTTCGAGGCAATTTATAAAAAACATGCGTTTCTTGAACACGGTAGGTATTTCACCCGCATACAGCACTGCCAAAGGTCGTAAGCTATTCTGCCTTCACGGTAATTTATATTTTTTTGGCACAATACTACTTTCATTTCTTTGAATAATACTAACTTTCTGAATATTTTATTACCTATATAATTTACTGTTTATAATTTATTATGATTAACTTTTAAGTCACGGACGCTAATGTATCTGTTCTAATTCACAACTAATTATTAATCATTAGCCAATAAATATTCATCGTATAATAATATTAATATTTAAGCTTAATATTCATCAAATAATAGCTTCGGTTTGCAATGTAACTCATAACTAGTTTGCACCGGGGAAATAAGTCTAAAGATTAATAACTCAACATTTAAACCGGGTTATATTAAAGCCTACCCTTACATGTATAATTATGTAAGTAATTACGTAGGTTGTATGTGAATAGCACGCGTGGAAAACTTCCTTCGTGTTATTCTTATTTTTTTTGTCAACACAAAAATGCAGGTTTGTTAGTAACTAAAGAAAAATGTAACGCTTTGTTTCGTAAATATTTCTTTCCAGTAAGTATAAATTTTGATATTATATTCTCAGTTTTATTTTGTAGTTACGCCATATAAGTGATGTACCTTGTTAATAAGTAGTAATAAGTTCAAAATTGAGACGCTATCACGCATTCACAGGCCTTTTGGATGAAGCGACATTACTTAAAGAGGATTAAACAATCTATTTACGCAAATTGAAAACATTAACTTTAACATACACATTATGTTTTTTTTATTTTAAGTTTATGGCTTCAATAAATTTCTGTTTACATTCATTCTATTTTATTTTTTATTATAATTTAATTTCAATTATATTTGGAATTTGTTTTCGGTTTTAGTATCCCCAAATTACGTATAAATTATACTGGCTTTACTGTATGTGTGTGTTGGTATTTGAATATTGTATGTTTTTATTTATTCTTATATGTGTTCCTATTCTTAATTTTTACTATAACGTTTTATAGTATGTCGTTTATCCCAAAATTTTTTAGTTTTGTTTACATTGATTGCTTTATTTTAATGATTTTGCGGCAATGGTTAACTTTCATGGCAAGGTAAGCGTTGACACTCACCTCCGCAAATCAAAGACATCGATGATGATTTTATAAAAAACTCGTTCTCAAATTTATTACTTATTTTTAACTCTAACTAGCGCTTCTAGTACTCTACACTTAAAAGCTTTCCTACAATATTCATTAAAATCTATTTAGAGGCGTGAAGGCAATGGAATATTAAACTTTGTACTTGCGATAAGATATTGTTTCTCTATATACTATAATTAATTAATTTATCATAGAAAAAATGGCACTAAAAAGACACGCTTTATATTCTTAATTGATTTCAATAAATCAATGCGTTGTCAATTCACAATACACTGGTGAAATTAATACATCAAAATGTGAACTAAATACACTAAACGGTCGAACCACACGGCGTGTTATCATAAGCGGAGGGTCATATTTGCGTGTATTATTGTTTACGCGATGTTCGACCGCGGTCGCCTGCGGGAGTTGTCGGTTGTGTGGGGCGGCCGTCTTAGGCACGACTGGCGTACCGTCGGACGAACCTCGTGACGTCACATCATCCACCGTCGAAACACGCATGCGTCCACTGACAAGACATGCGCCATCGCACGACGCACGTGTGCTACCGGCTCGCGACTTATCAAAACTTCGCCATAATAGTGAGTTAAAAGTTGCTTTATTAGTTTAGTTTAACATGGAATCGTTGTTACCGCGTCCAACTTTCCGGGTAGTTAAGTATGCTGTCACACCTCCGGACGTAATTTCATATACCTGTCATATTAGCGCGGCGCTTGTCTAGCGGGCGGTGTTTTATTTTAGTGATATATTTATGCGGTATCTGGAAAGTTTGATTATTATTTCATCAAGCGAGTTTCGCACATTATTACGTTGTGAACGACTCAGCTCCAAGAAAAGTTGGCTAAATCATTGTTAAAAAAGTATACGAGTTAAATATACGAAAATAAAGACGTTTATATTATTTTATAAAGTTCATAAATAGACGAACAGTAAAAAGTAGGGATTAGTTACTTCTCATGCCACACACGGGAAGGAAGGGGTGGGATATTCTTTCACCGATATTATACTGTAACCTTACCGTAAACCAAAAAAAAATCGTATGTTTTATTTCATTTTGGTGCTTGCGTTATTGCACGATTTTAAAGTCCGTATCCCCCTTATTAAGGGTGTCAGAAGTTAAGAATGTTTGATTTCTTTCAATCAACTTTTCGCAAAATTTTTTTTATTATTGAAAGTCTCAAGTTGCATTGCCCATCAAGTACAGTATACAAGGTTTATAGTTCATAAAAACTTCTCGTACCAGCCACCCTTTCGCGAATCAAACAGTTTTAATTCACATCACCCAACCTCTCGGATACCTGACTTCTAGATAGATTTTTTATATAATATATAACCTTCATGGATGAGTAGTTTAGACACAATTTTTCATGGTGTCGTCAGCTCTAAGGTCTCAGGTTCGATCACCGGCTCATCGGCTTAATGTAAAAAAAAACACTTTTTATGCATTTTGTCGAGACAAGGTTCTTTTGTTATCTTCATTGATTTTGATTCCATAAACAAGTGTTTCGCTACTTTCTTTGGGATCAGAGCAATGTATATGATATTGTATCTATGTCTACATTTATAAATTACTTTATGTATACTGATAAATACCTAATAACGCTCAGCAAGACTCATAATAAATAATACAAAATAAAAGTAATACTGATGAGTTACAATTAATAATAGTAGCAGTATGTAAAAAAAATATGAAAATATCTTCACGCAATTCGCAATACAGGGGTAGACAGAGGTCTAGTCTAGACATTTAAGTTCCTTCGACCCACCTTCCACCAAAGATTTTTCGGGACATCGTCACAGGTGGTGAGCCCGTCGCTGTCTTTATGTACAAGCCAACCATATAATTCGTACATAAGTTTTTAGAAAAACCCATTGGTACAGCTACTTGAGGATCGAACTGGGGTCTCTCGACCCGGAATTCCAACCACCTAACAACTCGGCTATCGTGACTTTTAGCAGTATGTAAGATGTAGATTTTTTCCTACTTAAATTTTCATGACAAATCTAGAACATCCAAACTAACGTATAACTACAGTAGGCGAAGCTTGAATCATATACTCATAGTTCTAGCCAATCAAATCAAGGTTTGCCTCTCCAGTCTTAATTGCTACCCTATGCTCTAAGATGTAGTGATGAGCAAAGCATGTCTTGGTCAGTCTTTAAATACCAATACAAATCTGTCATTAAATAAATTGTTATTTTGTAGAAAGTCATTCTTTACATAATACCACAACAACCACTCGGTTATCGTGATAAAAAGTAAAAAGTGGTGTTTTCGTATATTCTATTTTTGCCTATAAGTGCTCTAATTGTTTTAACCCTTCACCTTTAATGAGTTTCATTAATTATTACCTATAAAATACAATTGACACCACAATAACGATTTGATCGGACGATTGTAATTAGAATAAAGAAACTCGAGTACGATTCGTAAACAATTTTTTTTTTTATAGAAAAGGGAGTCAAACGTGCAGGTGGCTCACGTGATGGTAAGTGATTACCGCCGCCCATGAACAGCTGCAATACCAGAGGCTTAGCAGATGCGTTGCCTCCCTTAGAGTGCCCCCCCCAGAATTGGGGGAGGGGGTGGGCCACCGGCTACCTGCACTCACCAGACGAAACGCAGAAGTTTATTAGACTTCCACTTCCCGCCGGTATTCTGTGAGGTCGTGGTACTTCTCCGGTCGAGCCGGCCCATTCATGCAACAACAAAAGCTGATGCGTGGCTCTACCACAGTTAACAGTAAAGTCATAATGGCGTTTTTTTATTTCAATTTGTCAATAAAAAGCCGTGTTGGGTTTCATCAGAATAACAATCTATTTGTGCACAGACGGGCGGGTGACTAGTTTGATTATAAAGAAAGAATATTCGTAAATTAATCCAGATTCTAGATAAAAAATCGTAACTCACATATGAAAAAGACTCATTTGACTCTTATTCAAGTAAGGCACTAACCATCAATTTGTCTTGTTAGTGCAATATAACACGTATTTACTGGAGTTCTATAGAATTGTAGAATATTTTTTCTATCTTCAAGCATTTACTAATACTGTGATAGTCAGAGGCCAAAATAATTTTAAATTCTTCCGACCCACATTTTAACGGAGCTTATTTGGGACAGCGTGACAAACCTGTCATCATTTTAGTTAACGACACAAATCGTACATAACTGTTAAAAAAACTCCTTAGTACGAACCTTCCTTCTGGAGATCGAACTCGGGTCACCTTTTATAATCATCCAACCACTGGGCTACCGCAGCTTTTGAATAAAGGTTGCAAATTGTGATTATAGTCTTGGATGGAAGCCAGAAACAAATATGAAGGTACCAATCTCATACGGGTCGTAAAGTTAAAGCGACAATTCCTTAATAGAATGACAAGTTGGGTGAGAAATATTACAACATTGACATTTAGTTATTGTTATAGAATATATGTATTTAAATATTAGTATTAGATTTTTTTTTCAATTTACCATTTTGAGGTGGACAGATACACTTTTCACCGAAGCTTATTTGTAACAAAGTGGCAGGTTGACAGCCCTTCACCGTCTTTGTGTCTAAGCTAGCAGTACTTATATGGACAAATATTTATATCTACATGTAAACATCCACGACTATCATACGCACTTTTATATTCATCACACAAATGTTTACCCTTTCCATGATTCCTTTTAGTTTTAAATATATTGTAAATATGACTAGTGGTGCATTTACTGCTAGAAATTCGACAGTAATTTAATTAATTATTAAAAAAAGTTATATTGTTATAAATAATCTTATAAATAAGATTATTTTTTGTCTTGTTTATAATGTCGTTGGCTTGGACATAAAGACGGCGACAGGCTTACCACCTGTCACGTTGTCCCGAAATATATCATCGGTGGAATGTGGGTCGAAGGAACTTAATTATCTAGACTAGACCTCTGTCAACCCCTGTCTGGGAATTGCGTGAAGTGTATGACTATGAGACGGAGATATACTCATAACTTGTCATGTGTCCCAAATAAGCTTTGATGTAAAGTGGGTCGAAAGGGCTTAATTGTGTAGACCTCTGCGTACTCCAAAATGCTTGAAGACAATATCTACAGTTTGAGAACAGACATGTAGTTTTCATATATTTTTTGACAATGTTTTTATCAAGTTCAATGTATTGTAAACAGATATCTAAACAAATTATAAATGTGTGCACTCTTTCTTTCCTTTTAAACTTTAAAAAATCTCACAGTCCTCGATGCTGTTAATTTGTTAGAAAGGGGTACATAATAATCAGTATTAGAAACGCGGTAGGAAGCTTGTTGTGGATTTTTGTTATACATAGCCAAATTTGTGTATAGGTACCAAAATAATAATTTACAGTTATATTTTCAAAGATTTCTAAATGCAAATTCAAGGCAACTATTTATTAATTTGTGTTCGTTATACGAACACAAATTTAAAGAAAAATTTGCCATATCTGTAGAACCAATGAAGCTCCTTGTATCGATTTCTACGAAAATTTTCATTTCAATAATGCTCCACTTTTGTTGTCAGCCCAGTGACGTCATTTACTTGCTTAGATGGAATGCACGGCCGTATGAGCAATCATTTTCGTTCGGTTAAGCAGAAAACTTTGTGAGATTTTTTAATTTTTTTTTTCTAAAAACTGACACTACTCTTTGAACCGGCCTATTCAGTTGTTAACTTATTACAGACTTTTTAAGAGTATGAAAAACAATTTTTTTATACCGTTAGCTTTAAAGCTCAAATTTGAATGTCACATAGTTTATGGTTGATGAAACTCAACGCCAATAACGAATTCGTTTCGAAATATTTTTAAATACTTTTTTATGCTCTTTTTTTATCATTTGCTCGCTTTTGATTTACACAGGTGTTATTGTATTACTTATTGTCATTCAAATGTCTTTTTAATCAGTAATTTTTTTGAGTTTACTCCGAATCGATTTTCACATGTAATGTAAGAAAATGTCCTCGATCCGAAACGTTAATGAGACATCACGGAAAATACAACCGTGTTAAAGGATTCTACCTTGATTTCAACCTAGTTAAAGCATTAAATATATTATATAAGATCCTGTTTACTCGGTTTTCATATATAAGCCCGGGGTATGAAAATTTATTGGGAGTAAAATCAAACTTTTTCCGTTACGTTATGTTCCTACACAACTTATCTTGCACAGCCCCCAGCACAGAGTTCTTTCGACTGCATGATAACTCTTGTTTATGTCTTATAAATAAAAATCTTCATGAAACTCCCAACTCAGGGATAGACCGAGGTCTAGTCTAGACAATTTTGATCTTATGATCTTATGACTTATATTTTTATACAGGAGAAATATACTGAAATATTTCTTCCGGAAAATAGCATTGTAACTAATGTCGTATTCCGGTTTCAAGGTATAAAAATAATAATCTTCACGCAATTCCCAATACAGAGGTAGACAGAGGTCTAGTCTAGACTGTAAAGTCCCTTTGCCCCACTTTCCACCAGAGGTATTTTCGGGACAACGTGACAGGTGGTCAGCCCGATGCCGTCTTTATGTCCAAGCCCACTATATATTTCGCAAATCTGCCTACCACCTGGGGATCGAACTGGAGTCTGTTGACACGAATTTCGAGCACCCAATCACTCGGCTATCATGACATTTATAATTTATAATTTGTAAATTACGGCGCATTCTCCTTGCGAATAAAGTCACGATAGCCGAGTGGATGAATAGTCGGAATATCAAGTCAAGAGATCCAAGTTCGATCCCCAGGTGACAGGCTCGGACCAATGGGTTTTTCAAAAACTTATGTACGAATTATATCGATGGCTTGGACATAAAGACGGCGACGGGCTCACCACCTGTAACGTTGTTCCGAATAAATCTTCGGTGGAAGGTGGGTCGAAGGGACTCAATTGTCTATACTAGATCTCTGTCTACACCTGTATTGGGAATTGCGTGAAGATATTTATTTTTTTTATTATTCTCCTTGCGAGAGAGTTCCGTATACAACTGTACGTTTACAGGTCGTTTAGTAAGTTTTTCTCTATACTAGGGTAGTCAAAAACCCACGATTAACTGGAACTTACCTTGGGAACAACATAGTGTGTTTGCCTATCGCGGTCTAAAGTCCCCAGCCAAATGGTACAAATCATACAAAACCTAACATACAAAAGTTTATAGATTATAAAATAACTTAGAAATATAAAAGTGTTACTTTTTTTAGTGAGTATGGTGTAATAGAACAATATAATAGCATCTTTATAATAATGAATTAGTGCAAGTTAACGCTTCAGTCTATTAACTATATTCAAAACTAATTAATGTCCAACTTTATATTTGACTAGCTGTCACCCGCGGCCTTGCTAGCGGTTTAACACTTAACGCATAACCCTAATTATTATCTAAAATAAAAGTAGCCTAAGTTACTCCTTTAAACATCAGCTGTCTGTAAGGGAAAGTAACATTAAAATCGTTCCAGCCTTTTCCAAAAATAAAAAAAATTTTGGTGTATGTACCGTATATATATTATTATTAATTACTGTTTGTTCTTTTGTGTGTTGTTTCTTTATGCTGATTCAATAAATAATTTTCTTTCTTTCCTTCTACATATTCATATACATGTAGTAAAAAACGATTGTTTCAATATTACAAACAGACACTCCAATTTTATTTATATATATAGACGATCTCCGTGGACGACCGGCATACACACCGGTTTTCACGGTGTCGCCAGCTCCGAGGTTCAACTCCTGGTCGGATCAATGCAGAAAACACTTGTTCTACATTTTCTCAGGCCTAGGTGTTTGTAGTCTGTTCGTTGTTTCTGATTCCATAATACAAATACTGCTTAATTAATGCTTAATGCTTAAGCTGCTTACTTTGGGCTTAATAAATGTGATGTTTTCCTTATCTATGCATTTATTTATTTATTCTAACGAATCTATATACCGCTGGTAAAAAATAAACAAAGATAAGGGATGAAATGAAGTAGGACGCGTGTGTATCTATCACGTGACTGCTTTAAAAATGAACATAACTCATGATTCATTCATGACGCTTCTTTCTTTATCCTTGTCCCCACTCTCTTTTACTTCCTTTTCCTTTTTCTTTGGATACTTAAAAATTTTGACAGGTTTTTACGTTCCTATGGTATCAAATGAATATAGAAAACGGCTATATAAACTAAATTCCATAACTAGATTTATTGCGCGTATTAAGTATACTTTATAGGTTAATTCTAGATTATTATTCTATTAAATCCTAATCATCAAGTATTTATTACATTAAAATAAAAATACTTAGTATGAACTATAAATTCAAAAACTTATTTACTATTTATATCATTGGCTTGGACATACATATGGCAACAGGCTCTCCACCTATCACGTAGCAAAAATATGTCTTTGGTGAAAGGTGAGTCGAAAAGACTCATATAGACCTCTGTCTACCCCTGTATTGAAAATTGTGTGATTAGATTATACCTACAAAATTCTTAGTAGTATATTAGTGTTTTATGAAATTTTTGTTTGTACCAGTACCTATGACAAGTTTAATTAGTACAAGTTTGGTGGTGAAGAAGTGCCTCCCTACGAAGCAAAGGGTTGTGGGATGTATATAAGTGTATTACTACTATTTTTAACACGCCTTTATTAGCTTCACCTTTATATTTGTATGTTCGTAACCGACTTCTTTGGGCGCGATTTTGACCCACTTTAAACGGCCAGATTTCGTTCAAACATTGGTGATTTTTCGAGGACCGATGACAATACACTAATTTAATAAAAAAACTAAAAAGTAAAAATATATAAAAATAGTTTAAAAAAACACGCTTTTTATAGAAAACCGAACTAAAACATAGAAAATAAATTTTAATAATATTAAATTAAGAATAGCGTTAAAAATTTCAATAAATATAAATTAATAATAGTGTGAATAAAAAAAAATATTCTATTTTGAAAAAAGCGTGGGGTGCATGGTGTCAATAGTTATAAATATTTTATTCACAGATATGAATAGAGTGATTATCATTTTGATATATAATGCATACCTTAAAAAGCAAGCGTGTTTTTTAGTCTTTTAAACTATTATTTATTTATGTTTTAACTGAAGAACACTCTGTAAGCTCGCGGGCGCATCCCAACCCTTTTGCGGTTAACACTGAAAATCAACGCTACCGTACATACTGCGATAGCAAGCGTTCACTTATTGTCCAGTTTGACATCACAACACTAACAAATCTTGTTGTTTTGTCTAATTTATATAATTATATTTTATTACATTTGTGGTGTGTGTAAAATGTTAAATAAAATCTTGTCTATGTCTACGTCTATGTATATTACAATAGTTACCTATGTGCTCACCACGTTGTTGGAAATAGACCAAAGAAAGGTGAAAGGTGCCTATCGGCGTCTTAATATCCAAGATAACATAAAAAAAAATAAAAAAATAGTAAAAAAATAAAATAAAAAGATAACCTTACAATATAATTACACACATAAATATGTTATTTTATTTCACAATTTTTGGAAAACTTACAGCTAACTTAATTATAAATAAAAAATATATAAATATCTTCACGCAGTTCCCAATACAGGGGTAGACAGAGGTCTAGTCTAGACAATTAAGTCCCTTTGACCCACCTTCCACCGAAGATATTTTCGGGACAACGTGACAGGTGGTGAGCCCGTCGCCGCCTTTTATGTCCCAGCCAACGATATTAATTTGTACATAAGTTTTTAGAAAAACCCATTGGTACGGCCACTTGAGGATCGAACTCGGGTCTCTTGACTCGAAATTACAACTACCCAACCACTCGGCTATCGTGACTTATTATAACTTAATTGAATATATAAATCCTAATACATATAAACCTCTGTGACTCGAGTATAAACATTCATATAACATAACATTAGGTACATCGTTGTTAAGAAATGTTATAATTTAAATTTCGAATAAAACTGTTTAGAGGTTTACCGCTGTTATTCGTAGAAAAGTATCTTTTTACAAAAATATTTTAAAACTCAATTTCTTTCAAAGGAACTAAGTATGCATTCTTTAGAGGTTCAGAAATTGTTTCCTTTTAAAATGCGTAAACAAATTTCGAGTATTTTGTCCGTAACACAGTAATGGATTATAATTGTTACGCGAAATTTATTAATTTCGCGTAACAACTATAACCAAAAAAAAATTACCACTTGTTTGTTGTAAGATTTTTTCTATACGCAGTTAATTGGTTTTACCTGAACAGCGTGAGGATTGTGTTTTTATTTATTTTTAGTATATTTACGCAATTTCCCATACTAGGGTAGACAGAGGTCTAGACAATGAAGTCATTTTAACCCATTTTCTATCGAAGGTTATTTAAGACTACATGATAGGCTTATTGTCGCCTTAATATCCTTGCTAAGATTATTATTTATGGATAAACAAGTTTACTAAGAATACTTAGTACAGGAAGAAACACAAACTAACATCAGTTACTAGACTCCATAGAGTAACTCATTCATGGGGTACGCTTCTACAAGAAAGTCCCGATAAATGTCCAAAGCCTGTCTACTGATAGGTTGAAGGCATTTATTAAATAATACATTTGTTGTCACCTTTATGAATGAGTTAAATACAATCATGTTATTTTAAATATATCATGTTTAATGCTGCATTCTCTTTGTAGAAAAAAAAAAAAATATTCTATTTTGAAAAAAGCGTGGGGTGCATGGTGTCAATAGTTATAAATATTTTATTCACAGATATGAATAGAGTGATTATCATTTTGATATATAATGCATACCTTAAAAAGCAAGCGTGTTTTTTAGTCTTTTAAACTATTATTTATTTATGTTTTAACTGAAGAACACTCTGTAAGCTCGCGGGCGCATCCCAACCCTTTTCGGTTAACACTGAAAATCAACGCTACCGTACATACTGCGATAGCAAGCGTTCACTTATTGTCCAGTTTGACATCACAAAACTAACAAATCTTGTTGTTTTGTCTAATTTATATAATTATATTTTATTACATTTGTGGTGTGTGTAAATGTTAAATAAAATCTTGTCTATGTCTACGTCTATGTATATTACAATAGTTACCTATGTGCTCACCACGTTGTTGGAAATAGACCAAAGAAAGGTGAAAGGTGCCTATCGGCGTCTTAATATCCAAGATAACCTAAAAATAATTAAAAAAAAGTAAAAATAAAATAAAAGATAACTTACAATATAATTACACACATAAATATTTTATTCACAGATATGAATAGAGTGATTATCATTTTGATATATAATGCATACCTTAAAAAGCAAGCGTGTTTTTAGTCTTTTAAACTATTATTTATTTATGTTTTAACTGAAGAACACTCTATAAGCTCGCGGGCGCATCCCAACCCTTTTCGGTTAACACTGAAAATCAACGCTACCGTACATACTGCGATAGCAAGCGTTCACTTATTGTCCAGTTTGACATCACAAAACTAACAAATCTTGTTGTTTTGTCTAATTTATATAATTATATTTTATTACATTTGTGGTGTGTGTAAATGTTAAATAAAATCTTGTCTATGTCTACGTCTATGTATATTACAATAGTTACCTATGTGCTCACCACGTTGTTGGAAATAGACCAAAGAAAGGTGAAAGGTGCCTATCGGCGTCTTAATATCCAAGATAACCTAAAAATAATTAAAAAAAAGTAAAAATAAAATAAAAGATAACTTACAATATAATTACACACATAAATATGTTATTTTATTTCACAATTTTTGGAAAACTTACAGCTAACTTAATTATAAATAATAAATATATAAATATCTTCACGCAGTTCCCAATACAGGGGTAGACAGAGGTCTAGACTAGACAGTTAAGTCCTTTGACCCACCTTCCACCGAAGATATTTTCGGGACAACGTGACAGGTGGTGAGCCTGTCGCCGCCTTTTATGTCCAAGCCAACGATATTAATTCGTACATAAGTTTTTGAAAACCCATTGGTACGGCCACTTGAGGATCGAACTCGGGTCTCTTGACTCGAAATTACAACCACCCAACCACTCGGCTATCGTGACTTATTATAACTTAATTGAATATATAAATCCTAATACATATAAACCTCTGTGACTCGAGTATAAACATTCATATAACATAACATTAGGTACATCGTTGTTAAGAAATGTTATAATTTAAATTTCGAAAAAAAACTGTTTAGAGGTTTACCGCTGTTATTCGTAGAAAAGTATCTTTTTACAAAAATATTTTAAAACTCAATTTCTTTCAAAGGAACTAAGTGTGCATTTTTAGAGGTTCAGAAATTGTTTCCTTTTAAAATGCGTAAACAAATTTCGAATATTTTGTCCGTAACACAGTAATGGGTTATAATTGTTACGCGAAATTTATTAATTTCGCGTAACAACTATAACCACAAAAAAATTACCACTTGTTTGTTGTAAGATTTTTTCTATACGCAGTTAATTGGTTTTACCTGAACAGCGGGAGGATTGTGGTTTTATTAATTTTTTGTATATTTACGCAATTTCCCATACTAGGGTAGACAGAGGTCTAGACAATGAAGTCATTTTAACCCATTTTCTATCGAAGGTTATTTAAGACTACATGATAGGCTTATTGCCGCCTTAATATCCTTGCTAAGATTATTATTTATGGATAAACAAGTTTACTAAGAATACTTAGTACAGGAAGAAACACAAACTAACATCAGTTACTAGACTCCATAGAGTAACTCATTCATGCGGTACGCTTCTACAAGAAAATCCCGATAAATGTCCAAAGCCTGTCTACTAATAGGTTGAAGGCATTTATTAAAGAAAATCTTTATAAGTAATATGAATACATTTGTTATAGTCACCTTTATGAATGAGTAAAATACAATCATATTATTTTAAATATATCATGTTTAATGCTGTATTCTCTTTGTAGAAAAAAATTCATAAAATGGGTTACCTATGGAGTTTAAGTGCCTGTTTCTTCCGTTAATGGAACATCATTAAGAAACGGTGCTAGATTAAAAAAGAATAATGGATGTATTGTATGTTACATATATCGATGAATAAATGATTTGATAACATTTACTTTAAGGTTTTGATTTCATATGAAAGCATAAGATCTGTTTTAGCCTAGCGGCCAGGATACTCTTTTTACTTTGATAATATACTTCTCGCCCTCCTTTCGTCGTGAATATATTAATATACCACGCAACAGAGCCACAATAGCCTAATGGTTTCAGGTGCGTGCTGCGAAACATCATATCCTGGTTGGGGCCCAAAATTCGACTATAGTCATAAACCACTTCAAACACTAGGATTGCAGTTTAGTTCCTGTGGTTAACACGACTGCTAGTAAAGATATATGGCATTGCTAATATTTTTTAGAAAAAAAAAAGATAACCGCTGATTATCCCAGAATCAACTAAAATTGTAAGAAAAGAAGTCACGATATCAGAGTGTTTGGGTGATCAAAGTTCGAGTCAAGAAACCAGTGTTCGATGCCAACGTGGGCTCGTACCAATGAGTTTGTCAAATCTTTGCTACAATATGTATCGTTAGCTTGGACATAAAAACTGCTATATGCTCATCACCTGTCACATGTTCCCAAAAAATGTCTTTGAGAATAGGTCAAAAGAACTGTATTTCTGGACCTCTGTCTACCCCTGTGTTGGGAATAGCTTGAAATATTTTTAATAATAAATAAAATAAATATATTCACGCAATTCCCAATACAGGGGTAGACAGAGGTCTAGACTAGACAGTTAAGTCCTTTTGACCCACCTTCCACCGAAGATATTTTCGGGACAACGTGACAGGTGGTGAGCCCGTCGCCGTCTCATAATTCGTACATAAGTTTTTGAAAAACCCATTGGTACGAGCCTGCCACCTGGGGATCTAACTCGGATCCCTTGACACAAAATTCCGGCTACCCAACGACTAAGCTATAGTGACGTTCATATTTATAATGATTAATATATATTTTTTATGGTGTAAAAAAAATTATTTTTACTAGCTATTATTACACCGTGTACAGATTACATTAAGATAACGCCTTCACTTGAACACCTAAAAACTCAACCTATACAGAAAACAAGATAAAAAATAATTCAGGGTGACAAATATTACTCCACAAAAAAACGTTTTGCGTGCAAGAGTAAATAAAGACCGGAGAGTGTGCCGCGTCAAAAAGGGCAGCCACATTTTTGTTTACCCAAAACAATGTACAAAAATCATCATAATTTTTAAGTAAAATAAAAACGCGAAAAAATAATATGAAAACATTAAAAGGTAGCTGTCATGCAAAACCCAGAAATTATAAACAACTGAATCTTGTATTTTTTTACTCTGTATAGTCCCTGTTAACTTCGCCGTAGACAAGACACATAGAGTTACAAACTGTACAAATTTGCAGGTTTGCATCGTAGATTCAGGTGGTTAAGGATCATGCTTTGTGGAAATTTTCAGAAGATTATATTCGGCGATGGGCTAGCAGTGAATGAATTTTTTGTAAAAATAAACCAGTGTACGCTTTCATAAAGATCTTTTATTTATTTGTTTGTATGTATACATTTAATAAAAAAAAAACATCACAAAAAACGTCACGCCATTCTTAATACAGACAGACAGAGGTCTAGTCTAGACAATTAAGTCCGTTCGACCCACCACCCACCGAATACATATTTCGGGACAGCGTGACAGATGGTGAGCCGTAGCCGTCTGTATGTCCGTCTGTATGTAAGCCAACGATATAATCGTACATAAGTTTTTGAGAAAAATCCTATCAACCAACCATTCGGCTATCGTGACCCTGTGACATTTGAGAAAAAAATACTTTTTTATTTCTGTAAACCATATTATTAAGCATGCCCTCTTAATATTAGGAAGAAATATTATTTTATCACTTAAAATTAAATAAAAAGTGTAAAAAAAACTGAAACATATACAATAAATTAAATACGATCGCCATTTTGCAGAAGTGCAATGTGCCAAAATAGGAAAGCCACTCAGGTATATTGCTGGGATGAAACCTGCACTGACAGGTACATGCCAGCCCTGATTTTCATATATATATATATATATATATATATATATATATATATATATATATATATATATATATATATATATATATATATATATATATATATATATATATATATATATATATATATATATATATATATATATATATATATATATATATATATATATATATATATATATATATATATATACGTACACATACATATTGAGTATGTATGTATACACACATATATATACAATTATATATGATGAGTTTTGGCAGCAGATACTTATCCTTTAATATACTTAGTGATCAATGACCATTGACACGAACAAGAAGAATGACTAATGTAAATAAAAAGAGAGATAAAGACCCCATCCTAGATATATCCACTACGGCAAATAGTGAAGGAAACGAAGACATCATAAACTTTATTCCTGCAGTTGTTTGTTTAATAGGAATAATTTTAACTTTTGGCGGAAATTATGTACTGAATGCAGATTTCGAAAAGGGGGTGGTAAATTGTTCCAGCACTTAGTTGCCGCATATCGAAAACTTCCCTTGAAAGAAGCGGAATGATGAGTGGGTACCAACAACAAGTAGCTTGAGGCCCTAGTTACATATTTAGAGCAATTTTCCCGAGCCCAATCTAATTAATCATAAAGATAAATGGGTTTTTTCGACTTGATTGTTCCAAAAATAAAGTTATTTATATATTATTTTTTATTTATCTTCACGCACAATCCCTGACGGGGTAGCCAGAGAGAACAGATCGCCAAGTGTCACGATCCCTACATACTTCTTTCGCTTCTTTCAGATTCATCATCTTCTTCATACATACACGTCTAGGTATCCGAGTACTCTTGACCCTCCCCTCTTCGAGCAATTTGCTCACATGGTCTTCGAAAGTTAGTCTCGGTCTACCTCGACACCTTTTAATATTAACTTTCGCGCTATATATTTTCTTCACCATTCGGTCTTCACTCATTCGCTCAACGTGCCCAAACCATCGAAGCACGCCCTTATCCATTTTTGAGACAAGGTCATCTTTCAAACCTGCCATATTGCGAATCTCTTCGTTTCGCTTTCGGTCGGCCATGGTAAGGCCGCACATTTTACGAAGAGATCGCATCTCCACTGCATTCAACCTGCTTTTATGCTTCTTCTGGCATACCCAGGTTTCGCTGCCATATAACAAAGTCGGTACCAACACTGCGTTATGTATTGCAAGGCGTGCACTTTTCACAACGCCTTGCCTTTTGATTAACGCAGTCAGGGCAACATTGACTTTGTTCCCGGCAGCGACACGCCTGTCCACATCTAAATCACATCTTCCATCTCGGCTAAACGCACTCCCTAAGTATACAATTTCATTCACCTGTTCTAGACATTCCTGATTTACCCAAATTTCGCACTTCGTTCTTTCTTCGTCCCTTTCAAATACCAGAACCTTAGTTTTATTAGCATTCAAACGGAGACCATTAATTTCACATTCTTCTTTATACACGTGACTAATGCCTGCAGTTCTGCCACTGATGGTGCAATAAGCACTGCATCATCAGCATAAAGCAGACAATTTACTTTTATGTCACCCAATTTCACACCCAAACAGCTATCTTTCAGCTTCTGTAAACAGCTGTCGAGATACAGTATGAACAGCCAGGAAGATATGACACAACCCTGTTTTACGCCCGTTTGGACGCTAAACATGGGTGACAGGTCATGCCCTACCCGCACACAGGCTTTACAGTCACAGTAAAGTGACTGCACAGCCCTTAGCAATCGACCATCCACACCATACCCCGGCAACAGTTCCCACATTTTCTTCCTTACAACCTTATCAAATGCTTTCTCAAGATCCACAAAAGCACATAAAATCTTCTGGTTAGCAGCCAGAAGCTTCTCCGTGATCATGCGGAGAGAAAACATTTGATCCGTGCATCCTCTTCCAGGTCTAAATCCGCATTGTGCCTCCCATAGAAATCTTTCCGATTTATCTTGCATCCTATGTGACAAAACCTTCGAGTAAACTTTACTTGCTAAACTGGTCAAGCTGATGGCCCGATAGCACCCGCAGTCATAATGTGAACCTTTACCTTTATATAAAGGCACAAATACCGCGAATCGCCAATCATCCGGAACAGCCCCCGTTCGCCAGCACAAATTGCACAGCAGATGAAAGCTGTCCCAGACGCGTGGCCCACCATACTTGACCATTTCAGCAGTAACTCTGTCTAGTCCCGCAGCCTTACCACATTTCAAACTCCAACCACGCACATTCAATCTCTTTCATACTGATGACCTCAGTGTCATCGAGGTCCGAGTCTGGCGTACCAATCACGGCGTCACCCCCGGATCCCTCACTAAGATCATCACACGCATACATCTCTCTATAAAATTCGCTCCATCGCTGCATGACGTCCAATTTTTCTGAGAGGACGTCATTGGTTCCCGAAAGCACTTATTTACAGCTTCTGTCACTTCGTCATTCCACCATGCATCACCCGTTTTACTACTACCTCTTTTCACAGTTCCACACACGTCTTCCGCTGCACTAACCATTCCATCTCTAAGGCTCTGCCATATTTCTTCCACACATTCTTTCCTGACTCCAATGCTGTCCAGCTTTTCGGCTACCCTTGCTTGATATTTATTCCTAGTGTCCGCTTCCTGAAGCTTCCAGCTTCGGATGCTACCGACCGACTGTGATTCTGGTATCGCCGTCCGGTGGCGCCAACCCGCGAACAGACCCCTAAATCTAGTAATCACTAGATAGTGATCCGTTCCCAGGTCAGCACCTCGGAACACTCGCGTATCCATCACCTGTTTTCGCAGTCGGTCATCCACCAGGAATAAACCGATCATACTTCTCTCATTCTCTCTTGTTCTAGTATACATATGGATTTTCTTGTGGCTAACCATAGTGTTTGTCACAAGAAGACCCTTTTCCTTGCATACAGCCAGTATAAGCTTGCCAGCATCGTTAACCCTTTTATCGCCAAACATTCCAAGCACCGACTCGTACCCTAGCCGAGCGGTACCAACCCATCTATTCAAATCACCACATACAACAATTCTTTCGTTTCCTCTAACCAAGTCTAGAACTTCTCTTACATTCTCCCAAAACTCCTCCAGCTCAGCTCTGGACGACGAAGCCACCGGCGCATAAACAGCCAAAAGGAATAACTTCGTCAGTCCCAATTTAAAGCGAACCCATAGAAGTCTCGAGTTCACAACCTTACATTCAGTCATAACATCGACCAACCGAGACGACAGCATCACCCCCACTTGCTGGCAGGCGCTTTCGCTCTCCGGGACTCCGGACCATAGAGCTAACGCCCCGCCAGGGAGCTCTTCAGTACCGCTGCCCTTCCGCTTGGTCTCCGACAAACACACGACATCTAATTCTCTTTCTTTCATTATTTCAATCAACTCATTCGTCTTATCTCTCATGCCTCCTCTAACATTCCACGTGCCAACTCTGCACTCCGTCCTCCACCTTCCGCCGTGTCGGGCTGTGCGTGACGGGTGGCGGTCCCCATCGCCGCTTTGCGCGCTGCATTTCACACCAACGGGGACGAACTGGTGTGCGTCGCCTTGGGGGGACGCCCTAACCCTCGTTGGCATGGGTGCGCAGCTGTGTAGAATTGCAGCCCTGAAAAGGTCTTAAATAATAAAGTTGCAAAGTGCAATTTCCATCGTGCATCCATTTTTAACATCTTACCATTTTTAATATCTTTTTGACATGTGTACGGGGAGGTATTTTAAAACAATAGCGAGCACAGGCGTTTTGTACTTCCTGCACGAGTTTCCTAGAGCGCGCCGAAATCCTTGGAATTTTTATTTGCATGTCGGTTATTGACGAAACATGTTTGATCTTTTTATTTTATAATTGTCATCTTGTGTACACTGTTTCCAGCAAATAAACGATTGAATTGAATTGGTCCTAAAACAACGTCAGCACAATTAAGCTTAGAAAGGATCAGTGACTCACACAAATTTATACCTCTGTTTTAGAACATCTCTAATTTTATATAGTGTTTTCAAACGATAAAAGCATTTTTTACTGAGTTGACTACATGTTTTTCAAAACGCATATTGTCATCCATGACAACTCCTAATTTTCCTGTTTCACTAACTCGATCTATACTAATGTCATTAATTTTAACAAAGTAATTTGAATTCAATATTTTATCAACCTTGTTTTTGGTACCGATCAACATATATTTAGTTTTATTCGGGTTTAATACTAAGGTATTTGCTTCTGACCAATCCGCAATACGCTTTAAATTCTCATTTAGTTTTTTTGAGGCTATGATACTTTCCGATGGTTTGAAAGACATGTATAATTGTATATCGTCGGCATAAATATGGTAATTACAATTGAGTATATTTTTAAACATATCAGCACTGTGTAATATAAATAATAATGGTCCTAGAATGGACCCCTGAGGAACTCCTCTTGGCACCAAAGAACATCCCGAAATTGTTTTAGTTCCATTTTCATGTGTTACTTCCACAATTTGCTTGCGATCATTTAAATAACTCTTAAACCACTTGAGTGCTTCAACGCTGAAGCCGTAATATATTAATTTTGACAGAAGTAATGATCTATTTATTGTATCAAAGGCCCGAGAGTAGTCCAGAAAAACGAGAGCTGTTACTTTGCCCTTATCTTAAGCACTCAAAATGTTATCAACCACATCTACTAAGGCCATAGTAGTACTGTGGTGTTTGCGAAACCCAGATTGTACGCTCGGAAGAATGTTATTACTTTCTAAATATTCAATAAGCTAATTACAAACTATCCGTTCCACGACTTTGGATAAACAAGGCAGAATACTAATAGGTCGCAAATCCTTAAAGCAATTTACCATACCAAATGACCATTGGATTGGGGATAACACGCACAGAGAGACTGCGTTTGACATAGAAGCCCACACCACGACCGCGCGAGCGAACTTCCGGTGGGCGAGGGATATGTCGTAACTGATAGCCATTAAGGATGGGCGCCCGGCCTTCCTCGCCCTCCCGAAGCCAGGTTTCGTTAAGGGCCATCACATCAACACTATGCTCATCCATAGCTACCGCAAATTCATCGTGATTACTCCCAAGTGACCCAGGATTCAAAAAACCAAACTTTAAGAAATGTTGCTTAACCATTATTAAATTGGTAAAAATATATAAATGTGTTTTATATCTACATGTATATGTAATCGCTTCACGATTTTGCGTGTCATCCTTGCGCAGGGTATTATACGAGTACCGTTTAATTTGGTTTGGAACTTCTAAAGTTTTTTTTATTATAAGATGTTTGTGCAACAGTTATGTTTAAAAAAAATTCTTTGTTATAAGATAAATGTCACGATAGCCGAGGGGCTTGGTGAATAGGTTTTAAAAACTTTTGGACGATTTATATCGTTGTCTTGGACGTAAACATGGCAACAGACTAACCGCCTATCACGTTGTCCAAAAAATGTCTTCGGTGAAAGGAGCGTCTTGTGTATTTTAGATTGTTGTCCCGCCTTATGTCTGTTGCATTTGCCTCATTCGAGACTTTTCCCTCAGACATCTCTTACGACATCCACGACGAGAAGGCCATACTGTTACGCACGATGTACACATGGTATCAGTTATAGCATATTCTTTAAAGGATAAACTAAGTATTACATCCGACAGTGTGATAACGGCTTTATAGAACATTTTGACAAGCTTATAATCCTGAGGGCAAATTGTTAATTTCCAATTATAGGTGGGAATGACTGGTAAAAAAAAGTATCTTGGATACCTTCGTTTGGCGTTAGATGACAGCGTTCGAATTTTTTCGTCAATCAGATATTTTCAAGTCACGATAGCTGTATGGTTCGGTGGTCGGAATTTCGAGTCAAATTATATCGCTGGCTTGGACATAAAGACGGCGACGGGCTCACCACCTGTCACGTTGTCCCGAAAATATCTTCGGTGGAAGGTGGGTCGAAGGGACTTAAATGTCTAGACTAGACCTCTGCCTATCCCGTATTGGGAATTGCGTGAAGATATATTTCCAATTCTGGGGGAGGGGGGCACGCTAAGGGAGGCAACGCATCTGCTATGCCTCTGGTATTGCGGGTGTTCATGGGCGATGGTGATCACTTACCAGCATGTGAGCCACCTGCACCTGCGTTTGCCTCCCTTTTTCTACATAAAAAAAGATCCTCTGGCTTTGCGAAGAGATGTTGCATCTCTTTTAAATTTTTACAAGTACTATGGGGAGTGCTACGAGGAATTGTTTGGATTAATCCCGGCCACTGAATTTCACCATCGTACCTTACGGCATAGTCAATAATTCCATAAACACCATCTTGAAAAATATCTCCTATTAATACTTTATTTTACTATATTTGTTCTAGTCTTATAAATAAATTTGTTTACATTGGATACACGTCATTAGCCTGTAAGCTTTAGGAATTATTTTATTATTGACGGTAATTCAACAATGAGTTTCAATTTAAACATTCAATTCGTTTTTCCGATTACCGCGAAACGGTTTACGCTTGAATGCTTCTGCGAATTACAGTAATTAACCACTGTTTAAATCTAAATATGTATATAAAATGCCAATGCTGTAGCGATAAAATTATCTTATAATTTATCTTATAATAGCAAAAAATTATTCACCTTGACGATCGTCCGATATAACGACCACCTAGTTAATACTACTTAGTACTAATTTGGATTCAAATCCCGCTAGAGCAAACATTTAAATAATGAATACGATGTTTGTGTTTGTCAACTATTTATCTATGTAATTATGTATATGTACTTGAAGAGTTTCTTTTAAAATATTGTACCTGTCCTTTTTGAATATAATATTATTATATTGTAATCCTCTGTTTGTGAGGTAGAAATCGCTCGATCTCGCTATTATAAATTCCGTAATATTTAATGATATTAACTTGATGCAATAAGGAGTTATATATCTATCTATTTATGTACATTTGTGTGTTAGTATATTGTACCGCTAGCTTATATACTAAGACGGCCATAGGTTCACAGGCCCCCTGTCAAGTTGTTCCCAATAAGTTTCGGTGAAAGGTAGGTCGAATAGACTTAATTATCTGGAATTGTCTACCTTAGTTCTAGGAATAATGCATACAAATAAAAAAAAGGCTAACTGGTGATCTGTATTGTGGTATATGCTTCCTGTTATCACGATCGCCTATCCGCGTACCAAGCGTAGCGATTATAGCAAATGCTTCTAATGAAGGCGATTTACAGTTGAATTCTACAGGTTGTTACGTAATATGTAATAGCCGTAACATTATATTTTCATTGTATTTCTCTAAAATAGTAATATAGTTATGGTAGCCGAGTGGTTAGGTGATCTGATTTAGAGTGAAGAGACCCGAGTTTGATCACCACCTTATGATCGTTACGACAAAGGCTTTTTTTTTTCAAATATTTATGAACGATTTATATCGTTAACATGGACATAAATACGGCGACGGACTCACCGCCTGTCACGAAATGACTTAATTGTCTTGACTTCTGTCTACCCCTGTATGTTAGGAATGGAGTGAAGGTACTTTTTCTTTTGTAAGATAGTAAAATTAAAGCATTAATAACGTATTAATTGTTGTGTATTCTCGATATTAATCGAGTATTGCACACTAACATTCGTTTGCGCTAATTGCCTCCAGCGAGTTTTCAGTGTTTAGAATAGACATTCCGCCTCCCACCCGCAAGAGACAGCTTGATTTAGTGCGACTGTTATGGGAAATGGAACGATGCACTGTTTCATATTCTCGTACGTATAAATAAAGGAAATAATTACACCATATTAAAACGGATGCTTTTACGTAATAAGTCGTAATTCAAGAATGTTTATATTCCTCGTATTTGTTTTGTTTCTTTGCGCAAAAAAATGTTCATGACATTCCCATTATTATGTTAGACAGAGATCTAGACAATTTAGTCGTTTCGATCCAAATTTTATCAAAGATGTTTTTTGGGACAACGTGTAACGTGGTTAGCCTATTGCCGTCTTTGTGTCCAAGCGCAGGATATAAATCGTACATAAATTTTGAAGAAAAAAAGTCATTGGCACGTGCCTGCCACCTGGGGATCCCCAGGTGGTTTATATGAAGAACTAGCAACCACGGTTTCTGGCAGCAGAGCATATACAAACTTTCTTTTATTATTTCGTAAATTTTATGTCGTAAATTTTATAGAAGATAAATTGAATTTCTATTATATCTATCAAAAGTGTACTTTCCTTATAAACTTTCTACTCCCTATTCATCCTCTTTGGGGTGGAATTTTGATAAACGACGATATCCTTGTGTATTTATTTCTAGATTTAAAATGCGTATGACATTTCTTAGTCCATCCTATAAAAATGTCGGACGTCCATAGAACCGTTCAATTCTTATTATAGTAAAATCCTTAAGTGGATAGTTTATAACATAAAAGGCATCGATTAAGTCTGTAGGCATCGACTATAAGTTTGTATAAGTAAGTATGAATTTACTATAACCGAAAGGTTGGGTGATCGGAATTCGAGCCAAAAGACACGAGTTCGATCCCGAAGGCTCGTACCAAACGGTTTATTCAAAAATTTATGCATGATTTATATCGTTGGCTTAGATATAAAGACGGCGACGGTCACACCACCAGTCACGTAGACCCAAATATATCTTCGGTGGAAGGTGGGTCGAAAAACACTTAATTGGCAAGACCTCTGTCTACCCCTGTATTGGGAATGGCATGAAGATATTTATTTATCTACTAGCTGACCCCGCAAACGTTGTTTTGCCATACAAAAAAATAGGGGTTGATAGTAGAAGGGTAAACATTTAGGGTTGTATGTATTTTTAATGCCACATTTTTGTCCAAAAATTAAAAAAAAATGTTAATGAATATGCATATAAAATTTGGTAAAAATCAGTAAAGCCGTTTCGGAGGAGTTAGGTAACTAACATTGTGACACGAGAATTTTATATATAAGGTTTGACTATATTAAATTTTGAAAATGAAATGAATTTATTGAAGAATTGCGAAAGTTTATATGAACTCCGCGGACGTGTTTTCACAGAGTCGCCAACTGAGGTCCCGGGGTTGATTACGGAAGGATCATAGTAGAAACTACCCTTTTCTACATTGTCTTGGGTCTGGGTGTTTGTGGTAATTTCGTTATGGTGGGTCGAAAGGATTTAATTGTCTACCGCTCTGTCAATCCCTGTATTGACAGAGCGGTAGGCGTGAAGATATTTCTTAATATTAGGTAACTCTAGTGGTTTAAGTGGTTCTCGGCGTTGATGAATTGAACAATTAGCCAGGACAAGTATCTACGGATTTGTTAAGAAAATTTTGTTGTATATCAACTCTCTAAAAAACTCTCTAAAAATCACCCATTCTTGCCCATGCGTATCGTAAGAGATGACTAAGAGAAAAGATATCCGACTTGAAAAATGCTAGACTTTAATTAATCGGTAATATATAGAAAAGTCATAGTCACGATAGCCAAGTGGATTGGTGATCGGAATTGCGAGTTGAGAGACCCGAGTTCGATCCGCAGGTGACAGGCTCGTACCAAGGGGTTTTTCAAAAACTTATGTACGAATTATGTCGTTGGTTTGGACATAAAGACAGGCTCACCACCTGTCACGTTGTCCCGAAAATCTTATTATTATTATTATAAATTCCTTATTTTGCACCACTTAAACTTGAGAAAAAAGAATACAGATTACAGAAAGTATAATAAGGCGATCTTATCGCTTAAGAGCGATCTCTTCCAGACAACCTTATGGGCTAAGGATACACATAAGTACAGGACAGTGGAAGCTGGTGAATATAATAAACTTAAATTTTAATAACTAATAGGTTATTAAAATTTAAGTTTATTATATTCACCACCTTCCTTCTTCCTTCCTTCCACTCCTTCCTTCTATATATATATATATATATATATATATATATATATATATATATATATATATATATATATATATATATATATATATATATATATATATATATATATATATATATATATACATATATATATATATATATATATATATATATATATATATATATACATATATATATATATATATATATATATATATATATATATATATATATATATATATATATATATATATATATATATATATATATATATATATATATATATATATATATACATACATATATATATATATATATATATATATATATATATATATATACATATATATATATATATATATATATATATATATATATATATACATATATATATATATATACATATATATATATATATATATATATATATATACATACATATATATATATGTATATGTATATATATATATATATATATATATATATATATATATATATATATATATATACGATTGGTACGAGCCTTCAGGATCGAACTCGTGTCTTTTGGCTCGAATTCCGATCACCCAACCATTCGGCTATAGTAAATTCATACTTACTTAGACAAACTTATAGTCGATATATATTATATATTAGTTTAGTTCATTTAGTTATTAAAATTTAAGTTTATTATATTCACCACCTTCCACTGTCCTGTACTTATGTGTATCCTTAGCCCATAAGGTTATCTGGAAGAGATCGCTCTTAAGCGATAAGATCGCCTTATTGTGCTTTCTGTAATCTGTATTCTTTTTTCTTAAGTTTAAGTGGTGCAAAATAAGGAATTTATAATAATAATAATAAGATTTTCGGGACAACGTGACAGGTGGTGAGCCTGGCTTTATGTCCAAACCAACGACATAATTCGTACATAAGTTTTTGAAAAACCCCTTGGTACGAGCCTGCCACCTGCGGATCGAACTCGGGTCTCTCGACTCGCAATTCCGATCACCAATCCACTTGGCTATCGTGACTATGACTTTTCTATATATCACCGATTAATTAAAGTCTAGCATTTTTCAAGTCGGATATCTTTTCTCTTAGTCATCTCTTACGATACGCATGGGCAAGAATGGGTGATTTTTAGAGAGTTTTTTAACAAATCCGTAGATACTTGTCCTGGCTAATTGTTCAATTCATCAACGCCGAGAACCACTTAAACCACTAGAGTTACCTAATATTAAGAAATATCTTCACGCCTACCGCTCTGTCAATACAGGGATTGACAGAGCGGTAGACAATTAAATCCTTTCGACCCACCATAACGAAATTACCACAAACACCCAGACCCAAGACAATGTAGAAAAGGGTAGTTTCTACTATGATCCTTCCGTAATCAACCCCGGGACCTCCGCGGACGTGTTTTCACAGTATATATATATATATATATATATATATATATATATATATATATATATATATATATATATATGTATATATATATATATATATATATATATATATATATATATATATATATATATATATATATATATATATATATATATATATATATATATATATATATATATATATATATATATATATATATATATATATATATATATTCAATTCCATCACCCAACCACTTGGCTATCGTGACTACATAAATTACTTAACACAAATATTGGAATTAATTTCGAAAGGTCTTATTCAGCACCCTATATATAGTAATTCATATTCAAGGGTGGCTATAAAGGGGTACTGTGATGGCTCTTCGCACACAAAATCGTAAAAACCCTTACATTGTTTACTCAACACTTATAAAGGCTCACAATATACATGTTTGAACTTGTTGTTGTTCAATGTTTTGTACAATTACACAAGCTAGTGGCCCACGCTGTGTTTCAGATTCGACACTAATTTAATTAATAATTTAGTCATTAAGTTCTTTAGCTCTTCTTTCACAGTTCAGGATATACTCCTCTGGAACACGCCTACGTTTTATATCAAGAAGACGTTTTCTGTTATAACGTGACAGTTTCACCACAGGTGGCAGGTGGTGTTATTTTTTTTTTTCTGAAACTTATGTACGATTTATTTCGTTTGCTTGGACGTAAAACGTCTGGGATGACATGATATGTGGTAAACCTATCGATGTCTGCGTCCAAGCTAATGGTACAATAACTTATATCCATAAACATTGATGATTTGAGTTCAAATATTCAAATGCATCGCACAAATTTTTCCTATTCGGGGGATTTGAACCCGCAACGTAAGCTAAACGTGAATATGGAAGCACGGTGAATACCACTATTATAAACCGTTAATTAATTAATTAATTAATTAATTAATTAGCTTATACATTAATTTTAAATTAAATAATAAAAATGATATTGTGTCTCATCTTTTGGTATAGATATAAGGTATTACGGACTTATATAAAACGTACAAAATTCATGGTGAAACAATATGACCAAAAATATGTTTCAAATAATTTTAACTTATGAAGGGAGTTTTCGTGTATTGACTTAGTGTATTGTCACATAGATAATGTTTCTTCTACTTGAACACACTAAACAACGAAAAAAGATTATTTGAAATAAATAAATATATAAATAAATATCTTCACACAACTCCCAATACAGGGGTAGACAGAGGTCTAGTCTAGACAATTAAGTCCCTTTGACCCACCTTCCACCGAAGATAATTTCGGGACAACGTGACAGGTGGTGGGCCCGTCGCTGTCTTTATGTCCAAGCCAACGATTCAATTCGTACATAAGTTTTTGAAAAACCCATTGGTACGAGCCTGCCATCTGGGGATCGAACTCGGGTCTCTCGACTCGTAATTCCTACCACCCAACTACTCGGCTATAGTGACTTATTATTTGAAATCCGATTGGTAATTCCAGAGATTATCCATTAATGATTATGATAATGATAATTTAAAATTACTAACAACAACTCTTTAAAAACGTTTAGTATATTATTAATAAGTACAGATAGACAAAATTATTCAAGTCATATCTGAGATAGCATATGTAAAAATTTAGGAAGTGTCATACCTTTGTTACTTTATACCATTATACTTATATATCTCGGAATGATTATATTATTTTTTTTTAACTCCAAGAAGCAATTAACGTTTTTAAAATATTGATTATGAACAAAAATCCTATACAGGCATCAAAGTGTAAATGGACAATTACATAATACAAGATTTAAAAATAAAGACTGAATAGCTTAATAGAGCAGCCTTCGAAGCTTAACAACAATGAAATAAGCTCGAAATAATGTGGACAAATATTTGTGTGATAAATATGAATGTATATAATATCATTCAAGTATGTTTATAGGAATGTAAGAATATTAATTTATGTTTCTGAATCTATCTAAATATGTATTAGATGAGTGAAGATATTTTTTTTATTTTTATAATTAATGTATTTACGGATGGAAAGTGGGTCGAAATGACTTAATTGTCTAGAACTCTGTCTACCCCTGTTTTGGGAATGACATGAAGATTTTTATTTGTTTGTTATTATAAATTTGTACTTATGTAAGTATATTGTATCGATGTCTTGAACACTAAGACGACGATAGGGTCACCTGTCACGTTGTCCCAAATAGGTTTCAGTGAAAGTTGAATTTAAAGGACTTAATTGTCTAGATAAACAAGGAGGACAGAGTCATCCTAGTATTGAGAAATTCGTGAATATATAAAAGAAGATTAAAAAAAAACATTATTACCTTCTAAAGTAATATATTAAAGATCACAAAGTACAGAAGAAACGACACTTGGCAGACGTTTTCACGATGCCCAAAAAGAAACGTTATATTAATTCAATTTAATTCATTTATTCAGCAAATAGGCCGCGAGGGCCAATAAAAATTGGACTTCCCGGCGTTTCCTTAACGACTTTGGATGAGAAGTCACGAAAAGAGAAAAATTTTAGTTGAAATATTGGCCGACAGTTTCGAAAACACTGGCCCTTTTTTTATTTTGCATCGTGTAATTAGATTTCTTTTTGTTTTTTTCGAAATCTTAAAGTGAAATTTTAAAGTGATACACCTTCCATTTTTTTGGGACACCGAGAGCCGTTCGCCGTCTTTATGTTTATGTTCAAACCAACGATATACTCGTAAATCGGACATAAGCTTTTTAAAAACTCTTTAGTACGAGCCTACCATCTGGGTGTCAAAGTCTCATGACTCAATACAATAAATGTCGGTAGAAAATTTTTTAAAATCCCACATGGTTGAGATCACACGATCAGCGTCACCAATAAAACTATGATATGAAAACTATTGGCGTTACGCTTGCTAGATTGCATGCATGCATGCATGCATCTTCACGCAATTCCCAATACAGGGGTAGACAGAGGTCGAGTCTAGACAATTAAGTCCCTTCAACCCACCTTCCACAGAGCCCGTCGCCGTCTTTATGTCCAAGCCAACGATATTCGTACATAAGTTTTTGAAAAACCCATTGGTACGAGCCTACCAACTGGGTATCGAACTCGGGTCTATTGACTCAAAATTCTGACCACCCAACCACTCGGCTATCGTGACTTTCCAATCAATCGGCTTCTTAGATTGAACAGAGAAAGAAAGAAAAAATAAACTTTATTTGTTGATTTTTTACCATAATAAACACAAAAGAATATATAATACAAATATTATTTACTATTTTACTATTCATTATATACACTTCTGTGTACGGCTGAAAATATGCCTCTTCCAAAGAATCATACAAAGAAAGCTTGGCACTACAGGCATGCATTTATTTTCGACGTAACATTCTGTAGGTCGTTACTTCATCTTATGGAAGAGCCTGTGTCATATATTTTTGTATCTTTATATCCCAAAGTTCAAAAGTAAGATATAAAATTATTACAAGTATAAGAAAGGCTTATTGCCTGGTAAATAAATATCAAATACATTAAGTTAATGTCTAAAATAATAACGTATAATTAAAACTGTTTGTAAGATCAACTTATGAAAATAAACAAGATCAACTTTACTGTGGTTCAATGAAACTTTTCTTCAAATGGATCCCTAAATACATAATTAAATTGAAAGGCGAAAAAGTAATAAATTTCAAATAAAACGCTCAACGAATATAACTCACGCTTAGCAAATTCATTCTTACCTTTATGCATTCCAGTGTGCTTATCTTTAAGTACGGTCAGCTCATATATCTTCCCGAACTCCTCGAACATTGGCCGGAGATCTTTCTCCTCGAGGTGTCTCGGGATCTGTCCAATGAAGAGTTTGACAGCATCTTTGCCCGCTCCAGGTGGTGCTCCCGTTCGCTCCGAAGGTGTTTGAGGTGATGAACTCTTATCTTCGGAAGCATTGTGAACAGGAGTCGGCGGGCTCGAGCTCACCGCCGAACCCTGACTCGATTGGTTCGTCAAAATGAACTGATTGTGCATGAACCCGGGGAACAGCACGCCCGGGTTGCACAGACTTGAACCCACTAACATGTTTATCTATCACAGAACACAGACTTTAGGACACAAAGGATTTTTTCTAATCACAGATTAATTTGTACTAAGTTTTCTTAAACTATAAATTCGGTTTGTTTTAAAGCTTTCGAGGACTGTTTACTTCGAGAGGGCGTAGGGTGGGATGAGAGTGTGTGCGTGTTTTGTGTTTGTGTTGCTCTCTCGACACTCTCCCCAAAATGCGTAATGCTATCGATCCTTATAGTAGAGGTTGGCGGCAAAGAGACCTCGTGTATTTCACTCAATGTTTCACACGTGCTACGCTATAAACAAGCCATTCGGTCACCCGCACTTCGTATTTATGCACACCTATCCCACAAAATACACACAACTTTTATTTTACACAATTCAAATATTTACTAATCTAATATTTATTGTTGGCACTATAATTTGTACGTTGATTCTATGTTCTAACACTAAAACTAATAAAACGGCCGATCAGCAAAGAGAAATACATATAGTTACACAAATGTTTACGTATCCTAAAACGCACGCGGGAATGTTTACAAACAGATGACCTTTACACTCCTTTTTTAATATTAATTTTCACACTGGAATTGGAGAGCGCGATAGCCCGCACAATTTTCGCGCGCTTTTAATTGTAGATTGGCGAATAAATCGAATTCGCCTTGACTTAACTAACAACACCAAAAGCACTTATATTTACACAAGTTAAATTATCACGTGACAACGATTAACTATGACTCCACGCACAAAACAAACACAAGACGATACGAACTAAATTAGGCAACAAATTTGCCGTGTTCTCGTCTATATGTCTACATGTCCACTAACCTAAAATTCCCTCCGAGTCCCTTCATAGCGTTCGCTATGGGGGAGTCTCGGATCTTGATATAAGCCTCCCTTTCGCTCTCCCTCGCATAGAGATATTTAGCTACGCAAGTAAATTCGCTTTGTGTGACGCGGTTGATTATTACGAATTTCATGTCCGCGTTACGCGAAGAATTGTATTGTTAACATACTTAGTATGTGTAAGCCCTCATCCAGTTTACAGCAGATCACATAATTGACTCATTCTGTATAGGTACCATTATATTATATTACATTCATTCTATATTAAATGTTGTAATATTTTTGTATCTTCATGTTTTCCATAGTAGACTAGGCAGAGGTCTATAAAATGTAGTTCTTTCAACTCACTTTCCGCACAAAGCAAATAAGCCTTGAATAAGCTTTGATTTTAATTTAGGAAACTTCTTTGAGTTATGTAATGCATTTTTAATACATTTATAATGTTTAATGAATTGATTGTTATTTATTTTTTATATATATATGAACATCCCGTGAACAAAATGTACGTCCACGTAGATTATTTCCTAAGCTATTTAACCAATTTAAATTAAATTTTTCAAAAATTTCGCTGTAGCTAGTAATGTTATAAAATATACTTTATTCCTTTAAATAAACGACGTATATTACTTATAATTATTAATTATATTGATATAGTTAGTGTCTCTATAAAGGTTATGCTATATTTAAAATAGATAAATTGATGTATTCTTTATTAATTTATTCAAGAATAAAAATTATATTTTCCTGGTTTACGATGCGTCAAAACAATTAGTGCGGAAGTTTGTTTTTCACTTTTTTTTTCAAATTATTAAAATCAAGCTTATACCCACATCAGGCGTTACGTCCGAAAAAGTTCTCTCTGAATAATTTATCCAACCGATGCTTACGAGGCAGCCGTAAAACGAAACGCGAAATTCAGTAAAAAAAGGTCTTCAATGTTTGGTCGGACTACAATTTAGGCTCCGAAAATAGAGAAGGGATGTGCCTCGTCCCCTCCTCTTTATCCGCACCCCATCTCGTCCCTAACACAACCCTGCCAGCGTCAGTTCGGATGATTTTCGCGCGTCTCTTAATGGCTGTTTAGAAAAAATATATCAAAAAGAGCGTAGAAGGGACCGTAAAGAATATTTCGTGGCTTGCTCCAAAATTGAAAATTTACGAGTTGCGGCTCTTTCTACTTGAGATAACATTGTGCTGTCTTTTTCTTGTTATTTTTATTGAATACTAGCGTTCCTCCTGCGGCTTTACCCGCAAAGGCTACTTTTGTATTTAATGTATGAATCGAATGTCTTATTATTTATTTAACTGCCTTTAAAATTCACTGCAGGACATAGAGAGAGATTAGAGGCACGATAGCCGAGTAGTTGGGTGGTCGGAATTTCGAGTTCCGGAAAGAACTGAGTAGGATCCCCCTGTGGCAGGTAGCCCAATGGATTTTTCAAAAACTTACGTATGAATAATGTATAGCTTGAATATTGAGACAGCGACGGGCTCACCATCTGTCTCCGGTGGGTTGAAACGACCTTATTATCTAGACCTCTTTCTACCCCAGTATTGGAAATGGCATGAAGATATCTATTTATTTATTTACTGTAGGACATACCTGTCCGTAAGGAGAATTTGCCATAATCGCCACGTGTGGAAAGCGAATAGGCAATCATTACGACCCGTTATCGGTCAAAGCTTTCGAGGTATAGAATGAGAAGTTCTTTCGATCCAATTTTTGTCAAAACTTATTTGGAACAAGGTGAGGTTATCACCGTCTTACAATATACTTCTAAACATAAATTTTTCAAATAGATAAATATTCATAACATAAAGCATCCACGGCTTGAGTACAAATATTCATATTCATCACACAAATGTTTAATCACACAATTATTTCGCTTCAAAGGCGGGGTCAGTAACTCAGCTATAAAAATATTCGTTACTATTTTTAAAAATTAAATTACATTCCTTAAAGCATTAACATGCTACGTGACCTGGATGAAACAAGAATGGCTCACCAAGAGCTTAACAATTTTCCCGCTTTATTAGGAACATTTTCGGGACCCTTTTTTAGCCCAGTTTACGCTCAAGTGACTATTAAACTTTAGCTAAAATAATTATTCCTTTTTACTGTTATTTTTAAAACAGTGCTTATAAGACTTTTATCAAAGGAAATCCCTTTAAGAAAGTTTGAGAAAAAACATTTTACTTGAATGTGTTAGGAGAAAGTAAGGATAAAACAAAAGGTAATCGTAAAAATGTTTGTTATACTGATACTATTTAACGTCGTAAAAATGGCTCATCTCTCATAACGGTTCAATTATTTTTTTCTCTTTTTAATGTTTCCAGTCATTCCATGTGTGAATAAAAAAAAGGTAAGTAAAAATATATTAATAATACAATTTAAGAATGTGTTAGTATATACTCTGGAAACACATTTGAAAGAACTTAGCACTTAAGATTGATGTTGCCGTATCTGATTTTAGTATCACTTATAATTTTTCTACTCTTCCACTTATTTATTGTTATATACCTGACCGGTTTAGCCTGTAAAAGCATATTCAAATATCTAAACTAATTACATTAAATTCATATTTTTTTTGTTTTTAAAAAAGGCCGACCTTAAAAAAACACTGACTTTTATAAACTTAAAAAGAACTTTAGATAATATTTCAAAGCTACGACTCTACGAAAGCTGACATTGTAGTCTACGAAACGTTTGTCGTAGCATTGTAGTGAGGCACCCGACCGCTAATACAAAATTCACTTTAAACTAGACCTTCTTCTTCCTTTTCATTTATATTTGCGAATTTCAGGAAACACTTACATATAATTGTATAAATAAATAAATATCTTTTTTTATAGAATAGGTAGGCAAACGAGCAGGTGGCTCACGTGATGGTAAGTGATTACCGCCGCCCATGATCACCCGCAATACCAGAGGATAGCAAATGCGTTGCCTCCCTTAGAGTGCCCTTCCCCCCCCCCAGAATTGGGGGAGGGGGTGTGTGGGCCTTCGGTTACCTGTACTCACCAGACGAAACGCAGAAGTTTGTTAGACTTATACTTCACGCCGGTATTCTGTGAGGTCGTTGTACTTCCCCGGTCGAGCCGGCCCATTTATGTAACAACAAAAGTTGATGCGTGGCTCGACCACTGTTAAATTTAAAAATCTTCACGCAATTCGAAATACAGGGGTAGACTGTGGTCCAGTTCCTTTGACCCACCTTCCACCGAAGATATATTCGGGACAACGTGACAGGTGGTGAGCATGTCACCGTATTTAAGTCCAAGCCAACGATATAATTCGTACATAAGATTTTGAAAAACCCATTAGTACGAGCCTGACACCTGCGGACCAAACTCGGGTCTCTTGACTCGAAATTCCGACCACCCAACGACACGGCCATTGTGACTTTTTTTACATATAATAGTATATTATTAATTGATGAGTGTTATGTTTATTAATAAAATAAATGGCCTCACGTCATTCCCAATACTAGATTTGTCTGTCTAGACAATTAAAACTTTTCCACCCAAGATATTTTTGGGACGTCGTGACAGGTGGTGAGCTGTTGCTGTCTATATGTCCAAGCTAATGATATAATTCGTACATAAGTTTTAGAAAAAAAAACCATTGGTACGTGTGTGCCATCTGGGGTTCGACTCTAATCTCTAAACCCAAATTCTGATCACCCAAACACTCGGCTATCGTGATTTATTAATATATTGTGAAATTAATAATAAAACTTATTATTATTCCCCAACGTTATCTAAAGTTACTTCGTCTGAAACGACGTCAGTTTATGCCACCCCTTTTTCGTGGGTTGTCGTAAGAGGCACTTAATGAAAAAGCTTCAATACCGTAGTGGCAATTAACAGTGCTGGGTAACCACGAAAATATCAAAATTATGCAGAACCGTAATTAGCTGCTGTGACTGGGCGAAGTTATCTGGCACTGTCAATCTGGGATCATCAATCAGCTTCCCAAACTTTAAGAATATGTTAAATCTCCCTTACCGGAGAGGAATATATGCTGCAGTGGTTTTTGCAGCTATTTATGTTTAAGATGGTTAAAGAAAATCATGGCTGCCACATGCATCATACATCATCATCATACTTATTATGTGTGGCGACATCTATGTCTCCACATTACAAGCTCGCTAAGTGGCGGATTCAGGAAACACATCGACGTTCTACATCGCGCTATCGAAGTTCGCACGATTATAAGTATATATACGATTACCGATAGCGCACACTGTGGGAGGAGACGTCCTCCCCAGGTCACGATCACCCGACCTGGCAAGTAGCTACCCTTTTCCTGCAGCACATCATCCGCTACAATGGTGACCCCGACGTGATCTCACCGCCAACCGACGGTGACCACAGAAGAACAACGCAGCGAGCTTCTCCATCAACATCGACGTCATCTACGCAGTCACAGCACCGGACTACTGTCGGCACAACGCGTGCTTCCTAGTCCTGTCAGCCACTGAGAATCTTCAATAGCGGGCCCCCTTCTCCTCAGGCTCTGATTTGGCATCCGTGATATTTGATTTTCTACTCTTTAAAGGTTTTTTTTTTTTAAATATGCTTCGATCGTCTGTGGAACATTCTTTGCTACGTTCATAATTCAGTTTATTTCACCGATTCATTCTTCGTCAGAAGAACGAAACGGTAGTAGATTTCGAAAACGACGCCTTTTCTCTATGAAGGAAGAGAAATGTATGTTCCTATGTCGAAATTAAAAGATTTTGATTTAATTTGATATAGTAGCACACACATATGCATACTATGTTGGACATGATCATAAAGTTCAAGTTTATGTGAAATTAATTGACCGGTAACAGCAATTTAGGTCATGTTGTGCATGGTGTTCTGTGTCGTTAACGATCTAAATTGTTGGCTCGGAGTAGGTTCCAGAGTATGTTCTTTATCATAATTAAATTGTATTCGATTGAATTATATAAGAAATATAAATTTGATCCGATAGCCGAGTTGGTAGTGACCCTAACTCTAAAACTAAGAGTTGCGGGTTGGAATACTGCTAGCGCAAATATTTGTCACGCTGAGTTATCCCACGATAGTCACGTTTTCCCAAAAATGTTCAGTCAAAGGACTTAACTGTCTACACCTCAATCTAGTCCAGTATTGGGAATACGCGTGATGATATTTCGCAGCTGTGCATAGACCTCTCCCTCAAGCAGGATTTACTGTAAATAAGTCACAAACCGATTGGTGATAATAGTATTAGACATCCTGAACCTTTAAAAGTGCTGCCTATATACTGAACTCCATAATTATTTTTAAGATGTGCATTGCTATTTTTTCGTCGTCACTAAAGCTGAGTGTTTGGGGGGTCCGAATTCGAGTGAAGAGAATCGAATTTGATCCCAAGGTGGCAGGCTCGTACCAATAAGTTTCCAAAACTTATATACAATTACATAACCAAATACCTAATCTGCACGCTTAGATTTTCAACTGCTTTGATTTCTTCAAAATTATTTCGCTAATACGCTAAAAATATTTGTTTGTCTGGAACAAATCCTTTTCTATTGAAGCTTTTCGACCTTGGTACTCTTTATATTAAGAACGCACAATCCTTGCTTATTTTCAAATGTGTGTTAAAAAACCTTTTATCTTTCTGTCTTCCTTAATCTTTCTTTCCTGTTCCGTAGGGTCGTTCTTTAATATCTCTGTAATATGTAATTTATTTAGGAATAATATGTATGCCTACTTATTTGTAAATAAAAGTGTTCACCTCCTATCCTTGTGTCTTTATTTGTATTTTCTTTCAGGGTTACCTAGAAAAATCGATTATCAGCAATAAGGCCGCCTATTTTATATTGTCTGATAATATTTTATTGTACACCAACCAAAAATAATATTACGAATATTATTTTTGGTTGGTGTACAATAAAATATTTAATTTAATTCATTCATTCAGAAGGCCCAAATTCATATCCAGAGAATTATGGTTACTAGCTTCAAAATCTCGCCATATTTTTTAACAAATTCATACGTATACATTATAATCAAATATAAATAAAATTTGAAAAAGAATAAAATAATTATGTATAGAAAGCACAATTCAGGTGGCGTTTGTTTTTGCAATTTCCCCTTTTTTTTAAAAAAAAAACTTTAAAAGTAAAACAAGTGAGAAGTGTCTATGAAGTTCCGTAACTATTATAACTATTTATTATTATTTTGATTCCATTATTATTAAAATAGTATCAAAACCAGTCAGATACTGATAAACAAAGAGATTTTACAACAAATTTAAAACTATAAAAAACGGCAAAACATTTTCCTTGACCCCTTATATTATTCGTTAGCTTTTATTGGCTTACAATGACTTCAAATTAAGGAACCTTACATATTTTTCTGTAATAATCATATTTATATAATACAATTGATCTGATGGTGTTTGTTTATGTTGATCGATAGTGTTTTGTTGATGGGGTTACTACAGTCGGTCCATTCCTTTCTATTGTTTACGTCATTTATATTTTTATATCGTTACGTCATTTATATTTTTACGTCATTTATATTTTATTGAAGAGAGAAGCATGCTTCAATTTAAAAAAAATCAGTGACGTCTTGTTCCAATTGAAAAGTTATAATATTTTTTGACATGCCAATAAAACTAAAAAATCTACCAAATTTCAATCACTTCGGTGATACATAGTAGAAAAAATTGGGAAAAGCCAGAATACGGCCATTTTTCTTGAAATTGTCTCCAATTATCTTCAATTTGTTGAAATAAGCTTGTATACCTGGAGGCCCCATTGAAACATTGCATCAGATTCAATGGAGCTTCCATATGACAGATATTTGACTAATTTAAAAATAGCTAAAATAGAACACTCACTATTCTGGTCTGATCTCTAGTCAGGTAGAGAAAAATTACATTTGTTTTAAAACTATACTTTTTTAGTTAGAATACTGATGTACATAATGTAAATACAATGAACAAATAAATACAAGGTCATAAAACCAGTTGCTAGACTCCATAAGTAAGTTACTCGTTCGTAGGACAGTGTATGCGCTTCTAAAACAAAATCCCAGTTAATGGGCAAAGCCTTTAACAGGTTTAAGAAATTTATCAAGACAAAAACTTTATACAAAACTTATTATAACATAAATGAATACGTTAATTATTAAAAGCCCCTGGTAAAGAAGAACTCAAGCTTTTTTTTAAATATATCCTTTATATTTTAGTACAAAAAAAACTGACCTAAAAATATCTTCACGCAATTCCCAATACAGGGGTAGACCGAGGTCAAGTCTAGAGAATTAAGTCCCTTTGACCCACCTTCCACCAAAGATATTTTCGGGACAAAGTGACACGTGGTGAGCCTGACGCCGTCTTTATGTCCAAGCCAACGATGAAATTCGTACATAAGTTTTTGAAAAACTCATTGGTACTGCCACCTGGGGATCGAACTCGGGTCTCTCGACTCGAAATTCCGACCACCCAACAACTCGGCTATCGTGACTTTTACTTTTTGAGACTTTTTGAGTCACAAATTGACCTCTTTATAATTGGCAAAAAAGTGTTCAGTAAAAAATTTAAATCCTTTGAAAGTACAATATACAATTTTATTTAGGCCTAATTAAGCTTAAACCTGTATATCGTATGTCCTCTATATTGCATAGAAACTAATATAAATAAGTAAAAATAATAAAATGAATAAATATCTTCACGCAATTCCCAATACAGGGGTAGTAAACGGGCTCACCACCTGTCACGTTGTCCCGAAAATATCTTCGGTGGAAGGTGGGTCAAAGGGACTTAATTGTCTAGACATGACCTCTGTCTACGCCTGTATTGGGGAATTGCGTGAAGTTAAAAGACTCCGTATCATCGACGAAGTAACAAATCCTGTTACAAATATAGCCTTAATTCGTTAAGACGGTTTGCACGACGTGCATAGTGCAGTAACTGTGCACTTTTAAACGGAAATGACACCACAGAAGGATGATTAAATACAACGTTGTAAAATTAGGTTGTCATAACTATATATTAATATGCTGTTCTTAAAAAATTGCATTTATCATTTTGGTATTGTATTAAAAAAAGTCACGATAGCCGAGTGATTATCGGTGATCGGAATTTGAGTGAAGAGACGCAATGCTCACGAAGCAGCTACTTTTTTTTTTTTTTTTTTTCAAAAACTTTTGTAGGATTAACATCGTTGGCATGGACATAAAGACGCTGACGGGCTGACCACCTGTCACGTGTCCCAAAAAATATCTTTAGTGAAAGGTGTGTCGAAAGGATTTTATTTTCTAGACCTCATTCTACCGAAGTATTAGGAACGGCGTGAATATAATATATATTTATTCATATTATTTAGTTCTATTCATTCTTTTATATTATTTTTTAGACAATCTTTGATAAATAAAAACATTTGCCGATAATTACCATTGCAAGCAGTGTTATAGAACTACCAACTATTATGCCATCGAGACCTATTTGTATGGACTAGACCTCTATAAATATCTTCACGCCATTCCCAAAACAGGCATCGTCAGAGGTCTAGACAATTAAGTGCTTTCGTCCTTTTAGGACAACGTGCAGGTGGGGAGTGTTTTGCCGCCAGACCACTGCATGCTTGTACAGTTTGCGTGAAAATATTTTTTATGCCATCGACCAAAAATATATATAAACGAGCATTGTTTTTTTGTTTACCTGCCTCATAAAAAGTTCATATTGTGACGTCACAAGCGTAAACACAATCGGCGCCATACCGCCCTCGATTAGTCAGAGATCCTATGGCAATGTCTACGCCTACAACTACTCCGGGAGTTTGCTTGAACTTTTTGAAATGAACTCGTTTTCATAAAAACTCTCGTAGTAATGCAAGGTAAGGCTGCTGCAGCTCTTAACAATAAACATAAAAAAAACTACACGAGATTACTTAAAACAGTTTTTATGAAGTACTCATTTTAATAATTTGTCATGAAGAAAATAAAATTGATATTAAAATCGACTAAGAATTTTTACATACGGTGAATATTTTTTAAATTTCTAAGATCATATTTTTATTGAAATAATAAAGGAAATTAAGTCTGTACTGTAGAATGAGATTATGATTTTAATAAATAGACGAGAAACCCCAGTACTGTACATAATATGTATAATAATACATATGTAATAATGTAAAGATATTTTAATTTATTTTTAATCTTTACAGTGAATTTATTAAAAAAAATTTGTAATTTAAAAAAATATCTTCACGCCATTCCCAATACAGGGGTTGACAGAGGTCTACTCTAGACAATAAAGTCCCTTCGACCCACCTTCCATCGAAGATATTTTGGGACAACGTGACAGGTGGTGAGCCGGACGCCATCTTTATGTTCAAGCCAACGATATAATTCGTAAATCGATCGAACTCGGATATCTAGAATCGAATTCCGACCACCACTTGGCTATCGTGACTTATCAAAAAGATATTTTTATAATTAATCTTTAATAAAATAAACTCTATACAAAAATCGACTACGAATTAATTCATTTATCGTTGATTTATACACACCGTAATTTTTTTTTCAAATTTCAAAAGAAGTCCTGTAAGATTATTGGATAATAATCTTAATTGAATTAAAGAAATGAAAGAAAATAAAATATCACGATTATTATTAGAATAAGAAAAAAGTCACGATAGCCGAGTGGTTGCGTGGTCGGAATTTCGAGTCAATAGACCCGAGTTCGATCCCCAGTTGGTAGGCTCGTACCAATGGGGTTTTCAAAAACTTAAGTAGGAATATCGTTGGCTTGGACATAAAGGCGGCGACGGGCAACCTGTCACGTTGTCCCGAAAATATCTTCGGTGAAAGGTGGGTCGAAGGTACTTAATTGTCTAGACTCGACCTCTGTCTACCCCTGTATTGGGAATTGCTTGAAGATATTTTATTTTATTTTTTTATTATTAAAATATCATAGCTGTGAAAACTCGACACACGTTTCCAATCCAGTCTGATTGAGAACATTGTAATGTCCACTTAACTATTCTTATCATTGAAATATAAAATAAAAAAAATATATTAAATAACACAGAGGTAGAGATTCACAGTATTGGATGACCCCCCACGAGATGGAGCGACGACTTGCAAAATATTGCGGGAAGTCGATGGATGCAGGTGGCTGGGAACCGTTCACTGTGGAAAGTTTTAGAGGAGGCCTATGTTCAGCAATGGACTCTTGATAGGCTGTAAAGAAGAAGAAGACAGATGTCTAGTCAGGCCAAAGTTCCAAAACAAAGAGGTCAGGCCAGTTTAAATAATTGCATTCTATTTTAGTTTTCGGAGATGAAAACGCATTTATAACCATCCTCTTTTGAAATAGTTTGCATGTTTTAATGCCAATACATGGCAAGGTACAGCCAATTACCTTCAAGTGATGGATGGATCAAGACAACCAATTAGGTTGTAAAATAATTGATAGTTATACCTAATCCGATAAAAATAGTTATTTGTTACGTAGAACATGATACATAGATAGGAAAAACATCTCATACATTGCTCTAATCTCAAAGTTAGTAGCTAAAGGACTTTCTGTTGTGAAATCGGAAACAACAAAGCTACCACAAACATCCAGACCCGAGAAAATGTAAATACATTGTTTCTAGACTGACGATTAGAGATTAAGTCATGATGGCCAAGTGGTTGGGTGATCGAAATTTAGAGTCAGGAGACCCGAGTTCGATCGCCAGGTGCCCGGCTCGTACCAATGGGTTTTTAAAAAAAAAACTTATTTACGATTATATCGTTGGCTTGGACATTAAGACGACGACGGGCTCACCACCTGTCACGTTGCACCAAAAATATCTTCGGTGGAAGGTGGATCGAAGGGACTTAGTTATCTAGACTAGACCTCTGTCTAGATATTGACCTATCCAGGAATCGAACTTGGAACCGCAGAGCTGGCGAAGCTATGAAAACCGTTGTGCAGGCCACTCGCTCACGAAGGTCGTCATGTTATTTCAAGTGAAATTAAGTTGTTCCAGCGAAGCCGAACTTCAAACAAATCGCTAAACAAAACATTGCGCTAACAACATCGTAGATATAATGACGGCAAATGGCTTCCAAGTTAGTAGGCTCCGGCGTACAATCGTATTACAGTATTACTGTTGCTTTTCGGGTTCAATCACGGCCCTTTGTATTTCAACGCTATTAACTTTCCCCAAAAGGCTACAAATGGTCTGTCTAATACTTCTATCTGCTATCTCGCAGCGGATTTAAGTGTTTATCTTTATGTCAGACTGGAAGTTTAAAAAGAATTTACATTAAAATGTTATTAACGTTAAAAATATCTTATCAACTTTTATCCTAATAACTTCTCCGCCCTCTAGATACATTTATATATAAATACATTAATAGATAGATACAGCATCATATGTTGCACTGATACCAAAGTAAGTGGCTGACAGACTGGTGGTATTGGAAACAATGAAGCTATCACAAACATCCAGACCAAGATAGTATAGAAAAATTGGTTTTCTACAATGACCCGTCCGGGAATCGAACGAGGATTCTCGTAACCGTCGCCATGAAAACGTGTGTATCATTGTAGTTGAGAGTCGAATCTCTATAACAGCAACAAACTTATCACCTGTCTCGTGGAGTCAAATAAGCTCTAATGAAAAGTAAGCCGAGGACACAATTTCCTAGATATCTGATTACCCAAGTAATGCGCATGTCTGCAGATAAAAGTAAATTTAATTAATATAAAACTGTAACACTGTATAAAGTAATTTTACACAGTGGTAGAGCCACGTATCAGCTTTTGTTGTTGCATGAATGGGCTGGCTCGACCGGGGTAGTACCACGACCTCACAGAATACCGGCGTAAAGTAGAAGTCTAACTTCTGCGTTTCGTCTGGTGAGTGCAAGTAACCGGTAGCCCACACACCCCTCTCCCGCAATTCTGGGATGGGGGGGGGGACTCTAAGGAAGGCAACGCATCTGCTATGCCTCTGGTATTGCGGGTGTACAAGGGCGGCGGTAATCACTTACCATCAGGTGACCTGCTCGTTTGCACCTGCTCGTTTGCTTCCCTTTTCTATAAAAAAAAATGTAAAAAGTAAATAAATTTTTGAAGACTGTTTTCACTCACATTTGAGACATCTATTTAATTACATTAAAATTCTTTTAATATTCTAAATGTATAATGCATGCGCAATGTATACGCATGTGAGTGAAAGATAAAGCTTACACATACTCTAAGGGGAGCCACAATTTTAGCCGAGACGCTTAACTTTATATTCCCAAGATGGCCGTATGCGATGAACTAAGTGTCAAAGAACAGACTTCACTCCGATAATCCTTGGTGACTGTTTATTGTGAAGTTACTTTAACAAAGCAATAGCCGTAATATTTATGATGCGTGTTCATGACTTTGAATAACTATAATAATGGATACGTTAACTATGACCACCCAACCACTCGGCTATCACGATAGCCGAGTGGTTGGGTGGTCGGAATTACGAGTCAAGAGACCCGAGTTCGATCCCCATGTGGCAGACACATACCAATGGGTTTTTTAAAAACAAATTATATCGTTGGCTTGGACATAAAGACGGCGACGGATTCACCACCTGTCACGTTGTCCCGAAAATGTCCTCATGGACCTCATATATATATATATATATATATATATATATATATATATATATATATATATATATATATATATATATATATATATATATATATATATATATATATATATATATATATATATATATATATATATATATATATATATATATATATATATATATATATATATATATATATATATATATATATATATATATATATATATATATATATATATATATATATATGTATATATATATATATATATATATATATATATATATATATATATATATATATATACATATATATATATATATATATATATATACATATATATATATACCGTGACTAGCTATCCATCCACTAGAAACCCATTTATTTATTTATTTATTTAATTATTTAATTATTTATTTATTTATTTCCTTTTTTTTATTTATTATTGATTGTTACACCTTATACTAAGGGCTACAATGTGCGGACTTAATGCCTGGTAGCATTCTCTATCAGTCAACCTTTGCTATGGTGAGAATATATATATAGAATATATATATATACCCTATATATAGAGAATATATATACCCTCCTATATACCTGAGTGGTTGGGTGGTTAGAATTTCGAGTCAAGAGACCCGAGTTCGATCCCTAGGCGGCAGGCTCGTACCAATGGGTTTTTTAAAAACTTATGTACGAATTACATCCTTGGCTTGGACATAAATACGGCAACGGGATCACTACCTGTCACGTTGTCCCGAAAATATCTTTGGTGGAAGGTGGATCGAGGGGACTTAATTGTCTAGACTAGACCTCTGTCTACCCCTGTACTGAGTATTGCGTAAAGATATTTTTTTTTTTTTTTTATTTTTATTTTATGTAAAATAACTTTTACATATTCCACAACTTCATTATTATCCTATTCTTTTAATACCACAAATAAATATAGTTAGAGTAAGGAGGTATTATTATTCATTCTTATCATTAACATCATCATCATGGCCTGAAAAAGTCCACTACAGGATATATATTGGTCCGGTATATTTCGAGATGATTATCCCTCCATACGTCAGTAGCCATTCGTATTTTCAATGCTTTTGCCTTAGTCGCATCTTACAATCCATACGGGTGAAAAAGGGATGGTTTATTTTTACTTCGGAACTACACGGCCAGTTACAGAATAAATAAATTGTGATTTCTCGTTAATATTACAAGCCTAGGTTTTGCAAAGCATGAGCATCCCTAGACAAATTCTTGATGAATAAATCGTATATTCGATTGTTTTTATGTAAATATAATTTTAATATGTTAGGGCAATAATCACATTAAGGAGTTCAGAAATATCTCAGACAGCAAGCGGCATTAGAACGATATCTCTCAGTCGTGGCTCCTTTGTGGGAAGTCGTTTGAAATACTTCGGTTATATTATTGTTACTTAATTTTCTTTGCAATTTCGGAATATAATGAATTCCTTTTAATGAAAAAAAGAGAATCAGTTTTTTAAAAGTATTTTAAAATTCGTTTTTTTTAATAGTTTTAGCCAAGTTCGTAGTGACCTAGCCTTCGAAGCTAAGGGTTGCGGGCTCGAATCCCGCTAAAGGCTAACGTTTTTGTGATGAATATGAATATTTCTACTCGATTCATTGACGTTTAGGTATTAATAAATATTTATCTACGTAAATATCTATGGATGTAATTACATTATACTGTTAGCTTAGACACAAGTTAGGCGATACCCTCACCATCATACTCTTTTCAAAATATTCATACGGTTCTCCAAATAGGCACCAGTAAATGTGGGTCGAAATTCTTCATGCAACAACCTCTGCCTACCCTGCTATATTATTTCAGGGACGTACGTACGCAATTTTCAAGTAGGATGACTATGAATAAGGTAACTGTATGTCAGTTGTAGAAGACTTATCCAGACTTATCAGCGATGTAGTCCGCATGATACTTAGCAATAGTACATTTCTGTGAAAACACTACAACTCCGTTAAAATTAGGAATACATTAATAAATTCAGACACGATAAAGTGATTGGATGATCGAAACTCGAGTCAAGAGACCCGAGTTCTATCCCCTAGAGGAGACTCGTACCAAAGAGTTTTTCATAACTTATGTACGATATCTATGATATATGTACGAACTTAATCATGTGATATAATATATACTAAGATGGCGACGGGCTCACCATCTGTCACGTTGTCCAAATACGCTGCGGTGGAATGTGATTGGAAAACGCGCGAAGACAAAAAATAATGTTAATATACAAATGATAATATAATAATTAAACAGATAAATTGATATGGACAACATCGCTCTATAAGCAACATTGCTCTGATCATAAAATAAGTAGCTAAAGCACTTATAGAATCAGAAACAACTAAAGCTTCATAGACGACGAAACCTGTCACAGTGTAGAAAAATTTTTTTCTACACTGACCCGTCCGGGAATCGAGCCCGGGACCTCCAAGCTGGCGACAGCATGAAAACCGGTACTTACGCCGCTCGTCCACGGATGTCGACTTCATTGTCGAATTTTGTTTTATACATTTTTGAATACATTGTTTGTATAAATGATAGAAAAGTATTACAACCCTACACTCCGTGTAAAACTAAAACACCGTGTCATGTTTTAAAGTTGTATGACAACAATACTACAAAATTTACAGAAACAATTATGATAATAAATACATATGTATCTAAAATTCCGGGTAATCGTGGCAATTTTACGACAACCCGTCGGCGTCTCCCTTCGTGACGGGGGCTCGTAAAAACGGGGCCTAATTGCGGACGTCCAGTCACAATCGCGATCACTATCGATGCCATATATTTCTCCCGGGATTTTATTTCGGTATTACATTAAAGTCTCGAATTGAAACGCCATAATTCACATAAATGACGTTAAGATAAAGCTATTTATTATACACCAATGAATACGAGCGACCTAAAGTTAATGTTTGTTTATACGTTGTACGTTTCCAGCTACATATATATATAAAAAAATCTTCACGCCATTCCCAATACAGAGGTAGACAGTGGTCTAGATAAGTAGGTCCTTTCGACCCACCTTCCACCGAAGACATTTTAGGCGCATCGTGACAGGTGGTGAGCCCGTCGTCATTTTTAAGCCAAAGATATAAACCGTACGAAACTTTTTGAAAAAACCCATTGCCTAGGGGATCGAACCTGAGTCTCTTGACACGAATTCCGATCATCCAACCACTCTGCTATAGTGACTTTTATACATAACTAGATAGGTATATATGTTTATATAGTGACGTACACACCGGTTTTTATAGTGTCGCCAGCTCTGAAGTCCTGGGTTCGATTCCCGTATAGGTCATTATAAAAAACACTTTTTCTACGTTTTCTCGGGGGTTTGTGTTAGCGGTATCTTCGTTATTTGCGATTTCATAACACAAGTGCTTTAGTTACTTACTAGTAACCCACTTTTCGCTGATCATATTTTTTTTGTTTACAAGCTTACATGTTAATGGTTTTATTATAAATATGCCTGAATGTTATCAGCGTTTTTCAGGACTAACCAGCGACTGTAAGATCGCAAATAAGAATGAGAAGCAAATTCTCACACCGCTCTCTTATTTAATAAGAATCATATAGTAATAAAAATTACAAAATTCTTAAAATATTAAAAATTAAATAAAAAAAGGAAATGTCTAAGCTCATATCAGATATTAATATCACATCAATATGTAAAATATAGGACACGAATTTGATAAACCCTCCATATTTTCGTCCGACTCTTTCAAATTTAGATATGTGACAAGTGCAAAAAATACTAACAATATCTACCATCCCTTTTGTAACCACCCCTCCGATAAATCGCAAACAATTGTGGCCCATAGTTCAATGACCTTCAATCCGGTTTGAATCAAGGGTGAACAGTCCACGCGCATGTAGGGTGAATCTACTGTGTGAGTGAATCACTAATCAAACACAAGATATGTTAAAAGTGCTTGTTTAATAAAAAGCTTTTCGCGCTCAATAACTAGCTTATGGCTAGTTCTTGGGCGTGAAGTTAAAGCCAATTTTTTATATTTTTGTAAAACATTTCTCTACTAAGATAAAAAGTCGATGTGACAAAAGTTAAAAGTGGTTGAGTGATTGGAGTTCGAGACAAACGACTCGAGTTCGTTTCCCAGGTTCTTTTTTTTTAATAGGACATAATGATGGCTATAGGCTCACTACGTATCTCATTATTCCAAAAAAATGTGTTCGGTGAAAGGGGGGTTGAAAGGACTTTAATCGTCTGGACCTCTATTGGAAATACGGTGAATAATATTTGTGTCCATAATATCTTGTAAACCACTGCACTGATTTTGATGTAAATTACACTATTACCCAAAAAATATATCTTAACGCCATTCTCAATACAGGGGTAGATAGAGGTCTAGACAATTCAATCCTTTCGACCCACTTTCCACCGAAGAGATTTTTGGGACAACGTGAAAGGTGGTGAGACCGGCGCCATATTTATGCCTCAGCCAATGATATAAATCGTACGTAAAATTTTGCAAAAACCCAAAAAAGTGTTCTAAAAATTAAGACTTATTTCATTAATAACAAGATTTCCATTTGTCAATTGGTTCCTAATAAACCATGGAAAAACTAAAATAAAAAAAATGTAAAAGTCCACTGCAGAACACAGCGCTTTCCTATGGCCATGATTCGCCATTATACACATGTATAGCGATAGCGATTTGCCAACTGGTTTGGCAGTCCCTATACCTGACACCTGAAATCTTATATCCTCCTGCAGATCACCAATCTGTTCAATTTTGGTCGTACATTCCTTAAAATTTGCCAAGCGGTCATGCGACTATTGAAAAGCCTTAATGATGCCTTGCACTACGACGGTGGTTATAGCAACCCCTCCTGTAAAGGAGAGGCCTATATCCCTATATCCAGCAGGGGACTTTAATCATTCCTTGAGATGGTTATCCAAGCGTCCATAGTCTTTGTAAATAAAAATAAAATAAAATAAATATCTTCACGCAATTCCCAATACAGGGGTAGACAAAGGTCTAGTCTAGACAATTAAGTCCCTTTGACCCACCTTCCACCGAAGATATTTACGGACAACGTGACAGGTAGTGAGCCCGTCGTCGTCTTTGTCCAAGCCAACGATGTAATTCGTACATAAATTTTTGAAAAACCCATTGGTACGAGCCTGCCACCTGGAGATCGAACTCGGGTCTCTTGACTCAAAAATCCGACCACCCAACCACTCGGCTATCGTAGTCTTTGTCATAATAATCATTTGAACTTTAATGGTCCTTTACGTCCACCATGGGAAGAAAGTGGAAAAAATCCACACGGCAGTAGTAGCATACCACAATCCAAGACGGTGTCTTGGATTGTGGTATGCTAAAGTATTTTTTATTTTCTTTTACTTCAAATTACACGCCTGTTACCAATATTTGAGCAGACATATATCTAAACAAATAAGAACTCTAGACCCTCTTTTTACCGAAGCTTATTTGGTACGACAACTTAGCCAATAAGATCCATGATTCGAGTACAAACATTCATACTCGCCACGTAAATGCTTGCCATTAGCGGGATTTAAATACGCTACCCTTTGCTTAGAAAGCAGAATCACTACCAACTAGGCTATCGGATCGTCGGCTAACATTTTTTACATAATATAAATAAATAGATAAATAAATAATAAAATCTTCACGCTAATCCCAATAGTGTGTAGACAGAGGTCCAGACTATTAAATCTTTTTAATCCAAACAAACAAACACGTGGCGTGCCCGTCGCCGTCTTTATGTCCAAGTCAACAATATATGAATCGTAATATGAAGATAAGTTTTTATAAAGAAAAACCATTGTTCAATCGGTCAACCAACTAGCCTGGCGATCGAACACGAGTCTCTTGAGTCGAGTTCCGATCACCCAACCACTCGGCTGTCGTGACTTAGTTTTTTTTTTTACATAATGTACATAATTACTTTAGAAACCATGTAAGTTTTATTTAAAAACACAACATTTTATGAATATAACTTTAACTATTCATAGTAGGAATATATCCACGTATGTCGCAAAACCACAGGAAGTGTAACCATTGGAGCAGACATGTATTTCAGTGGAGAGACCGCATTTAAGCAAACGCACTGTGGGTTGTATTCATGGCAAACGGTACGAAGGCTTTATGTACGCCTGACAGAATTTGAATGAGATGACTAGAAAATCGAACTGATAATAATTATAATGGAGTGACACTGAATTACAAAGTTCAAAATGAAATATTAATGTTTTTAAAAATTTATAATAATATGATTATTATAAATTTTTTAAACATTATTTATTCCATCCAAGTTTTGAAAAACCCATTGGTTTCAACCCAACCAAATTCCGACCATCCAACCCCTCGGCTATCGTGACTTTTCGTGACTTAAAGATAATATTGATTTTTTTTTAGATTTTTACAATACTGAATAGACAGAGGTCAAGCCAATTAATTCCTTTCGACTCCCTTTCATCGAAATTTATTTAGACAACTTGACAGGTTGTGCCTATCGTTAAACGATACACTTACAAAGATATGTAATTAAATAGCCAAATATTCATATAGACGTATAAACATCAATGTGTTAAGTACAGACATTCATATTCATCACACAAATGTTTGCGCCTGACGGGATTCGAACGCAGCTTCGTTAGGTTATCTTCGGAAGCAAAGTTCATACCAAATAGGCGATTGCCTTGAAAATTTCTATATTAATCGATTATAATCCATTAAATATGAAATACTGCCACTTCACTTAATGACTTTGATTAAAAAGTAGGTTTGTAGTGTAATAGTTAAAAGAATAAACATTGCATATCATTAAATAGCTATCTACAAAAATTTTACCTGATCCAATTAAAAGAAATAAAAAATATCTTTACGCCTATTACTATACAAGGGTAGGTAGAGGTCTAGACAATTCACTTCTTTCGATCCAGCTTACACCGAAGACATTATTTATTACAGCCAACTATATAAGTCGTTTAAAATTTTTTGAAAAAGCCATTGGTACAAACCGTGGGGATCGAATTCGGATCACTTGACACGAATTCTTATCACTCAACGACATGGCTATGGTAAAAAAATTAAGACTTTATAATAAAGGTAGGTAGGTACTTAAAAATTAATTAGCAATTTTATTTTTATTTGGCACTTATTTCCATTGCTAAATTGTGTCCGCAATTTAGCAAGGAATAATGGAAACTTATATAGAATTCGTACAGTTAGTTGGGACATTCAGACAACGCCGGGCTCACCGCCTGTTTCACAGGTCAGGAAGACCAGTGCTACGCAATCCCCAAATAATCCGACGAAAATGGATGCGAAGGGACTAAATCTATTAAAACTCTACCTTAGTATTAGAAAGATGCGAGGAGACCAAAACAGGCAATAGAAATGTGCAAGAAACGGGATAAGTATAGCATCAAAAAGAATAAATTCCGAAATTCCAGCAAGAAGACAAATCAATCAATCAAGTCTTACCAAGGAATAAATGAATACTGACTGACGAAAATGGTGAAGGTAAATATTTCACCTACAAGGGATAGGCTCTTCATTATACGAAAAAAATATATATCTAAGCTACAGAAGACACAATAGGTGACATTTATTTCGTATTTGTCAACCTACATTGAGTGTATTCATTGGGCTGTCCCTTCTGTATTTAAAAGTAAGGAGAAGTTACAAATGTGTGTTAAAAGAAACATAAGTTGCTTAAAGTCAAGCTTGTATTTTTCAGTTTATAACTTATTCTTTTTATTTATTTTTTCTGTTTGTACATACAATAAAAATATTTTCACGCCATTCCCAATGGTATAGATAGTACTCCAGACAATTAAATCTTTCCGACCCACCTTTACCTACCACTAACCACCTAGGGATCGAACTCGGATCTTTTGATTCAAATTACGATCACCTAATCACTACGCTATCGTGACTTCGTGTTTGTGTATAAATATGTGCACATTTTTATTTCTTTGGCATAATTTGTAGCCTAAACAATTTCAGATTTTCCAGTGAATAAGAAACCAGTAAAACGATTATTAAGTTTAATAATTGTATTACTACTTATGTTTCTTTATAAATATGGTCTATACAGATAATTAAAATCACTGAAACTGTGCATCCTTAAAATCAATAAGACATTTTTAAAATTAAGCATAGTTTAGCATAATAGTTACTCATTTTGCGATGTCTACATGTTTAACATAATAGCATATTGTATGTTCATGTAGCATATTCTGGAATATCCAGTAAAACTCAGTGTGTAGATGGTTACGTTCTCCATGTATATCAAAAGGTCTATCTAAAGAAATTTCTTAAGAAATAAGCAGTATTTTTGTACAGACTATATCTCGTTATAAGTTTTCATATGATTTATCCGTGTACATAAATTATTAAATAAATATATAAAAAAGTACAAACATATTAGAAGTAATCTCTACATATTCTCCCGTTCTGCCAAAAACTGAGGGCTCAGTGAAGGGCGTCCTCAACTAGGAGCGGTCATGCTCATGTTATTGATTTCCATTAAGTCCCACAAATTCACTCGTTCAGCCCTGATTTTCAGATATGACCGATTTAAGGAATAGAAAAAAAAGCAACACTAGTTCGTTTTCAATAGCAAACCTCCGTTTGTCTTTTAATTTGTCAATTGTCATTTCATAATCTCAAAGAATATATAATGAAAATTGAAGTTAAACTTAGGACTAGATCTTTTACAAAGACAAAAGTATCATCACGCATTCTACAGACCTGGGGTAGACAAAGATAGAGACGATTAAGTAATTCATTCAACTCTCTTATATTCGGAGTTTATTTTAAAAATCGCTGTTAAAAGAATTTAAAGTTAAATTTTTCCGCCTCTATAAAGCTTTTTGCCAGGCTGCTAACAGAATATTTAATAGTAATTATAATTTTGGTTTTGAATATATCATGTCAAAAACTATTCTGTATTATTAAGCTGTCTAATTTTAATTTCGATGAAAAATACATTTTAATGATAAAAAGAAAATACATTTTTGTTAATTATTCCAAGTGGCGAAGACAGCTTAATAAAACAAAATAGGTTTTGACATGATATATTCAAAACCAAAATTAAAATTACTATTAAATATTCTGTTAGCAGCCTGGCAAAAAGCTTTATAGAGGCGGAAAAATTTAACTTTAAATTCTTTTAACAGTGATTTTTAAAAACGAGTCATACAGTGAGATTATTTGCCTACTAAATTTACATTAAAATCTCAATTCTACAAACTTGTATAGTAAGTAGGATCAACAAATCTGTGGAGGGTTAATACAACCTAAGCGTTGCCATTGTCTAAAACCCAACTAAATCGTGAAAGAGAAAACACCTAAAAAAACAGTATCAAGCTTAAAACTTTATATATTATCTTGGCGGTTTGTCGGACTTTGGAACAGGTATCAAATTAACTTCAATATTAATCAAATTAAATTCAATATTCAAAAAATTCAAATTAAATTCAACTTAGTTATGACGAGGAATAAGATACCCTTCATCCATGGTCTCGCGACAGGTCTCATAAAATAATTCTTTACGCAATTGAGGAGAAACTATAAATTTCCGTTCAAGAGCAAAAAATCTCCTTTCTGCAATAAACCTTGAATCAACTACTGTCCGATGATCTAATTTAAATGGCAGCGCAACTAAATGTCTACCTGTGACATCGCGAAAAATAGTGTTTGCATTTTTTACAGTTCACATTTTTCTTCTTGTAATTAACCGGCAGTGCACGAAGAAATTTCCTCAGGCTCCTAGAATCTTTTGAGGAGGTATTCTAAAGTTAGAAAATTAGTTATTGCACAGAATACTGAGCTAAATTCTTTAAGTTTGTGAGTGTTAGTAGTAAAGGAGTGTTAGTCGTTAGTAAGTATTAGTGCATCGCTCATAATCATAAACCCAAGAGTAGTATGCACTGCATCCGGGCAACCTGGTGAACCTAGGATACGACCACTTAGTAATAGACATGAAAAAATAGCTGAGCTTCGAGTAGTATTTTTTCCTTTAAGCTCCTAAAATCGATGCGCCATCGAACCCATGCACTAAAATGGAAAGATCCGATGCATGTGTTGTCGGAGATAAACTCAGTAATTTAATAAGGCATTTCACTAGAGAAGACTGAGGATTCCCTGGTATTGGTATTTAAGGTGAGGACACATTTTTCACCATAATAAAACCATCCAACCACCATAAGGCAAACGAGCAGGCGGCTCACGTGATGGTATGTGATTACCGCCGCCCATGAACACCCGCAATACCAGAAGCATAGCAGATGCGTTGCCAGCCTTAAAGTTCCCCCCCCCTCACCCCACAAAATTGGGGGAGGGGACTGTGAGCCTCCGGTTACCTGCAGTGATCAGATGAAACGCAGAAGTTTCTTAGACTTCTACTTCATGCCGGTATTCTGTGAGGTGGTGGTACTTCCCCGGTCGAGCCGGCCCATTCATGCAACAACAAAAGCTGATGCGTGGCTCTACCACTGAGAAAAGTTATTGAAAGTCTGCAATAGATACTGATAATTTATCTATGATGCAGTATTTTATTAATTTATTTAATATGTTATGTACAAAGTAAATACAAAGTTAACAATATAATCAAAAAAATAAAATTTGAGCCTTGGGGATCGAACTCGGGTCTCTTGACTTGAATTGCAATCGTGACTGTTTCTTGCCCTATATACCTTTAACTATTTAACCTCATGTGCCTATGCGGCTTGTTCCCATTTACATACATATATAGCGGCGTGTAGTTGTCCAATATATGTATGAATTAGGCTTCTCACATTAGGGAGGTTTTGCATGGGCGGTCGCAGTACCTATCACACTCTTCATTATTTAATGATGATGATAATATTTTATTTGCAGAAATATTGTATACGTTATCCTATGCTTAAATATAGTTCCACATATTTTGTCGGCAGTAATGTAAAATGCAAATTCCAAAAAAAGCCAAAAAAAATCAATTCTAACTTTACCGCACCCACGGAAAAAGGGGGGTTGGCATATTCTTATGCTAATACCATATAGTAACTCAGGTTACAATATTGTAAGTGAGAATGCATTGGCCACGTCTATACGAGCGCATTCACACTACAACAGTTTTAATTCACGGCTCGGTGGGAGCTCACAAGGGCCCTAGGCTAACAATTTATTTCACTTCTGCTTAAAGTCTCTTAGCGTCGTCTTAGTTTCTAACTTTGTAAATGCTTTTTCGTATTTCAAAGAAAAATTTTAATAAATCAACACATACAGGGACAACTTCATATACATTGCTCTGATCCCCAAGAAAATGGCTTAAGCACGCAATACATGTGTTATGGAATCTGAAACAACGATGGCATCACAAACACCCAGACTTGAGAAAATGTAGAAAAGTGTTATTTACATTGACCCGACCAGGAATCGAACCCAGGATCTCAAGGCGACACCATGAAAACAGTGTTCTAAAAATCTTTCTTAGTGTTTGCTGAAATTTTTTTTTCCAAACAAACATTTAAGGAAATACGTAAGTTCCAAATTGTCATTGGTTGCTCTTTCAATGATAGGTATATGATCTACGTCTTCTTAAGTATGTAGTAAAAAGTCTCAATAACCGAGCGAGAGACGTGAGGTCGTTTCCCAGGTGGTAGGCACATAGCAATGATTTTTTGTATAGTTGATTTTTGTTTGTTGTTGCATGAATGGGCCGACTCGACCGGGGAAGTACAACGACCTCCCAGAATACCGGCGTGAAGTAGAAGTCTAATAAACTTCTGCGTTTCGTCTGGTGAGTGCAGGTAATCGGAGGCCCACACACTCCCTTCCCTCAATTTGGGAACTCACAGAAAACCCGTATTTATATTATATTACAAAGCTGAATAATACATGCTAGAATATCGGTTATACGTAAACATAAACGTGATTGTGTTAAATTAATTTGGATGACAATTCAGCGAATGTAAAGATTTATTACATCAAGATTAATTTGGAAACTATTTGATGACATTCCAACATTTGGCGTTGTAGTTAATTAACATGAGGAATTTATCGATATTATTACATTGGTACGACTGAAGAATATCTGGCATTCGGTCTGGTATTGTTTAAGATTATCTTATTTCAGAATTGATATATAGCCTTTTGAAAATTAGTGATAAGTAAAAATTATTTTATTTATTAATAAAAACAGTTTCCTTACTTTTTCAACCATTTGTAAAACAGCAGAACCTAGGATTCTTCCATAAAGGAAGAGTTTCCATTATTGCCGAGCGTCCATTACTGCTGCTCCATTAACGCATCTTAGACGCTACTGTTGCCTGTCTGCTCAAATTTTGTACAGATATATATAGTTGGCGCATACACACATATGTAGACGTCTCCCGTAAGAAAGAGTTTACTATAGTAGCCTTGCTCAACCAGCCGATTGGCGATGGGCGATTATAATACCTTGCACTTTAAAACAACTGCTCAACACCGGTCTGCCGAATTTTGATCTGGTTTGTAACGAGATAGTTATTCCGCCATGTGTTGATAATTGGTAGAATTACATTTCCAAAGCTTTTCCTTTAATACGCCTCTTACGACAACCATAGGAAGAGGCTTTTCCCTTTTCGTAGGTTTTCCGTGGCCTATAACGACATAAGTCTATAATATATTCAAAAGTATTATTTTATTTAATAGAATACCTTATAAACGTCAAGAGTATTAAAATAAAATTATAAACAAACACAGTTACCGCGTTTAAGGCTGAGCATTCACAATGTAACAGATTTAATTCCCGTCCCGGCGTACGCTCGCAAGTGCTCTCAAATAGCAGCCACTTCTGGTCCGCGAGGCGTTGTTTCTTTTCGGAGGGAGCTGAAAAAGAATAAAGTGATGCAGACGATTGTAAAGATTCGGGAGCTGGAAAGATGTCTGTGGGAACAGAGGAAAAATATTACATTGTGTGAAAGTTTGTAGTGTCTCAATATCTACAATACTTTTGTAATAAATGTTCTTTTACTATAGTTTTTGTTAGTTTCTGTAAATGTAGTATAAAAATGTCATATTTTATATCGTTATTAGCTTTGAACCAAAGCAAAAAATAATATGTGTTTAAACGATACGAAATTTAAATTATGTTTATCGCTATAATATCGCTAAAAAATATATGGATAGCGACAAAATCACATACGTTGCTCTGATACCAAAGTAAGTAAAGTTTTTAACATTAAAATGCCTGGAAATCAAACCCAGGACCTCGGAGTTGGCGACGCTATGAAAATTGGTGAGAGCACTACATTTGTACGTCAATAACCAGTTCCCGTACTATGAGTATTTTTCCTGAACAATGCAGACCATAATACAAAAAAAAACATTATTGGTCATGGAAAAAAATACTTACACAGATATACTGAAATTGAGTGCTTTTTTTAAAAAAAGTGAGTGTGTGTGCATGAGTATTTTTGTATTTTTCATTTCATTATCAAAAACTAACTACTGCTACTAACTAAGTCATAATTATATATAAACGTCTACACTTTTATGTATAATGCTACGTAATCCGATAAGAAGGAAATCCCCTTACATCAGATCATCACCGTCCCTCAATTGCTGACAATAATTATACACAATGCAACACCACTACTACAAAAATACTTCACAGAACACCAGGTAATATACGCTACTTGACTACACCACGCATGTTCACCTCAAAAAGAGACATTGTTTAGTTTTTTGAGCAATTAATAATGAAACTTTAAAGAAGTAATTATAGACGAAACTTATTCAATCAAAAACAAGCGGCAGGCTTGTACCAATTGGGTTTTAAAAACTTATGTATGATTTATACCTTCGTCTCGGACATCAAGACGGCGACGGGTTTACCACCTGTCACGTTGTCCCAAAATATCTTAGGTGGAAGGTGAGTCAAAGGGACTTAAATGTCTAGACTAGACCTCGCTCTACCCCTGTATTGGAAATTGCGTGAAGATTTTTATTTATTTATTTATTTTCGTATTCCGTATAACTTATTTAACTTTATCACAATCACAATAAATTATATTTTCGATTTTGAAGGTTGTTGGTTCGTAAATAGATAAAAATATTACTTTCCATATTTATGACCCGGAAAAACATTATCTTAAGCGTTATAAATCAGGAGCTCCAGTTGGGATTATTTTAAGTGTTCCATATAAAAAACGAAACTCTAATCTCTCGGTTTAGATAGATAACAGCGTATCAGACTAACAGACGAACAGTAATACGTTATTTGATGAACTCCGTGGTGGTGAACAGATGTCCCGGGTGCAATTCCCGAACGGGTCGATGTACAAAATCATTTTTTTTTTGACATTGTTAGTAAATTATGCAATTTTATTAATTTTTAAAGCATATTTATGCTGAACTTAATATAATCAAATTGTTAGCAAAAGTTAGATTTTTATAAACAAGTATAAAAATCCCACTATATTGAATTTGCGCAATTTCCAAAAAATAGATTTAAAAAAACTCTTAAGTTATGCATCTCTCATCGATATGACTCCTTTAGTAGAATCGACATCAGTCGATGATAAGGTGTCCCTACTTAATAATTGTGTCCTCAATCTTTACAACATCCATGCACCAGTACATCGTGTGAGGGTAAAGCGTCCTCCCGCCCCTTGGATGTCAAGAGGTGTGAGGGTGGCTATGACAAGAAGGGATTGGGCTTTTCGCAAATTTAAGAGAAACCGTACCGTGGAGAACTGGTCCCATTTTAAATTGCTGAGAAATAAATGCAACCAGATGATACGAAATGCTAAACGCCGTTATATCCATGAAAATATTGTTAATTCTTCGACTGCTGATGTGTGGAAATTTCTCAAATCTCTAGGCATATCCAAGCCAACATCATTGGATCACATTTCGTCTCTCACATTAAATGACATAAACCAGCACTTTATCTCTCCCCCAACTATTAATTCTCTAATTCGCTCAGCGACTATTGCTTCTATTGGTTGTATGTCACCTCTTCACATTTCCGACTTTGAATTCACACCAGTAACTCCTACAGAAGTTAAAAACATTATATGTGCAATTAAATCGTAGGCTGTGGGAAGCAACGAGGTTAGTAAGCAAATGATATCCTTAATACTTGAGTACCTTTTACCAGTAGTTACACATATTATTAATTTTTTTTTAGACTCTGGTGTTTACCCGACCCTGTGGAAAAAGGCTTTTCCTAAAATAAATAATCCTACCTTGCCTAATCACTTTCGACCGATCTCTATACTTCCTTTCCTTTCTAAAGTTCTTGAAGCCTGTGTACATAAGCAAATCTCTACGTTCGTTAACAAACATAACCTACTGAATGACTTTCAGTCAGGTTTTCGTCCAGGTCACAGTACCACTACAGCACTTGTCAAGGTCACAGATGACATAAGGAAGGGCATGGATGAGCAAAAGTTGACAGTGGTGGTGCTGGTTGACTTTTCAAACGCTTTTAACACAGTTGATCACGATATCCTTATATCCTACTTTACTTACCTCAGATTCTCGACCCAAGCTTTGGATTGGTTCTCATCATATCTTCGCGGCCGCCAACAGTCAGTCCGCTTAGGACAGCAATGTTCTGCCTGGGCGGATGTTGATTCTGGGGTGCCGCAAGACGGTATACTTTCTCCAATAATGTTTTCGTTATTTATTAACTCCATCACCACTGTCTTAAACTGTTCGTATCATCTGTATGCAGACGATCTTCAGCTTTACGATAAATCGGAAGTGGGTGATCTCAATAACTGTATTTTTAAGCTCAATAAAAATCTTGAGTTAATTAGGGATTGGTCCATTAGATATGGTGTTACCGTCAACCCAACAAAATGTAAAGCCATAGTAATGGGTGGTCCTAGGATGCTGGCCAGGATTGATTACGGTAACCTTTCTCCTATTTATTATAATGGAACATTAATTCCATTTTCTAATACCGTAGTTGATCTAGGCTTGCATTTGGATCAGTCGTTAAGCTGGGAACTTCAGGTTGCGGAAATAAGCAGAAAAGTCAATGCCACTTTACGTTTTAAAATTTAAAACTAAGCTTTTGCTGGTTCAGTCCCTGGTATTGCCCATTATCGACTATGCCGATGTATGTTATCCAGATCTATCCCAAACACGTCTCGACAAACTGGAGCGCCTTCTCAACAACTGTATTAGATTTATTTTCGGTTTACGTAAATATGACCATACCTCCTCTTACCGTTCCAAGCTTAAATGGCTTCCCATTCGTCAAAGGAGTAGCTCCCGAATTCTATTTCTGTTGTATTCTGTATTGACTAACTTTAATTCTCCTTCTTACCTAAGAAATAACTTTCAACATCTCCAATCTACTCATGACAGAGCACCTCGCTCCATAAACCAACATAGGATTCACATTCCTCAACATAATACAGGATACTTTAACTCCTCTTTTACGGTACAAGCTGCACTACTCTGGAACGCCCTACCTTTGAAGATAAAATCTGCTCCGAATGCCTATTCGTTCAAGAGATTAGTTCGTGAGTATTATCTTAAGAATCATTAATATATATTTATGTATATATTTATATGTTTATATTTTATATATATTATTTATGTACGTTTAATTTATGTATAATTATGTACGTTTAGTTTATATAATACATGTATGTATTTTTACAAAAAATATTTAATATTTATATGTATATATTTTTTATTAGGAGCATTAATCTATATTTTTCTTGTTAGCACCTGCCATCTACTTCTCACCATAACAAAGGTTGACTGGTAGAGAATGCCACCAGGCATTAAGTCCGCCCATTGTAGCCCTTAGTATAAGGTGTAACAATAAAGAATAAATAAATAAATAAATAAATAAATATATATGAATGTATCATTTTTAAGTAAAAGTTCAAGTCGCCCTGTTAAAGTCTACTGCAGGACATAGGTGTCTCACGTAGGAAGGATATGTCATAATTGTTACGCTTGGCAAGCGGATTGGCGATCACAGTTCCAGACCACTCGCACCTCAGACGCTGCTGCCCACCTTCAGTCTGAGTATTTTAGTCTGTTTTTTTAGGGATGGGTATGGCTATCTGTTTCCCTTACTCGCCTCTGACAACATCCTCGAGAAGAAAGGAAGTGGTAATATTGCTACGAAGTTACCACACGGTAACACATATATGTATGTAATACGACGAAGTATTACATCATACAAGTGCGTAAGCGACTTACTTTGTGATCAAATCAATGTATGTGATGTTGTCCCTATCTATGTATGTATTTAGTTTATTTTTATATTATATAGTCATGGATATAAGTAGAAAGCAAACGTATATATGTATATGTATTTATATATATATATATATATATATATATATATATATATATATATATATATATATATATATATATATATATATATATATATATATATATATATATATATATATATATATATATATATATATATATATATATATATATATATATATATATATATATATATATATATATATATATATATATATATATATATATATATATATATATATATATATATATATATATATTCATGCAATTTCTAGCGCAAATTTTAACGCAAAAAACAGTTCATTTCTTCTAGATGACTGTTAATAATTTTAGTTAAAATAGTTTAATAGATAAATATTTCAATTAAATATATTTACTGACCAAGTATTAAATCGTCTTGGATTTATGCTATGTGTTTTCTTTGTTTATTTATATATTTAATTATTTACTTATTTATTTATTAAAGTCACGATAGTCAAGTGGTTGGGTGGTCGGAATTTCGAGTCGAGAGACCCGAGTTCGATCCCCAGGTGGCAGGCTCGTACCAATGGGTTTTTCAAAAGCTTATGTACGAATTATATCGTTGGCTTGGACATAAAGGCGGCGACGGCTAGCGAGGCTATCACACGATAGCCGAGTGATTCGGCTATCGTGACTTCACAACTATAAACTTTTGTCTTTCAATTGTTTTAATATATTTAAAAGTCATATTTTCAAATAAAAGCTCCTGCAAAATTACTTAGCTTAACTCTCAGGTAAAAAACACGACACATATAACAAATAACACTAGAAAAATCAGTGTGCCAAGAGTAATTGAATGCGTGAGGTTTGCTAGACATTCGTTTTGGTCCACTCTGACTGGCGCGATCATTTATCCAGAGCCGTTACTATGTAACTTTTAGTTCCAACAATGATTCGGTAGGACCGATTTGTACATCGTACATTGCCCGTGCAGTTATAAACTACGATTTCTATACAACTTGCCAACAAGAGATATATCTCTACGGTTATTTTATAACGGAGGTAAAGAATGACTTTAAGGTGATTTGGTGGCGGTCCAAGGCGTGTAAAATCTGAAATGGAGCGGCTGCCCTCGCAAATTGTGAATGTCCCCGGAGCTTTGTTGACCTGCAGTTAGATTTTGACTGTCGATAAATCTTAGTGTAGTCGAAAACTCGTTTTGTTTCCCCGTAAATGGATTTAGTATGCGGCCAATGCAATGTGTGTTTTTCTAAGCTTTTTTTTATCCTGACACATCTTTCAATGCCAGTATAGTCAGAAAATAAATAAATATCTTCACGCAATTCCCAATACAGGGGTAGACAGAGGTCAAGTCTAGACAATTAAGTCCCTTTGACCCACCTTCCACCGAAGATATTTTCGGGACAACGTGACAGGTGGTGAGCCCGTCGCCGCCTTTATGTCCAAGCCAACGATGAAATTCGTACATAAGTTCTTGAAAAACTCATTGGTACTGCCACCTGGGGATCGAACTCGGGTCTCTCGACTCGAAATTCCGACCACCCAACAACTCGGCTATCGTGACTTAATCTCAATAATAAGAATTGTGTATATTCGATACAACATACACAATTCTTATTAGCACAATTCTTAATTAGTCTGTCGCTGTCTAAGTGTAGGAAGCCAACTATACAATTCATATACAAATTAATTAGTTCTGAAAAACTCAATTGAAACACATTTTTGTATTTTTTATTTCCTTTTTTAATTTTGACATTATATGACGACGTGGACGAATGGCGTACGCGGCAGTTATTAATAGTGTCGCCAGCTCCGAGATCAAAGTAGAAAAATAATATTTTTTACATGATCTCGGGTCTGATTGTTCATTAATACATAATTATTTTTGGATAATCTATTGGATCTCCAGATAGTACAAAATGGGTATTGTAGAAATACTCTCATTTTATACCTGAAAGCCTTCAGTCTATAAAGCCTATCAAGAATGTAAAGTCAGCCCCCTACTTTACATTCTTGATAGGCTTTATAGAATATTTCTACTCCCAAATATTTCTACAAGGAACAGTCCCCATCCATTCTACATCAACCGACTACTTCCAATTATGTATAATCATTTCACATCCAATAATGTCGTACGAAATTGTGCAGATCGTCACTCCATCTTGAAGGGGGAAGTTTTCCTGTATGAGGTTGCAGCTCGAAAACTTATATATTTACGTAACAATTAACTTACAAATATTTAATTCTACGACCCGTATAAGACCCAACCAGAAAGTTTTATTATTGGAGGGTTACAGCAAAGCAATTAGTGTTTTTTTTTTTTAGATTTTTATACCATATCCGACGCTTGAGTAGTCGGAATTCTAGACAATTTCTAATCTCAATATTTAATCCTCTTTACCCACGTTTTACACAAAACTTATTTTATTTATGTGGTGAGACCTTCGGCGTCTTAGTGTTGAAAAACCAATTGGTATTCGAACTTCCATCACCAAACCACTAACCTATCGTGGCTCTTGAAAGCTTACTAAAGGTTTTAATAATACAGAATTTTTTTGTAAAGTATAAATAATTAACTTTCGTAACGCTTAATTTTGCGCATCGTTGCGATAAGTCGCAGATTTAAATTTATTGACGTCCACTTAATTACAGTATCGATTTAAATTATACAGATGCTAGCTTTTTCCCGTATCATCCCTTGCGTGGAATGTCTTCACATACATGTATGCATAATGGCCTGTTAAAGTCCATTGCTGGGCTAATCCTGCTCCCATAAGGAGGTTTTGCCATAAGCATCACGCTTGGCAAACGGATAGACAAACGCCAAATACCTCGATCCTTAGACACTGTTACCCGTCCGTTATTTTGTTGATCTTTACTCTGGTCTAGTATTTTTAAAGATGGTTATTATTCAATTTCTCAGGTGCCAATTACATTTGCTAGGATTTTTATTTCTTAGTCGCCTCATACGATTGCCACAAGAAGACAGGAGATATTATATTCTGAGGCTGATACCACTAGGGCTGGGAAACCCTTAAACTTGCAACACATTTTTCCGAAATAAATTAATAATAATTGGCTACCTAAACATGGCAGGAAAATCATCTCTAAAAATATAAGACTAAAATTCAGCAATACGTTGACGGGCAGCAGTGTCTAAGATACGAGGTGTGTACCTCAATCTCCCATTCTCATGCCAATCGTGGCGGTTATGACAAATCCTCTCTCTCCTCTCCTCTCTATCGGAGAGGACTATGTCTTACAGAAGATTTCTATATGTTATAGATAGGTGCATATAGATCATAAATATACAGTATATTCCAGATACCATCTTGTGAAACATGTGTTATAGGTATGCAGACTGAGAATTTCGAAACTAATTTGCAGAAGCAATAAATCTTCGGACACTATAACATTCAAGCGGGCTTGTTGTTCATATTAACCCCGTTATGTTGCACTTTGTTTACAATTTGTGATTAATTTCATCACAGTAATGAATGGGATACGAATAAATAACTCATCTCTGTTTAATAAATAAAAATCACCATAGCCGAGTGGTTGGGTGGTCGAAATTTCGAGTCAAGAGACACATCTTCGATCCCCAGGTGGCAGGGCCAATAGGTTTTTAAAAACGCTTATATACGAATTATATCGTTTACCTGTCACGTAGACCCGAAAATGTCTTCGGTGGAAGGTGGGTCTTAGACTTAATTGTCTAGACTAGACCTCTGTCTACCCTTGTATTGGGTATTGTGTGAAGATATTTATTTATTTATTTTAATAGAAAGGAACAACAAACATATATTGCTCTGATCCCAAGTATATAGCTTTCTACAAAGCGCAGAAAGTGATATTCTATAATGACCCGTCTGGTAATCGAACCAGGGACCTCAGAGCTAGCGACATCAACAGCGGTTTCCAACGTTCCGCCAGCTCTGAGGTCCCGGGTTGATTACTAAAAATTACTTTTTCTATATTGTCTTGGATTTGGGTGTTTCTGGCGCCTTCGATGTTTCTGATCCATAATACATGTATCGGATGTTGTCCATATCTAGTTATTTATCTAATCGGAGATCGATTAGAAAAGAAGTGTGATACTTCAAAAAATACTGTACTTGTCAGACTTATTGGATACATTAAAAAAATAAAGTCGTCGTTTTTAATAGTACATATGCAACATTCAACTACGAACAGCGTTAAATAACTCGATATAAATTTTTACAAATAACTCCCATTTCTCAAAGAATAATCCTTTTTATGAATGAGTTTGTGTTTAGTTATATTTGAACAAACACATGCGTAGCGACATCGTATAATGGGAATATGAAAAGAAATCGTTTTCAATTTAAAACGTCCGCTTGATTAATGTCCAACATTTCGTATTGCGTTACCGCTTCTGGATACAGAAATAATTTCTTTTCAATTTTTTTTTCTGTTCAATTCATTTCGGAATTCAGTACTTAAATTTAACAGGGTAGCATTGATATTCCTATTTTTAGTTCCTTGCAATATCCTGTTAACTTTATTGAAGGGCTATTTTTAGATACCTTTTTCTAAACTTTCTTTATTCTGAGATACTTTTCTATAATTAATGTAAATATCAATAGAGCTAAGCAAAGATATTATATGATACAAACCCAACAATTCAATGTATCTTGTTTTAGATAAATTAAGTTTATTTACTACCAGAAATATTGCATTGTATTGACTTATATTCTAGTTGAACGTCACGATAGCCGAGTATTTGGGTGATCGCAATTCGTGTCAAGAGACCGGAGTTTGATCCTGACGTTGTCAGTTGAGTTGTTTTATGAGATAGGCAACAATGACCTTTTTCAAAACTTATGTACGATTTAGATTGCTGGCTTGGACATAAAGACCGCGAAATGCTCACCACTTGTCATACGCTCCCCTGAAGTGTGGGTCGGAGTACTAGCGTATCAAGTAAACTAGCGTATAAAATAAACAAAATATGTTGTACAAAGTTTATCAGTATGAAATAAATAAATTGAAAAAGGCGAAAATTATATCCTTTGAAAAGAAACATAATGATTTTATTCCAACGTTTTAATAAAACCCAATTCACACACACACCGAGCCCTAACTAGCCGTATTATTAGAACCTGCAAAGGGAATGCATGCGGTCAATGCACTTTATTCTGTAACATGTGTATCCGACTTTTTTATGGCGTTCGTTTGTTTCCGTAGCCACTCGGAAGGTCCGTATATGTTATTGGTAGAAAAATTTTCCGGCGTTTTTAATTCCAATGTTCGTATGTAGTTGTTTTTATTTTTTCCGGTTCTATTTTTTTGCAATCCAATCCAATTGCGATGGTTTAGATAGCGAATTTTTCTATCCGACATTCAGTGACTATTGCTCGGGGCAAACTGACTCCTCGGTTGTTTGCTTTTATTCAGATGATTTTAAAAATGGAAATAATTTTTAAGTTCAAATTAGTACATCAAAAAAGTTTTTATACATTTAGCGTTATAATAAAAATAATAAATAAATATCTTCACGCAATTCCCAGGGGTAGACAGAGGTCTAGTCTAGACCTTTAAGTCCCTTTGACCCACCTTCCACCGAAGATATTTTCGGCACAACGTGACAGGTGGTGAGCCCGTCGCCGTCTTTATGTCCAAGCCAACGATTCATAGTCCAGAGCGGTCCATAGTTCATAGTCAAGAACCAGTCAACAGCGGCTACGACCGGTCGCGGATTCCTTTAAAAACTGCATCGCACAATGACCACTTTCACCGATCGTGTATAGACGAGACGGCAAATGGTACAAACAAATAGACTCCCTTAAAAAAGTCATATTTGCGCCACTTTCGATTCTGCCGCCACAGCCCTTTTTGAAGCACCGTTGATGTAGGAGGTCGCTAATGTATTGACGCAAGTACGTCCCACACGGGAGCTTTACCTATCTCCCATGGGACTAAATTCAAGCCGACAGGTCTCTCGTAGTTCTAAATATTCCAAAGCTCTAAAACCGAGAGAATATTTACTGGATAATTTCATTTAAGGAGCCGTGGCAAGACAGTCTGTCCGTACTATTTTGACGCTGCCACAAGTTTATCAATGTGGTTAACAAATCGATGCTCCCAATCGGATTCTTAGAGTTATGCGTTAACTTTCGCTATCCAGTGATGTACCAAGGTTACTTGATGATAAAACATGTAGCCAGTAACTGGATTCCATTTACGTGAAATTGTGTATACAAATGAATAAAATTTAAGTCTTCGTATTCACAAAATAACCGATTTGATGCAGTTGGCCCTATTTGGGAGGAAATTTCACTACTAAATACTTATGTAGTAATGAGTAACTAGGTTTATTTTAGAAAAAAAAAATATTCGCGTTGCCAGTTTTATCACATGAAAAGTTGCATCACTAGATGACGGTAGCGGTCATATAAAGTATTGTCAGGAATAAAGAAAAAGAAAGATGGTAAAAATAAAGAGGACAAAACTAAAATTATGGGAAATTTTCGTAAAGCAAGATAAAAGGATTTAAGGGGTATTTTGAATGGGGAAAGGGTTGGAGCAAGTCAAATTTGTATAAGTAAAGCATCAACAAATACACACAAGTAACAATAAAAGATTTTAAATAAAATATTAAGTACACTTCATTTAAAGGTACATTTAAATTGTATAAAGAATATCAGTTAAAATTATAAAGTACAGTGTGCAGCTATTTTGTTTTCCTTCTACTAGTAAATAATAACTCCAACGAAGAAAACACATAATCCATCTAACTTTTTAATTTATTTCAAAATCGGGTGCCAATATTATAGCAATAACAAATATTATGGCTATGCAGGTTCAAAACAAAAGGAATTGTAGTAAATAATTGGTTCGTGCGACATCTGGGCGCTTCCCCTTCGCTGTTATCCTGCGAAGCGAATTGTGAATCCCGAGGAAATGGCAGAATAAAACGGTCACACCCACAAAGCTATTGAGTTTTACCTACGACATGCGGCTAGCGTGTTGAGAAAGTATCCTCATGCAGTAAATAAAATGATTAAATAAGGAAACGTTTGTTATAAAGCTGAGAATTTTTTTTTTCTAAAAAGTTACTGCTTTTGGTGTCGTTGAAAAATTTTCGAAAATCATCACGATTAGTGGCCCCGCTTTCAAAGCTTAGGTATTCGTGTTCGATTCCCGCTAAGGAAAATATATGTGTTATAAATATGAATGTTTGTAAACGAGTCATTACTATACATCAATATTTGTCTACGGAAATACATATGAATGAAATTGTATCGTGCCGTTTACTTGAACGCTAAGTAGGCGATAGTCGGTCGGCCGAGTGGTTAGGTGATCAAAGTTTGAGGTGAAAGGGATAATTTATGACTATCGATGGTTTGTAAATAAAGGCAACAATTTAAACAGTTGTAGAGCCACGCATCAGCTTTTGTTGTTGCATGAATGGGCCGGCTCGACCGGGGAAGTACCACGACCTCACAGAATACCGGCGTGAAGTAGAAGTCTAACAAACTTCTGCGTTTCATCTGATGAGCGCAGGTAACCAGAGGCTCACACACCCCCCCCTCCCACGAATCTGAGGGGGGCACTCTGAGACTGGCAATGCATCTGCTATGCCGCTGGTATTGCTGGTGTTCATGGGCGGCGGTAATCACTTACCATCACCTGAGCCACCTGCTCGTTTGCCTCCCTATTCTATAAAAAATCCCCTGGCTCACCACCTGTCAGGTCGTGAGCCTGTAGCTGTCTTCGAAAAGAAGTAGGTCAAAGGGACTTTATTTTCTAGAACTCTGCCTACCCACTATGGGAAATTGCTTGAAGATATATTTACTACTGACGGATTAACTATGTTTTCATTTATATTACCATAGTCAATACACTCACTTAGACTAGGCGAGATAATAAAAATTTCTTCATGCCGTTCCTAATAAAGGGAAAGAGTTGTAAAAATTAATTGAGGTTTCATTATAAAATTGCAAGCACTGCACATGACCGCAGTAGAGTCGACTCCGTAGTCCGCCGTAGACTCTAATTGCTTGAGATTCGTTTTAGAGGTGAAACAGGTGTAGCGTAGTTATCGGTACTGGCATATGGCCCGACCTGGTGTCGGGTGTAGTGCCTGTATGGTGGTAGTGGTGGTGGTGCAATCTGTAGAAATAGTTCACGCGCCACTAGGAAAAGGGGTGGTGTTCTTCTTTACTTCGGACCAGGTATGCATTTTCTTTTTGTATGCGTGATTGTGCATTAGGATTTAAATTTAATAAAAATTAACGGTGATCGTCCATGATGGTGAGCAATATAATGATAATATAGGAACGTATGACAATTGGCAGCTTCTGATGGTGCGTACATGGGCCGGCTCGACCGAGACACAAACCTGGTTTTTAAGAATACCATTGAAATGAAGCTTGTGCGTCAGCATTTCGTCCAGTAAGTGAATTAATCAAAAACATTATATTCTTGGTAAGTAAAGTAACCAGAAACATAATATTATTGGTTTTTATTACGGTTTTAAGGGTTATTTCCTTCAGTCGCCTCTTACGACACCGACGCGACACTAACTACATATTCTTTTGCTGTGCATATACTCGTACAGGCATATACTGCCGTGGGGATAAATATCAATCAAAATAAAGGTTTTATTAAAAGTCAAATACATATTAAGAGCATCGTAAAACTTTCTGATTTACATCAAGATTAATACAGCACATACGTTGCGGCTTTTATACGGAAAAAATTGAGTCATAAATCCTTGCGCTGTCAAGTTAAGTGTACACTTAAGCTGTTACAGAATATATCAAGGCTTCAGATAGAATCTTGGTATTAAAAATTTTAGATGTGCTATTAAAACGTTAAATATAATTGAATATACCTTCAATATAAAAACAATAAAGAATGGTGGATGATTAGCTTATACGTACATCGCTCACGCTCGCAAGTTTTAATGAAAATTAATTAAAAAAAATACTGGTGAACCCATCACCATCTTTATGTCAAAGAGAACGATATAATTCGTACATTGTGGTATGTTTGTTAGTACTTTAACCCCTGGGAAAGCGGTGATCGCTCCTAAGCTTTTTCTACAAAATATCACATCACATTTGTAAGATATAAAACATTATAAAAAAGAGGATACCTATGGAGTTTCTTTCGCTTGTTTCTTCGCCCTTAGAAGAACTTCATCATGAAACCGTAAAAGATTAAAAAAGGACTATCGGGAATGTGCCTTCTTATGTCAATAAATAAATGATTTGATTAGATTTGATTTCTTATATCATAACAATAATCCTTAAGCTACTTTGGGATCCGAGCAATGTATGTAATGATGTCGCTATCTATGTATGTAATTATTTATTTTAATTATTAAAAATTTAAAAAATAATATAAATATCTTCACGCAATTCCCAATGCAGGGGTAGAAAGAGGTCTAGTCTAGACAATGAAGTCCCTTCGACCCTCCTTCCACCGAAGATATTTTCGGGACAACGTGACAGGTGGTAAGTCCGTGGCCGTCACATAAGTTTTGGAAAAACCCATTGGTACAAGCCTGCGACCTGGGGATCGAACTCGGGACTCTTTACAAGAAATTGCGACCACCCAACCATTATCGTGACTTTTTTCATTATTAATGTCATATTTATTACTTATCTCCACTCACACTAACATAATCCATATAAAGAGAAATATATTTTTTTAGAAGCTGTTTCTAAAATACCCGAGGTCATATCGTCCCATCTGCTTCAGGGACATGTCGTTATAACTTTATGGAAAATTTGGCAGAGCTCTTCCCCCGGGGCGCGCAGGTCAAGGATACATACGGAAAAGTCCCGGTCACTATCAGGGTTAAGATCGGGAATGGTAGTTGTAATATATGCTCTTGAGATCTTGAGATTTTTTTTTTATTTTGTACTGTACTTATAAAAATTTTGCTATCACATGTTTTTTCGGCAGAAACACTCAAAAAGTATTCGTAGAATTGATTTGGATATTCCAACTGTACCAATCGTACATAATTTTCGAAATTTAAAAATGAACAATTACTAGCCATTTTCTACAGGATCGAGCTAAAGTGTCGTGAATATAATTAAAATCACCCAACCATTGGACTATATTTACTATAATATGAAAGTCACGATAGCCAAGTTGTTTGGTAATCCGAATTCAAGTCGAGAGACCCGAGTTCGATCCCCACGTGGTGGCCTTATACCAATGGGTTATTTTTCAAAATCTATTTACATTGGTTCGGACACATATAGTCGTTCCGAAAATGTCTTCGGTGGAAGGTGGGTGGAATGCACTGAATTGTCTAGATATCTGTGTACCCCAGTATTGGGATTGGCGTGAAGAATTATCTTTTTTTTATTTTGATTTTTTTACTCTGTAGTAGTTGTAAAACTGCTAAAGAAATACATAAACGTAAGGTCTATTGGTACCGTCCACTTTCATTCCAGCATTGCTAACTTTGTTCTCAGCGCTCGAAGGGCAACCATTAATCTATCTTTATTACCGGCCGTTTGATCACGATGAATTCACACAAAAGTGTTTATGTTGGAGCCGACGATGACTGTACGGAATTGGGAAGTAGAATTCGTGGAATTTTCGGGTTGACTGACTACTTTCAGTGATATAGGAGGCAATAAAATTTAACGGGCGTTATGTTGAAAGTAATTTAAGGCATTGTTAAAAAAGAGAGCGCATAATTATCAACATCCTTCGAAGCTTGTTTGGAGCGAAATGGTTTTTCACTGGTGTTGTTTATTTACAGCAAACTTTTACCAGCGACTTCGCTCGAAAAAAAAATGAAATTAATATAATTCGCTATTAATTTAATAATTCAATTATTAATTAATTAATTTAATCGATATTTAAGATATGATTGTCATAAGAAGGTAAATAAAATGATAACAGGATTATTATGATTGAATAAGCGGTGAACTTACTACGACCTGAAAGGTAAAAGAAAATATCGTGAGGTAACTTGAATATAATTTAATAAAAAGTCTGCGAAATAATAATTTTATACAAAAATATTACGTATAAATATATAGGGACTATATTACACAAATAGTTCTGATAAAGTACGTAGCTAAAAGTACTTGTGCTATGGAATCGGAAACAACGAAGGTACCACAAACACTCAGACCCGAGGCAATGTAGAAAAAGTGATTTTCTAAATTGACACACCCGGAAATCCAAGCCGAGACCTCAGAGGCGGACACGGTGAAAACCGATGTGAAATTCATAAACACATCAAGTAAATAAGGACGCCTACAAACATTTTTATAATTTCACATATCGGACAAAGAAATGATACTGTAATTCCGGGCACTATTAAACTAAACTAGTGAAGAACAAAGAACGGCTGGCCACTATGTTGCTTGAGGGCAGAGCACGATCCGCACTGGGGCCTTGTAACCGAGTGTAGTAAATATACAACTTGTCTGAAGTTATATGGTTCACGGTGTTGCCTCAGGCGAGCCCTCTCCCGTTCGCTGAACTTCTTATATCGCCGAATCAAATACATTTCATACGGGAGCCGTTTGTGGCACCGAAGATTTTATAATAAATACATACGTATCTAAATAAATACATAGAGAGGGAAAACATCACACACTCTGATACCAAAGTAAGAACCTTAAGCACTAGCTTTATGAAATTAGAAATAACGAAGGAACCACAAACAGTAAGACCGGGAAAATGTAGAAAGTGTTTCCTACTTTAATCCGACCGGAAATAGAACCAGGAACTTTAGTGTTAACAGAGAGTACCAGTTACTAAAAATGAACAATTATACGACTTGTGTCAAAACAAGGCAATATCAAGCGTCTAGACTCTACCGGGGACGATGAGTGACCGCTGAGAGAGAGAAAGAAAGAGATTTCCGCACAAGAACGCCTGAGTCGATTAACTAATAATGAAAATTTTAATAATTAAATTAGTGAAGAAAATATAGATTGAAATTGAACAGTAAGAGCTTTTGCGGTAGGTCAAGACTCACTTTGAAGACTACTTGTGCAAATTGCTCTAAGAAGAGAACCTTTTAAGAAGAGAAAATTTTACTACGACACTAAAGAAGTAAAAAAGAAATATCTTCACGCCATTCCCGATACAGGGGTAGACAGAGGTCTAGAAAATTAAGTCCTTTCGACCCTCCTTCTACCGAAGACATTTTTGGGACAACGAGGCAGGTCGTGAGCCTGTCTCCGTCTTAATGTTTGGACATTCAAGCCAACGACCTATCAGGGGATCGAACTCGGGTCTCTTGACTCGAAGTCCGATCACCTAACAATGCGGCTATCGTAACTAAGCAACTCTATGTTATCATTATTATATTTATGCGGTACAGTGTAACAATATTCCAAATCGCACATCAATCTTTATCTAGTTTTTATGACGAGATATACGCTGTGATAACTAAAACCCTTTATTTTACTACGCTCAGTATATTCTTAGAAGGACAGATTTGTATTTATTATGATTTTTGGCAATACGTCTACATAAATTTAATCTCATTGCATACGTCATTGTAAGTAAACCTAGTCTTTTCTAGGCAATAAAATTAGTTTACTAATACAAAGTAACTTTGCTAATAAATACTGTACGACTTTAAAATTATATTTTATGTAGGAGATCAATTTAATACCATCTCATAGTTATATATGTACGTATAAGTGAAAAAAATTATTTTTTTTTTATTTTTCATCCCTTCAAATTTATAAGGGAAAATATTCCCTTGACTTTTCTATACGAATATTTCAAATCCGAAATTAGGTAAATCGGTATAGCCCTTCTCGAGCGAGATTTACACACATAAATAATTATATTGCCAATATATGAACAAAATATATATTAATATATTTGACGACCTGCGTAGACAAGAGGCATAAACACCAGTTTTTAAGGTATCAAGTCACGATAGTCGAGTGGTTGGGTGATCGGAATTCGAGTAGAGAGACCACAGTTTATATTGTTGGCTTGCATATAAAGACGGCGACGGGCTCACTCTGTCACATTATCCCAAAATATCTTCGGTGGAAGGTCAAAGGGACTTTATTGTCTAGACTAGACCTCTGTCCGATTCCCGGATGGGTCAATGTATAACAAACTACTTTTTCTGCATTTTCTCGGATCTGGGTGTTTTTGTTGCCTTGGAAGTTTCCGATTCTGTACCACAAGGCTTTAGCTGCTTACTTTGGAATCGGAGCAATGCGTGTGATGTTGTCCCTATTTAAGTATATATTTATGTTTTCTTTCCAATTTATTTTATACTTTTTCTCAAAAAGCAAAGTTTAGTGTCCTAGATATAATTCGTAATATGCAAAAAATTCATCTAGTTTAGACGCAAGATAGGCAAAAATATGGTACGTCATACGTACGTTGTATAAAGTTGCAGCATCCATAAGAAAACTTTAATATACTTTTGAGTATCATTGTAAAATTTAATTTCATATCTGGCATTCATTAAGTATATATTTATTTTTTTTTTGCCAATTTATTTTATACTTTTTCTCAAAAAGCGAAGTTTGGTGTCCTAGATACAATTCGTAATATACAAAAAATTCATCTAGTTTAGACGTAAGATAGGCAAAAATATGGTACGTCGTACGTACGTTGTATTCAGTTGCACCATCCAAAAGAAAACTTTAATATACTTTTAAGTATTATTGTAAAATATAATTTCATATCTGCCATCAAATATAAAGTTTATCTATCTAGTTTATTTTTAACAAGTTGTATAATAAAACATGAAACTGTAAACACTGTCTTCATATTTTTCTAGTTTCAAAAGATTTCCGCTGGGACTGAGATGGGAACAAGTCTGTCAGTTTCAGCAAATGTTCTTTGTTACACCTATGCGAGTAAACAACGAATTTATCAATGGCAAATAATAACTTATTTCGGTTTTAAATTTAAATACGGTGCACTGAAGTACATGAGACCAATATGTCGACCTCCGTGGACGAATGGCGTGAACACCTGTTTTCAAAGTGTCATCATCTCGAGGACTCGGGTTCGATTCCCGGACGGGTCGTAGAGAAACTAATTTTTCTACATTTTCTCGGGTCTAAGTGTGCGTAGTGCCTTCGTTGTTTCCTATTCTCATACCTCAAGTGCTTTAGCATCTTACAATGTGATCGGAGCAATATATGTGATGCTGTCTCTATCTATATATGTATTTATTTTTAAAAATAAAAATAAATAAATAAATGATCACAGATTTATTATTATAGAATTTCTATCCTAGAGCTACAAGGACAACTTGTTTAAAATATTAATTATAAAAATTCACGATAGTCGAATGGTTTGGTGATCGTAATTCGAGTCAAAAGACCCGAGTGCGATGACAAAATTTAGATTAATTTACGACATAAATGTAAACATCCATGACTCTACTTACATATTTATATTCACGCACACTCCAGGGTAGCCAGAGAGAACAGATCGCTGAATATTACGATCCTTACATACGTATTTCACTTCTTTTAAATCCATCATTTTCATATGATGAATGCACGTCTAGGTATCCGAGTACTCTTGCTCTCCCCTCTTCGAGCAATTTGCACACATGGTCTTCGAAAGTTAATCTCGGCATATCTTGACACCTTTCAATGTTATCTTTCACGCAATATATTTTCTTTACCTTTTTTATGGAAAAGGGAGGCAAACGAGCAGGTGGCTCACGTGATGGTAAGTGATTACCGCCGCCCATGAACACCCGTAATACCAGAAGTATAGCCGATGCGTTGCTGGCCTTTGTTCATAATTGAAATTAGGTCACATTAAAGCTTATCTACTTATCATTCCATTTACATGTATGAAGCAATCTACTCTGCTGACTAGTGACCCAACATGACTGAACAAAAGCATGAACACGAAATCCGTAAACATGAGTTCAATTTTATTTTTTCTCCTCGGTGAGATAACAAACGTATCTCTAAAATGGGAACTGCACTGAAAACCAGACGCGGAGCAAAATAGAAAAGGTTTGAGTGAATTTTTTATACCATTACGAGTGTTAAATCTGGATTATAGTGCTAGTATAAGATTGGTGCCACGAGAAAAATATTTGTTAGTATAAAATTATTGGATTTTGAAAAGTAATAAATAATAGCCGCGTGGTTAGGCCTAAGAATGTACTACTCTCTTTATTCTCGTAGGTGATCGCCAGATGGAATAGTAAAATACTTTCATAAGGTGTCTGTAAGCATCGTGTCACACGGCGATCTGCTTTCTCTGGCCATCCCATTAACAATTGTAAAGATTGAGTGAAGTGAGATTACTTAATTTTTTTTTAATATCACTGAAAATATTATACCACGTAGAGCAGCGGAATGACAAAGAGCCGCAGGGCGTAGTTCATAGAGATCAAATATTCAAGCACTAACAGTTACGCTGAATATTTCACAATTGCCTAACTGATTGCCGTTTTGAATTGTAAAAGTTTCCATTAACATTAATATTTGTAAATAAATAAAATAATACCTTCCTCGGAAGATATTTTCGGGACAACGTGACAGGTGGTAAGCCTGTCGCGGTCTTTATGTCCAACCCAACGATATAATTCGCACATAAGTTTTGGAAAAACCCACTGACACGAACCTGCCACCTGCGGATCGAACTCGGACCTCTAGACTCGAACCGACCAACCAACCACTCGGCTATCGTGACTCTTTTAGTAGTAATATTAATGTTTGTAAATTCCTCATTAGGTTTTCTTATTTAATTAACGGATAACTGTGGAAATCTTTGGCTGACAATCAGTGGTGAACTTTACGTCTTTGAATAGTCTTTGAATTGTCTTTGAATAGTCTTCGGTGATAATGGGTCGAAAATACTTATTTATATGGACGTCTGTCTATTCTAGTGTTTTGAAAATGTGTGAAGATTATGAATTGAAAATTAAGGACATAAAAGATCTCGATAGCTGTCAACCTATTATTACATTGCGTTTCGTGAGACTTAATGCAACCTTCTTTTAATTGTATGGCTTATAATTTTTGTTGCCTTTGCCTCTGCTATAGAAAAACAAAAGCACTCGCGAGCCAGGTTTTCGGATACCATATCCGCGCTTTTGTTTGTTGATCCAACACATTATGCAAGTTTGCGGGATTGCATTTGTGGTCGTATATCTTTATGTAAATTAAGTTTAAAGATAAACTTTCAGTATTGTAGCACGATTTTAAAAACGTTTTTAAAAATGTATTTCGAATAACGGTTACTGGCAGAGATATTTCTACTTTAAAATTATTTAGTTAGAGTTCACATTTCTCACACTTTTATCGAATGTTTTTCGATAAAAGTGTAAAATTATGAAAATATTCGCGTATGCGTAGAAGAGAACTCGTAAAGACGTAAGAGGGGACTCCTCTTCCTCTGTTTTATGATAAAGCAAGGGCCAGCCACACATAATATGCACGAGCGACCTGATTCTGTTAAGTTGTATCTTCAAATACGATCGATAAATGCGACTCAAATTGTTAATTTCTTCAATCTGCATCGGTTATTTTTATTATAGATATACTCTCTTTAATAATAATATGTATCATATTATTATAGAAAAAGGAACGGAATTAACTATATATATATATATATATATATATATATATATATATATATATATATATATATATATATATATATATATATATATATATATATATATATATATATATATATATATATATATATTTATATATATATATATATATATATATATATATATATATATATATATATATATATATATATATATATATATATATATATGTGATACTTTTTAGGCGGGCGAAGTCAGGGGTATCAACTAATAATAAAATAAAGAAAATAAATAAAAATGTTTACGATACGAAACTTCTTTCCAAGCTGGATGCCATAATGTTCATATAAAATTGTGACCGATCCAGTGCGATGTTTTCGAGATTTTTCGAGAATATTATTTGACGTTGAATAAATTTTTGTTTTGTGAGAACTATAAAGTATATTTTTACGAAGTTAGATATCCGATATTCGGTCGGGTCAACCGAACTGGATTCCTGAAATACAATAACCGCAGTGGAAAGGAAGAACGCGAGCTGATTGTATTGAGTTCACTCTGTATAAAAAGATTTGTAAACACGTTACATGTACTAAAATATTTTTGATTCAAACAAACCCAATTCCTACAATACGTTAATAATTACATCAACTTTCCTAATTTGTTTAGGTCACGAAAACCGAGGTATTGGTTAATCGAAATTCAAATCAAAGTTCTAGTTCGATCCCCAACGGAAAGTCTGGTCTTAATAAGATACTCAAAATTTATGTACATTAGTATCGTTGGCTTAGACACTGAGATGATGATAGGCTCAACGCTGGTCATGCTTTCCCATGTTCAATAAGATACGTTTAAACATAGATCGCATGGACAAAATTTCCTAGAATTCTGACTACGCTATTTTATTCTGGCTACGTTTTAGGATATGCGTGAAGATTTATTATTAACTTAATTACCTATGGGCCATCGTAGGCGAGTAGACGACCCCCGTGGACTAATGGCACAAATACCGGTTTACAAGGTGTCGGCTCCTGGAGGTCCCAGGTTTGATTCTCGGTCAGATCAATGTAGAAAAACCACTTTATCTAGATTTTCTCTGTGTGTAGTATTTGTGGTGCCTTCGTTATCTTCCATTTCCATACCACAAGTGCTTTGACATCTTACATTGGGATTGGAGCAATGTATGTGATGTTGTCCTATCTATATATGTATTTATTTATTATTTATGGTTCTCGCAGGTCATTCGATGAAGCTTTTTATGTAAAGACCACAGCGCCAACAGGAAGACCAACATGGCTTTAGAGGAGGGAGGCTGTAGGTTTAGTGTGGTTGGTCTCCTTCAGAGATGTGATTCCGTTACCATCCGTGCTTTTACCAAACCTGACACGGGCGGGTATAATTCCTTTTTCTCTAAAAAAGCGTGAGCGTAAGTTTTGAGGGTGCATGGTGGACCTGATAGAATCAGCTAAATATTAAAGTATTTTTTTGGAGATGAGTCAGCTCTACAAAAACACTCAAACTCACTTTTTACAATTATTTATTTATTTATCTTCATGTACAATCCCTGACAGAGATAACAGATCGCCAAGTTTCATGATCCTTACATACCTCTTTGGCATTTTTCAGATTCATCATTTTCTTTATACGTCTAGGTATCCGAGTACTCTTGACCCTCCAGTCTGCGAGTAGTTTGCCCACATGGTCTTCGAAAGTTAGTCTCAGCCTACCTCGACACCTTACACCATTAACTTAAAAATAATTATAAATCAATAAATACACATGTACATAGATATAAACAATATTACATACATTACTCTGATCCCAAAGTAAGTAGCTAAGCACTTTTGTGATGTAATCCGAAACAAGATGTGGGATTTCTTCCCTGTAGAAAGATATATAAATAATACATTCAATTTTTGACGTCCTTTAAAGGGTTAAAAGTTTAATAAAAATGTTATTAATGAAATAAAATTTATTGAAAAGGTTATTTATATTTTAAAATTATAATAAACGTAAAAATCCACAGCTAATTTTAAAAGTTATGTTTCAAATCGTAAGCTTATACAGAAAACTGAAAGAAATATTTTTTAAATAACTTACTTGTATAACCCTCTCAAAGCATGAAGAGTGCTGGAGAGGCTGCGTAGGTAGTCAATGTTTCCATTTGAATAAAGATTCTGTGAAATAAAAACTAATGAAGATTATTATTTATATTTTTTTATATATTTTACATCGCCACTTACCATCGGGTGGGATTGTAGTTAAACGCTAGCTTATAATGTTTAAAAAAATCAAAGTTAAAGTTTTTAATTTAATTAATTAATTTAACTTAAGCAATTAATTAATTTTCTACTTTAATTGCAACAAACATAAACAAGCTGTTCTAAGACCTGTACCCAGTCGTGAGTGCTGATGAAATAGAACCGTGATGTATGAAAAATGTAAATTATTGATGGAGGCAATTTTTTCATTATTTTCCCATTTTTTTGTGTTATGATAAAAAAGTAATCATCAAATATTCATGGGTGAACCCATGAATATTTGAGATATTGTACCAAATTTACCGATAAATCTATACATACATACATTATTATAAATATGTGAAAAATCAAATTTTCCTTATTTTTAAAAAAATACAGATATAATAGAAACGAAATAGTATATTCCTAAACCGACACTATAGAATTATTAGCGCTATATAGATTTGCCTATTAACATGCTAATTGACATTTGCCTTTTCGCATAGCTATTAACAGGTTCGAAGCATTCATCAAAGAAAAACCGTATAATATATGTAATAACCCTTTTTTTACAATATAAATCTAAGTATTAATGATAGTAACCCTTGCCAATGAGTTGACGCTCCCACGCAATTTTTAATGAAATTAATATCAAAACTTCAGAAAAAGACTACCTTCGGAGTTTCTTTCGCCTGTATCTTCTCCTTTAGGAGAACCTAACAGTTGTAGAGCCACGCATCAGCTTTTGTTGTTGCATAACTGGGCCGGCTCTACCGGGGAAGTACTACGACCTCACAGAATACCGGCGTGATGTAGAAGTCTAACAAACTTCTGCGTTTCGTCTAGTGAGTGCAGGTAACCGGAGGCCCACACACCCCCCTCCCCAAATTCTGGGGGGAGGGGCACTCTAAGGCCGGCAACGTATCTGCTATGCCTCTGGTATTGCGGGTGTTCATGGGCGGCGGTAATCACTTAACATCACGTGAGCGACCTGCTCGATTGCCTCCCTTTTCTATAAAAATACCTCATTACGAAACGTTGGTAGATTAAAAAATTACGATCAATGGCTGTAATATATGTTACTTATACCGAAAAATTAATTATTTGATTTTATTTTATTTATAGATTACCCTGCAGCATTACCCATTAGCAGCCTTAACCTTTTCGCTGATACGTTGAATACCCTTTGCTAATTGTATTGTTTCCTTATTCTTTGATCGTGTGTGATTTTTGAATGTGTATTGTTTTAGTGAATTCTCTCTCTCTCTCTCTCTCTCTCTCTCTCTCTCTCTCTCTCGCTCTCTCTCTCTCTCTCCTATCGGGCGTGAGAAGATACATAACACTGCCTTCGATATTTAAGTTTACTTTATCGAAATCGAACATCGTATTTCTATTACAGACTAAAAGAACCCCGTTATTCGAAGCTAGTTGGATAATTAAAAGTGGTAATACGCTTGGCGTCGGTGATCGAATTAAAATGTAAATTGCACTATCGCGGCTCCGGTTTCGTCTTGCGTCTTAGGGCCCCTGTTCACAATAGCCAACATTTGCACCATTCTTATTGGTACAAATGTTGGCCCAGTATTTCGTGTAGCGGGGACAGGTAGGAACATTTTTCATCATTCATCATTTTTCATCATTCGCATTATGAAATTTTTGCATTGGTATGAAATAATTCTTACCTCAAATGCGAAAGGAAAGTTTGTTTGTTAATTACGCTTTAACACTTAGACGACTAAACACATTTTAAATATTCTTTCACTACATTAATAACATTACTATAGTCATGATAATCGAGTTGTAGGGTAGTTGGAATTTCGAGTCGAGAAATCCGAGTTCGATCCCCAGGAGGCAGGCTCGTACCAATGAGCTTTTTTAAAACACTTATGTGCGAATTATATAGTTGGCTTGGACATTGAGACGTTAATTTAAATTACACGCTGTCTACCCGTGTTTAAATGACACGCCATTCCCAATACAGGATTAGAGAGAAATTTAGACAATTATTATATTTTTGGGAAAAAGTGACAGGTGGTGCGCCTTTTGACGACTTTATCTTCAAGTTCTACGATAAAGTATGATTTTTGTGTTGGCAGTTTCGTTATGTTATTTTTAAATATATTTATAAAATGAAAATAGTAAGAGAAGACCTGGCGTACGGTGCCTGCTACTACGATAGCCAATTCGCCTCACAATAAGCATGGCGATGTATGTCAACCCCCCCCCCCCTTATGGCGGAAGCCCGTGGCCAATTAGCCAATATAATTGGCACACATATTGGCTAACGTGTAGACGTGCCTTAACTTATATCAACGTCCAAGTTTCTGACGTTGAATAAAACATGGCGGCTGTCATCTGTAATTTTAAACGGGCGACGTCTTGCGATTTCAATATCACATCGCTTAAGTTTTAATATAGGATAATGTATGCTGGATGAAAAGAAACCCTATGGCGGATGCTGGACGAGATTTGATATTGAGTTGAAATATTTCTTGCTCATTATTTCACGAGAAGATATAAGATATTTAGTGTATGATATCTTATACAACTGGGAAGAAACAGTCTCATTCGGATCAATTGAAATCCCGCGGAGTCAGATATTTTTATTTTAAAATGTCTCATTTATTTTATACAAAACTTTCAGCATATTTTGCATGCTTAAAAATGTACAGAATTTCCTTAGATGCGATGGCATTTAACTAATTTAAAAACATTTTAAAGTATATTTAGTAGTAAAGAAAATTTTACACAATTTTTTATAACTCTTGGTCTATAAACACTGCCTTGAACTACCAATGTATAAGTATAACACTACATTCTCTATGCTCTGTATCTATGTATATTTTACTTGTACTTCTGTCCCTTTTTTACTTGTCTATGAATAATTATAAGATAAAATCGATAGTCGATACTCTGTATCCGTGTTTTATTTTATTTCTCACAGTAAATATATTTATTTAATATCAATATTATCTTGATATTAAAAAAATAATCACCATTATAATTTCGCTTAAGAAGTGATGATAAAAAACAATATGAAGAAATTTCCTCGGCGAATTATATGTTGTGGAGAAAGTAATAATGACTGCTGAATGCTGAGAACTATTCATACATATATTCACGCCTCTTTTCTTTTATAGGGATAGGCAGACATGTAGACAGTATGTCGGGATCATGGCAAGTGGAAGGGCCACTCCACTCCACTTGCTTTCACTTACTTCGCTCGCTTTTTTTACTTTCACCATTCTCTGATTGTAACGGGACTCTAAATAACTATAGACTTATAGATTAAAAAATATAACTTCACGCTGTTCCCAATACAGGGGTAGACAGAGGTCTAGACAATGAAGTCGTTTCGACTTACCTTCCACCGAAGATAATTTTGGGGCAACGTGACAGGTATTGAGCCCGTCGCCGTCTTAATATCCAAGCCAAAGATGTAATTCGAACGTAAGTTTTTGAATAAAAGCCATTGGTACGAGCCTGCCATCTAGGGCTCGAACTCAAGTCTCTTGACTCGAATTCCGACAATCCAACCACATCGCTATCGTGACTTTTTATCGTATTTATCTATCTTATATTGTATTTTATATTACTTTACAATTTAATCCTTTTTATTGTTGATTCATTATGAAGTATATTTACAGTATAGTAATTAGTATGCCTAGTATATGAACAGGGAGTGACCTACGGTACGACCTACGGCAACGGCGAAAGATTATTGCCACTCCCTTTCTTCCCGTGGAGGTCGTAAGAGGTGACTAACGGAAAGCATTAAATATCGTTATGGCAACCGAAAGATGGCGGGATAAACGTCTCTAAAAACGACCGAAGATGGGCACCAGCGTCTGAGGTGTTGTTACTGCGATCGCCAATCCGCATGCCATGCGAGGCGATTATGATAAAACCTCCCGGTGGGAGAGGCCTATGTCCCGCAGTAGACTGATAAGCCGTTATGTATGTATGTATGTATGTTTGAGCTGACCTCCGTTATTTACTTATTTTTTCATCGTTTGGCATAAATTGTTATACTTACACATAGTTTAATGTTAAGTGTCAAAGGTTATGTGGCCACACTTATACGAGTATACGGAATAATATATAGCTATGGAATAATACTAATAACCTAAATAACAAATTGACAGAAGACATTAAAGATGGTAGGAGCGTACCACCAAAATCGGGTCTATTGACTCTAAATCCGAGCACCCGACCACATGCCTTAAATTTAATTTAAAACATTTAATTACTTTGTTTTTATTTATTTTTTTATTAATTAAAAAAAGTATCCTATATTACTCCGTCAGTCACTGATAATGTAGCTTCCTCAAGGTGAAACAATTTTTAAAATCGGTTTATTGGAGCAGACGTGAAAGCGTAAGAAACAAATAAACTCACTTTCACATTTATAATATTAGTTAGAATTTTAAAATACGTCTGTGAAAAAAAAATGGCATTCGTATATCGAACGACATATTGTAATAGTGTCATTAATATTTTTCTAACAAAATCTTTTAATAAACCTTAGAAAAGGAAAAAAATAATTAAAAAACGTAATTTTTGGTTCAGGGTAAACAAAAACGGTATTGCAATCTCCTTTGAGATACATTTACTTATGAAATGTTGGTAATTCAAACATATTATGTATTGTGACAATTTGTGCTCTCTGAGACAGTTATAGCTATCAGTTATAGCTTTTCAAACATAAGCAAATATATCTAGATAGTTGTATGAATAAATAATAGTATAATTGCTTTGTTACTCCTTCGTTTTATTAATTGAGATAAATTAAAACAAGGAATAACACGAAAGAAGCTCAACCTCATATATTGTATAATAAATTACATTTGATACATTTCGTATCTTCTTTCCTGTCACTTGCGGATTCTAATCACTAATTCTAATCACTATCACTGCTAATAGTTAGTTCTTTATACCTTTTAAACCTAAAGATAAGAGTTGTTACACTGTCATATGACACAAATCTAAGAAAAGGAATAATTTTTTAAGTTGTTGCTCTACCACTATCATTTATACAGCCTAGCATTTTTCAAAGTACACATAGCATTTGGTTGTAATAGTTTGACAAAGTGTAAACGAATATTTTAAACAAGATTAATGGATAACGAAAGCGTTTGCGGTCGGCGGATCGGAATAATGACCACTAAATATTCATAACGTGATCACAGGTCTCTAAATGGTTATGCATATGGTGGAATTATTTGGCTATAATTATATAACGTAACATATGCGAATAATTTAATTTATTATAAAAATTATTAGTGTTTTAAGAAAAATTATAATGTGCCTTTTTCTACGGTATAAACTTTATCTATGGCGACCTCTGTGGACGAGGCGCGTACACTGAGGCCCGCTCTGAAGTCTCGGGTTCGATTCTCGGTCAAATTTTATTAATGTAGTCAATGAACAACCAATTGCAATCGATTAATCGCTTGGCAAACGTCACGATTATGGCAAATTCTCGCTACGAGAGAGGACTATTTTCTGTTATGGATTTTACAGGCCGTAAGAAAGAAGCAAACAAGTCTTTTTTTAGAGAATACAAATAATGATAAATAACATTACTGGTAATCTTGCTAAAATATAATTAAATAATAAAATTATGCATACATACATAAAGGCTTATTAAAAATCACTGCAGAAATTTGGCCTCTCCCGCAGCTTTAACCGGAGCGAATTTCTTAGTATTCCGATCACCCAATCACTCGGCTATTGTAACGGTACTCCGCTATTATAGATATAAAAAAATATTAACATCGCGTGCTTAACTCTTGAAAAGTCTGCTCCTGATCGCTTCAATTGACGTTTTCTATATTATTGTCAACGTTAATGATAGCTTGTAAGTAAATAGCAGAGTTAACCTTTAGCTTTTTTCATAATGATTAAAGTTTTTAGTAACCTTTTTGATACAATGTGCTCAGTATCAGTATCTTAATTGTTTAAGCTACATATATACATACATGTCGACCTGTTAAAGTCCACTGCAGGACATAGGCCTCTCCCATAGGAATGGTTTGCCATAATCGCCATGCTTGTACCAAAAGTAGAAGTTGTAAGAAAGTAAGTAACTAAAAGACTTGTGCTATGGAACCAGAAACTACGAAGATACCTCAAACATTTAATACCTGAAATAATTGACAATAATTGGTTTTCCACATTGACCCGTTCGTGAACCGTACCCGAGACTTCTGGACTGGAAAACCGGTGAGTATGCTTCTCTGCCATGAAGGTATTTAAAAACTTCTACCTAAATATAAAATTAAATAAAATTTTTATCACAAAAAAGTAAAGCGATCACCTAGCCTCTTAACCACCGCATCTCGAAGTTCCCAGTAGTGCTCAGAGATATTTAAATATAAAAACAATTTCGCACGAAAACTTCTGTGCAATCCGTCAATCTACTCTATAATGCAGTAGTTAAACTTCGAATCGGGGAAACCTTTACTCAGCTTTTTAAAAATTCGATGCCAAATCTTAAAGTAGTGTCTGGGAATTCGCATGCGGGATGCAAGCAGCTGGCAGTCAGCTGATTCCGGACGCGTACTCTAACAAATCCGATAACGCGTAACGCCTAAACTTGCAGACTCAATTTCATGTGGAACACGATTACTCTGTGCTGAACAAGGATTGAATCTTTTAGTACCTGCGCCTTATAAAGTTAACATAATATATTTGAACGTCTTTATATTATGTAAACATTAGTTTATAATTTGATTAAGAGCTGTAAATTTCTTTTCATTTATTGCGTATATATAGGTATAGCAATGTAAATATAATGTGTATTCTACACGAAATTCCAATAAGTAAATGTAGCTCTGCTCACTATAAAATTAAGCGAAGCATCAGACGTTTGTATTGATTTGAAAAATAATCATATAATGATTATGACTTTGATAGTTATTTAAAGAGTAATGTACATATTTTTAAAATTCAATAAACCAAAATAAAATAAAAACATTATTTACGTTCATACAGCCAATTTCAAACATTACGTATTTATTGTCAAACAGTCGCACGGAGTAGAGAATTTCGGTAAATAATTTCAAAATGTTACCGTTATAATTAATTAAAATGGCTGTCAAATTCCGAGTTCTGAAATGGTCACTAGTAAATATTATTATTTTAAACATATTATTGTAAATGCAATGTTTTTTCTGTTTATTTTCATATGAAATGTATTCACAACTGGAAAGATCATTACTACAATTCTACAATAAACTAGCTTAAAGACGCGAATCCAGTAAATGAGGTTTACAAAAAAATTCATATTTTATACATGAAATTTAAAAGTAACCTATAGTTATAGCAAATATTATACAATACATATAAATAACTTTACACATATTTTTATATTGACTTTAAAGCATATAAGTTATGCTGAACTTTGTGTTATTAAAATTAAAGTGAAAATTAGATAAAGAGAAAAATAGACATGCGTGTAAGACACGGTGGCTCAAAGGTAAGAGCGTTGCCACAGTTCGGCGCAGGTCGCGGTTTCGAATCCCACACATGTCAGTTTAAATTTTAAACATTTTCTCTTTAATTTTAATAACTTAATATAAAGCTGATAGCAATACTGCTATAGAAAATATGACGCCGGTTCGTTACCGTATAATTTACTTGGACTAAGATGAAGACAGGCTCACCATCTATCACGTTATCTCAAACACACTTCGGTTAAAACGTGTAGAAAGGACATAATTGAGTCGACCTCTGTCCACACCAGTATTGGGTATATGCGTGAACAAATAAAAAATAAAATGCAACACTTGTGAACCTTTCTTACAACCTCACAAGCGTCGACTCTCGCAATGTTTGCCGTTCCATTCGAACCCAAAATTGTTGGCGTGCCTTGTTTACTTTAGGTTTTGCACCTGGTTACATTCCATTGGCGCTATTTTCGTTATTGCGGTGAGGTGTTCGAATTTATATTGCACGGTAACGGGGAAATGTCTACATGTATTTATTACGGTCGGTATGGGATTCGATTTGTATAACAACGGTGTTTATTTATCACGGTGCAGCAATAAAGTAGTGAATTGATTGAACGTCAGTGATATTGCGAAAAGGGTCGAACGTTGTTCAAGACTTTGGAAGCAGATGGAATCGATTTGTTTTCGTTATGATTATATCGTATTTTCCTTATTAAAAGTTTTTTTTTATGTTCATTGTTTAAGTGTTGGTAGGTAGAATCCTTTCTGTATAAAAGAGTCAATAGCCTAATGATTTGTGTGAAATACGAAACATAACGTAGAAGGTTCGGGCCCGCCAATCGTATATTGTCGAAAACCACTCCAGATACGAGCAGTGTTGCTTAGTAGGAATATTAACAGGAATACTAGTAACATTAAATTATAGTAAAAAAAAGTAATGTTTAGTAGTCATTTATGTCAGTACCACACTTTAAAACATTTTTTGAGGAGAGGCCTATGTCCAAAGGTGAAATTATACAGGTCGTAATATATGTACGCATGTATTAGGTGTAAATTAAAATCATAATATATAAAGTATAAAAAAATATATTCGCGCCATACCCAGTACTGAAGTAGACTTTTCCGCGAGGGAGGGTTTGCTATAATCGCCACATTTGGCAAGCGAGTTGGCGATTTAAGTACCGAACACCTTGGACCTTAAAAACTATTGCTCGTCTTATTGAATCGACTGAGATATTTTGAAATGGTTATTCTCCAATTTGCTGGAAGCCAATAGAATTAAGAAAGCGTTTCCCTTAAAATATCTTCGCGTTATTCCCACTATTGGGCTAGAAAGAAGTTTCTTTCACTAAAGAGTCCTCACTAAAGTGAGGAGTAATTTCACTAAAGACATTTTTTATGATAACATGTCAGGTTGTGAGCCTGGCGTCGCCTTTGTGTCCAAACCAACGATATAATTCGTGTATAAGTTTTGAAAAATCGACTCGAAACCCGATCACCCAACCAGTCGGCTAAAGCGATTGTTAATAAATATATAAATTATAATGATGAAATGGAATAAGCTTAAGAATTTACCACGACATTTCTTCCAGAAGTTAATGTACCAGGGAAGACTAAGAAACGAGCCATGTAAATCTGATAAAAAGGTACTGCGGTCGCCAATCTGCGTACTGTGTGTGGCGATTGTGGCAAACCCTCCTTACAGTAGACTTTTACAGCCTGTTATGTATGTATCAATAATATAAGAAATAAAATCAATTGAGTTTTAATTGCTTACAAACACACTGTAACAACATCGGCTTAGCTTTTATATCATTTCATAATCTAGAATGTATTTTAAACGTTTAAAAAAATAAATTGCGTGTATTTAATGTAAATACTGCATTTGTTTCACAGTAGTCACAACAACATGTTGCATTAACGACTGGGGGAAACGACGGAGGAGGGGTGCGGGTGGGGCAATTAGGACCACAATTAGAGGACAGTGTGTTTCAGATTACGACCGCAGACATACCCGAGATTCGCATTCCACTGCCAGGAATAACAAAGCTCGCCAACTAACTATTAAGACGTCGGGTACGAGCGGCACGTTTCATAGCTCCTCATATTGAACTTATATTTTTATGTCCGATATTGACAGTCCGTAATCCGAGGATTTATTTGAGGGAAATCTGTGGAGATAACCGAGCGATTTTATAGCTGAGCCGTTCTGCCAGATTTTAGAGGGTCGAAACCACGAAGTAAGAAAAGGTTGTTAATATTTATGGAAGAAAATATTGAGGCATTATAAAAATAACTTCGTCATTTAAAAATTAACAATAGTTAGAATTAGGCTATAAGTTTACCGTAGCCCCAAATAAGCTTGGTTGATAGGTGGCTAGAAAGGACTATGGACTATGGAAAGAACTATTGGTCAAGACCATTACCTACCCCGTGAAAATGTTGCCAGCTTTGAGGTCCAGGGTTCGATTCTCGGTCAGGTCAATGTAGAAAATACTTTGTCTACATGCGCTCGATCTAGGTGTTAGTGGAACCTTCGTTGTTTCTATATATCTTCACGCCATTCTCAATACAGGGGTAGACAGAGGTCTACACAATAAAGTCATTTCGACCCACCTTCCACCGCAGATATTTTTGGGACAACATGACCAGATGGTGAGCCCGTCGCCGTCTTAATATCCAAGCCCACAATATAATTCGTACATAAGTTTTTTAAAATACCCATTGGTACGAGCCTGCCACCTGGGGATCGAACTCGGGTATCTCGACTTGAATTCCGTCCACCCGACCACTCTACTATACAAATGCTTAAACAGTTTACTTTGGGATCAGAGCAATGTACGAGTAAGTGATGTTGTCCCTATCTATGCATGTACGTATGTATGAGTGTATTTTTTTCCTAAATTGATGTACAGCCACTATTAATACACTTCGTATATATTGCAATATCACATTCAGCCAAGTGATCCGCGTAGGTTAACCCGCCAATGCGTAATGCCCGGAGATTTTAATACACGAAAGTAGGCGCTTAGCCACATCTGCATTTATCGGTGTATGAGCGTGTGCGGTGTTCGCGGGTTGCAATATATTTCCCAAAGTGGCTTACTGCCACGCTCCGTTTGCATTTACATAAGTGTCGAATTGCTTCACTAACAGAATCTGTACAATAAATAGGCTTTGCGATACATTTGTACTACACTGATAAATAAAAATTAATAGATATCTTCCCCATTACAGGGGTAGACAGAGGTCTTGTCTAGATAATGATGACCCACCTTCCACCGAATATATTTTCACGACATCGTGACAGGTGGTGAGCCCCTCGCGGTCTTTATGTCCAAGCCAATGATATAAATCGTACATAAGTTTTTTAAAAACCCATTGGTACGAGCCTGCCACCTGGGGATCGAACTCGGGTCTCTCGACTCGATATTCCGACCACCCAACCACTCGGCTATCGTGACTTTTATCGTGACTGTAAATAAATAATACACAATATTAAAATAGAAATATAAAAAGTGATCACAGCACAAGCTTCTCGTCCACAAACACGAAGCTCTATAAGAACAAAACCACACCACAGAGTATAAAGCATCGAACGTTCAATAGCCGGTAGCCGGCGGCGTATAGAAACCGCGAGACTGCTTGTGGAGCAAAACAGAGAAAATTAAAACAGATAACATTATTTTTTTTTTCAATCTAACCATAGATAAGAGTAAGCGAAATGTTGCATTGTTCAATTACAATTCTTTTTATTTTTCTTTTGCTTTATTTTCCAGACAGCGAAGGATATATTACATACGAGGTGAATAGGATTTATAAATTACTGGCGTTTGCGTTTCCCTTGCTTCAAACTCCCTCAAAGAATATTTCATTGAAAAACTTTGACCAGTAGGCATTGCTTACTTTACTTTTTACCACATAATTAAAAAAAAATATCTTCTCGCAATTCCCAATACAGGGGTAGACAGAGGTCAAGTCTAGACAATTAAGTCCCTTTGACCCACCTTCCACCGAAGATATTTTCGGGACAACGTGACAGGTGGTGAGCCCGTCGCCGCCTTTATGTCCAAGCCAACGATGAAATTCGTACATAAGTTTTGGAAAAACTCATTGGTACTGCCACCTGAGGATCGAACTCGGGTCTCTCGACTCGAAATTCCGACCACCCAACAACTCGGCTATCGTGACTTTTAACGATACTTTTTACAACATAATTAAGGTTTTTATTCTAAATAAATAAGTCACGATAGCCGAGTGATTAGATATCGTTGACTTGGCAATTAAGATGGCCTCGGGCTCACCACCTGTCACGTTGTCCCAAAAATATCTTCGGTGGAAGGTGGCTCTAAACGAATTAATTGTCTAGACCTCAGTCTACCCCTGTATAGGGAATGGCGTGAAGAGACTTTTTTTATTCTGAGTAATTTTAATAGTATCCCTATCTATTAAAATTAAAATAAGAACGTAGTGTTCTTGCTCTAACAGTATCCTGAATATGTAAGTCGGAAAGTTAGATTCACCAAACCTTCATCACTTTATTCAGGTACTTGTTCGGCGAATCGATACTATTTATTAAGATATTCTTGAGTACTATTTTTGAATGCTTAATTATTATGCAGTTGAGATGAGAGCATTAAGAAGTATGTTAGGAGTTAAACTGAGCGACAGGATAAGGAATGGTGAAATAAGGAAAAGTTGTGGTCTGAAAGAAGATGTAGTGACTAAAATTGAGAAAGGTATGCTGAGATGGTTTGGCCATGTCGAGAGAATGAATGAAGAACGATTGACGAAAAAAGCATAAGGCGAGTGTGAATGGAAGTGTAGGATACCTAGGCGGACGTTTCAAGACCAAATCAGGGACGTCCTGAAAAAAGGCCAGGTCAAGAGTACCCTGAATCGAAGAGAATGTATGAAGGGAATAATGAAAGTGGACGAAGCGAAACAAGTATGTAAGGATCGTAGCAAGTGGAAAGAAGTGGTCTCTGCCTACCCCTCCGGGAAAGAGGCGTGATTATATGTATGTATGTATGTAATTATTTTTTATTTTAATCTTACCTAAGTATTTTTTTTATTTTTTGTATATAAAATTTGGGCCTAGTTGCAACAATAAAGAAATATTACTATTTAAGTTTCTTAAACGCCTCTTAAGTCATGGGATGAATGGGGTGGTAATTCTTGCGTCTCACATGATTTGGACAAAAGACGGCGGCAGGATCACCACCCGACACGTTGTCCCAAAAATGTCTTCTGTGGAAGGTGGGTCGAAAGAACTTAATTGCCTAGACATCTGTCTACCCCTGTATAGGGAATAGCGTGAAGATATTTTATTTATATATTCATATACACATATGAACATCCATGACTTAAAGACAACTATTCATATTCATCACACAAATGTTTGACCCTATCGGGGCTTGAACCCGCTTTTTGAAACTGAGCTTTGAAAGCAGGTTCACTACCAATTATGCTATCGGGTCTTTATAGAATTTTATGATTTATTATATATTTACTATGTAATCCAAATGCGCGGAGACCTATCAATAGTCTAAGGGTGTCTCCAAATCTATCGAATACGAGGTTCATGGCCCGCTCGCCTGCATGCGTGCTGTTACTGTAATTGTTTGGTGCTCGCACAGAGACTCGCACAAAGCGCGCGCGCCGCACAGGTGCGTGCAGTTCCGTTCGCTTCCGTATTATATATCTGAGTTGCAAATTTACAATTTTCGTTTGTCCACGAATTGAGCTAGATAAAATATGCAGCTCGTGAGCGTGGGAGCGGCGCATTCGCCAGATTCGCACGCACCCTAAGGTGGCTGGCACTGCTATCGCTAGTCCTTCCTGAAAAAGCCTACGTTCTGCAGTGGACTTCCATAGACATTTATAATAGTAATGATTATTTAATGTAGCATTGGAACACGTTCTGCACAGTTCCCATTTATCGCCACAGACCACACTGAGTTATATGATGTAGTGAGTCATAAAACACTCGGTTAGATTTACTTTATGGTTTAGTTTCTCTTGGCTAATGTTAGTCCGGTTTGTAAACTCGATCTAGAACTTGTGTTCGAGTTTTGCTTAAGCTCGGATGTTTGTTAAATTAGTGTAATGTTATTAGGGATAATAAACATTGAATACGCTGCGCTTTCATGCACGGATGGAGAGTATTTTGTATTTCTGAAAAATATATTTTTCAGATATTCCTACAGTAATAACTACTGATTTCGCTCTTTCGATTCACAAGTGATAGCTGTTGTCCCAAACACCGCCATAGTGACCGAACGGTACAAATCGTACATAAGTAAACAATAGCCGAGTAGTTGGGTGGTCGGAATGTCAAGAGATCTCAGTCGAATGTCGATCGCCATGTGGCAGGCTCGCACTAATGAGTTTTTCAAAAACTTATGTACGAATTATATCGTTGGCTAGGACATAAAGACGGCGACGGGCTCACCACCTGTCACGTTGTCCCGAAAATGTCGTCAGTGAAAGGTGGGTCAAACGAACTTAATTTGTCCAGACTAGACCTCTGTCTACCCCTGGGAATTGCGTGAAGATATTTATTTATTTATTTTTTATTTTACTCGCAATTTGCTCACATGGTCTTTGAAAGCTATTTTAGCCTACCTCGACACCTGTTATTGTTAACTATAGCGCTATATATTTTCTCGTTCTTCACCCTTTTCTTTGAACATGCCCAAACCATCGTTACACGCCCTTATCCTTTCTCCATTTTAGTGAAAAGATAATCTGCATGCATGTCTCTCAATCATGAATCTCTTAATTTCATTTCAGTTGGCTATGGATATTTACGAATAGATAACATTTCTTTTTCATAATCAAGCAACGAAAAATTACCTCACAAACATAAGTGGTGTCACCAACTCAGAGGTCGCGGATTCAATTACCCGACGGGTTAATTTAGAAAACCATTTTTACTACATTGTCTTGGTCTCTCTTTGTGGTAACTTCATTGTTTCCGATTTCATGGCCCATATGCTTTAGCTACTTACTTCATATTATGTTTACTTACATAGTATTTCATTCCATTCATAAATGAAACTGCAAGGGTATGTTGAATTAATAACCTTTTCGAGTTAAGCACAGCGTATTTTTTTTAATAAAACTACTTATTAATATCAAAAAATCTCCCTGTCTTCATTCGAATCGCTCGACAAACATCTTTTCAGTTGGGCTGAAAGCGGGCCCCTAAAGCGAACTCAATTTGACATAAAAGGCGCCGAGTGCGAGTGTAGATGTTGACGGATTTAAGAGCCACCGTGCGCCAAAAGAAGTATTAACGTTTTAGACCTGTTTGATAAAATGTTGCCAAGTTGAGTAAAGTCAATTTTAGTAACGAGTCGACGCAAGAAAAGTTACGTATACATAAACCGACTTAACATAACATTTGGGCCCGTATCTTTTAAAGTACTACACCGATTTGCATGAGATTTAAGCCAATAAAAAAGTTTCTACTCGATTAACGGTTTCTTAAGCACTTGTAAGATGGAATCAGAAACAACGAAGGTACCACAAACAATCAGACCCGAAAAAGTTTACAAATGAAATCAAATCATTTATTCATTGATTATTATTATTTATTTATTTATCAATTATTTCATATATTCATTTAACATACATACATTTATCGATAGTTATTTTTAATTTACCACCGTTTCGTAATGAGGTTCCTCTAACGGAGAAAAAACAGGTGAAAAAAACTCCGTAGGTATCCTCTTTTTTGGTCCATATTTTTAACAATATAATGCATTATACAAATATAATGTGATATTTTCTAGAAATAGCTTGGGAGCGATCACTTCATTCCCAGGGGTTACTGTCATTAATATATTCATTTATATTATAATAACCCTTCCTATGAAGCTTTTATTTAATAAATTTCTTAAACCTGTTAATATTGCTTTGCACATTTTTTATAGAAAAGGCCGGCAAACTAGCAGGCGGCTCACGTGATAGTAAGTGATTACCGCCACCCATGAACACCCGCAATACCAGAGGCATAGCAGATGCGTTGCCGGCCTTAGAGTGCCCCCACCCCCAATTGGGGGAAGGGGTGTGTGGGCCTCCGGTTACCTGCACTCACCAGACGAAACGCTGAAATTTGTTAGACTTCTACTTCACGCCGGTATTCTGTGAGGTCGTGGTACTTCCCCGATCGAGCCGGCCCATTCATGCAACAACAAAAGCTGATGCGTGGCTCTACCACTGTCTAAAACTTTACCGGGACTTTGTTGTAGAAGCGTACACACCGCCCTAAAAAAGTGTTTTGTGTGTTTTATTTACAAAAAGTGTTTTATCTACATTGATAATAATAATAATAATAAATATCTTCACGCAATTCCCAATACTGGGGTAGACAGAGGTCTAGTCTAGACAATTAAGTCCCTTCGACCCACCTTCCACCGAAGATATTTTCGGGACAACGTGAGAGGTGGTGAGCCCGTCGCCGCCTTTATGTCCAAGCCAACGATGTAATTCGTATATAAGTTTTTTGAAAAACCCATTGGTACGAGCCTGCCACCTGGGGATCGAACTCGGGTCTCTCGACTCGAAATTCCGAACACCCAACCACTCGGCTATTGTGACTTTTTCTCCATTGATCTACATTGATCCGACCGGGAATCAAACCCGGGACTTCTGTGCTGGCGAAACCTTGAAAAACGGTTTGTACGTCACTCGTCTATGGAGGTCGTCATATAAAAACAAATATACACCAATAAAATTTAGTATGTACTCGCTGCCCCGCGGCTTTGTCCGCAGTGTTAAAACTTAACGCGAAACCCTGATTATGAAAGTTACTCATTATGAAATTAGCTATCTGTCAGTGATAGTCCTTTTAAAAGTGGTCGAGCCGTTTCGGAGATTAGCCGCAACAAACAGACAACCAGACAGACAAAAATTGTAAAAAGAAATATTTTGGTGTATATATTCATATAAAATAAAAAATAATATCTTCACGCAATTCCCAATACAGGGGTAGACAGAGGTCAAGTCTAGACAATTAAGTCCCTTTGACCCACCTTCCACCGAAGATATTTTCGGGACAATGTGACAGGTGGTGAGCCCGTCACCGTCTTGCCGTCCAAGCCAACGATAAAATTCGTACGTAAGTTTTTGAAAAACTCATTGGTACTGCCACCTGGGGATCGAACTCGGGTCTCTCAACTCGAAATTCCGACCACCCAACAACTCGGCTATCGTGATATATTCATATGCTTGTAGTAAAAAACGGTTACTTCAATATTACAAACAGATACTCCAATTTTATTTATACGTATAGATAAATATTTGGAAACCTAAAGAATAGTTAGAATACGTTGAATTAATAGCCAGAAGATGCCTTAAACATGTGGGTATAATATGAATATGTATATATGAAACAGTAAATGTGTACAAGTGTGCAACAATGAAATTTACTGCAAGTCCGTCCACCGCAAAACATTGTAATGTCTCGTGTAACAGTCAGTTATTTTAGTTTTCGAAAGCAGCATTTAACAACATTGTCATAAATTATTTCGTAATTCATTATTTGCCAATATTTTTAATAGGCACATACATACCAACCCGTAGAAGTCCACTCCAGGACATAGGCTTCTCCCATAAGCGGTGGTTTTGCCATAATCGCCAAGCTTGGTAGGCCCATTGGCGATTGCGGAACCAAACACCTTGCACCTCTGCCGCTACTGCCCGTCGTCGGTCTATTTAATTCTTATCTAACATTTTTCGAGACGTTTATTATCCCTTATTTTGATTATCTCTTGGTCACCTCTTACGACACCCACGGGATAAACGGGATGGTATATTCTTACGCCGATACCACGCAGCCCCATTTATAACGGCACCTTTTTAATGCGTATTTTGAACTTCTTCTTCTTCTTTCTTCATTACAGCCTATCAAGAGTCTACTGTTGAACATAGGCCACCCCTAAAGCTTTCCACAACGATCGGTCCCCAGCCACCTGCATCTATCGACTTCCTGCAAAATTTTGCAAGTCGACACTCCATGTTGTGGGGTCGTTCTACATTGCGTTTGCTATACGAGGTTGCCACTCGAGAACCTTTCCTTCCCAACTGTTGTCAGTTCGTCGAGCTATGTGACCAGCCCATTGTAAGCTACCTTAGTTCTGCTGCGGATGTCTTTGTTGTGGATTCTATCACGCGGAGAAACACCGAGCATAGCCCTTTCCATAGCACGCTGAGCAACTTTGAGCCGCCTCATACGGCCCACAGTGTATCTTGAACATTTTTATAAAAATAAAGAGAATATACTGAAAACTTTCAACTCTGGGGTAGACAGATATGTGAAACCTTTTCGACCCACCTTCCATCGAAGATATTTTCGGGAAATCGTGACAGGTGGTGATCACGTCGCCTGCCGTATGTCCAAGCCAACGTTACAATTCGAACATAAGTTTTGAAAAAACTCATTAGTACGAGCCTTGGGGATCGAACACGGGTCTCGTGATTCGAATTCCGACCAGCCAACCGCTTGTCTTTCATGACTGTTATAATTATAGAAATTTCAGTTCTAGCTTTTTCGATCCTAAAGATAAGAGAATTGCGTGAAATTTTTACGTGCAAAATGCGCTGATTAAATTTTCAACCGGACAGGTACAGATCGGTCTAGGCAGCGGTGTCCGGTCTAGCACAAGTTTAATTTAACAGCTTAGTAAAAGTCCGAGTTTTTCCGGTGCATTTCACGGGAGTATACGAGTTGTTTTTTTTATTGTTTCTATTTACTCGAAATAGTATAGTAAATATATATATATTTATATATATATATATTTATATATATATATATATATATATATATATATATATACATATATATATATATATGTATATATATATATATATATATATATATATATATATATATATATATATATATATATATATATATATATATATATATATATATATATATATATATATATATATATATATATATATATAGATATATATATATATATATATATATATATATATATATATATATATATATATATATATATTTTGTATTATATATGTATAGGTATAAACCCATATGTAAAATTCCCATTATAATTTCTAGCTGAAGAAGAATAAGAAAGATTTACCTAACCTCGAGGAATAGACGCCTTGCACCATAGACGCTGAGCATCACAGGTCTCATTTTGTTCCGCTATGTTGCTAAATGGTTATCCCATCAGTTGTCGCTAGTTAATGCTATTTTAATAGCATTTCCCTAAGTCTCCTGTTACCACCTGTGTGATAATCAGAATTCGAGTCAAGAAACCCGAGTTCAATCCCCAGGTGGAAGACTCGTATCAATGAGTATTTTTTAATACGGTAAATACGGTGCCTAGCCAGGCACCACTTGTCACGTTGTCCCAAAAACGTCTTCAGTGGAATGTGGGTCGAAAGGACTCTTTGTCCAAACCTCTGTCTACCTGAGTATTGGGAAGAGCTTGAAGATATTTTGTATATATATTTAACCATATAAACTTTATCTATAACACACCCTCAATTACTATTAGAGAAAAGCAAAGACCGTTCGCAGACAAAGCAAAACACTGTATCAATACAATTGTTTACGCTGTTGCGAACAAAAATTTATGACTCTTATTTCGAAGATAGTTTGTGCAATGTAGCCAACATTGTTTCTATTTTATCGATGCCTTAAAGATTCTTTTATAATAACAAAAATAATAATCGCCTTGAAAGTGGTTTTTAAAAGAAATTATTATGATTCTTATCACTTAATAAACTATATTTTATTGTTAGTGTGTGGTGACAATGTCATAATGTACCAACCACTTTCGTCCTGTAGGATTGTGTGAGGCAACTTAGGGAAAATCCTTGAAATTGCAATTGATTAGCGGCAGATGCCGGATAAACATCTCGATCTATGGCGCGAGATGTAGATCGTTAATCTGGTTTCCAAACGCGGCAAAATATATACAATACAAATATGTAGGTATGATAGAGGCTGCAGTAGACCTTTAAAGCTAAAGTATGTAAGTAATGTCATTCATATGCAATATAATAAAATAAATAATATGTAATATATTATTATCATATGCAAGTAACTTAGAAGTAAACCTTAAATATTTTTGATTTTAGTTTAAAATCGCATTTCACAAGTAATTACCTCATTATGAAATATTGTACTATTTTGTCAGACATCGTTTAATAACTGTACATTTATTGACATAAATATTCAATGTCGTCGGCAAAGGGGCGCTTATTCACCAGGCGGCAAGTCACGATCGACGCCCATGTGAACTCGAAACATCAAAGATATCTTTAAAAAAAGAATTGTCACGATAGCCGAGTGGTTGGGTGGTCAGAATTTCGAGTCAAGAGACCTGAGCTCGATCCCCAAGTGGCAGGCTCGTACTTTTTTTTTTTACGTGGCAAGTGGCAGGGTTTTTCAAAAACTTATGTACGAATTACATCGTTGGCTTGGATATAAAGACAGCGACGGGCTCACCACCTGTCACGTTGTCCCGTAAATATCTTTGGTGGAAGGTGGGTCGAAGGGACTTAATTGTCTAGACTAGACCTCTGTCTACCCCTGTACTGGAAATTTCGTGAAGATATTTATTTATTTATATTTATTTATGTAAGAATATTGTAAACATATCCCAAATAAGCTTCGATAGAAAGTGGGTATAATAGACTTAATAATCAAGACATTTGCCTACCATGAATGTCCACCAGTATGGGAAATAGCGTAAAGATATAAAAAAAATATAAAACCACAACGCGTGCAAGACTATCTCATTCGCAAGTACTAAACAATGTCCAATATATCTCGATCTACTTATAAAACTGATCAGAGAAGTAGGTTCTCTACTAAATAAGCGAAGTCCATTTCCATTAAAGTACGACGGCCAGTACACGGAGAATAAAGTGGAGTTTTACAATCAGATATTCTGAAAAAGCAGTTTTTATGTCTACTCCGAACTGAAAGTTGTTTTACGGGAATATAAAACAGATTACGTTCGAAGTACCAAACACTTTATTATTATTATTATTATTTTTAATTTATTTTAACCTTACCGAGTACTGTGCTTCAAAAAATATATCTCCAAACAAAGTTAAAATATTACAAGGTTCAACACGGCTTTCGAAGTTATGGTTTGCGGGTTGGAGTCCTGCTAGGGGAAAACATTTGTGTGATGAATATGAAAATTTCTAACGAGTCATGGGTGTTTATACGTAAAATAAATAAATAAATATCTTCACGATAAGTGAAGTTACGATAGTCCAGTTGTTGGGTCGGAATTTCGAGTCGAGAGACCCGAGTTCGATCCTCAGGTGGCAGTACCAATGAGTTTTTCAAAAAACTTATGTACGAATTTCATCGTTGGCTTGGGCATAAAGACGGCGACGGGCTCTATCTAGTCTAGACAATTAAGTCCCTTTGACCCACCTTCCACCGAAGATATTTTCGGGACAACGTGACAGGTGGTGAGCCCGTCGCCGTCTTTATTTCCAAGCCACCGACAAAAATATCTTCGGTGGAAGGTCGGTCGAAAAGACTTAGTAGTCCCTCCTCCTCTGTATTGGGAATGGCAGGAAATACTTTTTTTTTTATTACAATTTATATAATTACAGTTTCTTTTACATTTAAACTTAAATATATAAATTTAGATTAACCACGTTAAATCTAACAAACTTTGCAAAGTTGACGTACTTGCAACGTAATTAGTAACCGTGACGAACATTCGTCGTTCTGTAGAAAACACATTTCGCTTACATTATCATGGCAAAGTTTCTAACTGCATGTCCTGTTGTGGTAAGACGAAAAAGTACGGGACGGGGTTACAGTAATTAGAAGGACAAAGTTAAAATTTTGGCTCTAATAAGCTGACGAATATTAGTAAAAAAATCAAGCTCTCGACCGATTTATCAACACCGGTGTGATTATAGTAACTGGATTTTTTTTTTCTTAAATCACGCAACATAAAAAGCAAAAAGTTTGTCTGTGGAATCCCAAACGTACCAATCGTAAATGAAAACCAAGATTTGTAAGGTTGCAGCGCAGAACATAGCAATGACCCCAGAGGTATATAGACATATTTACATATATTATTGCTATTTGATCACCATTAATACATAGTAACGAAATCAATAGGCAAGCCTTGAATTTATAATTTTGTTACGGATTATATTTTTAGGTAGCGAATTAATGAAAACATTAAAAAGTAAAAAAGAAATTAACCTTGTGGTACTCCAGTGTGCACATAAAGATGAAAATTTCTACTCAGAATTCCTAAAGTTCCTACGTTTGTCTATACACCGTAATTCATCGGACGCATCATATCACATCGACGTAATGGTGAGATATTTTATATTAACTACACGGCCTCTTCTCTTTATATATATATATATATATATATATATATATATATATATATATATATATATATATATATATATATATATATATATATATATATATATATATATATATATATATATATATATATATATATATATATATAGGCTGCTGCTCATCTTTGGTCTGGTTAATTTGGTCTGACATTTTTAAAGATGGTCATCCCGCCATCTATCGGTTAAGATATACTATGCTCTTTCCTTTAGTCGCCTCTTACGACATTCACGGGAAAAAAGGAAGTGGCAACATTCTTACACCGTTACCACACTCCCTTCATCGCTTTTTTTTTTTTCACTTATATCAAATTCGTCCTGACTAAGTTTACAAACGAAAAAATAAAAACATGTCCGGCAAAACTGTAAATTAAAAAAAAAACGAAGAGAACGTGTTCCGGCGAATAATGGAATCTTGGCAAGTGGATTCGTTGAAATTCCGGCGTGTAGAGCGCGCTGATTAAATTTGCAACCGGACCGGCAGGTTGGTCGCGGGAGGTTCGCTTCTGTGTTTCGAATAAAGTATCTTTTTTCAAAACTAGATTTTTAATATCACTTTATCAATTTTAAAGAATTTACTTGTTATTGCAATATACTTAAATAAAAATATAGATTTGCACAACACACATACATTGCTCTGATCCCAAAGTAATTAGCTTAAGCAATTGTGTTATGGACTCAGAAACAACGAATACGCCACAAACTACCAGATCCTTAGAAATGTAGATAAAGTATTTTCTACATTGAACCGTCCGGGAATAAAACCCGGGTTCTCAGAGCTGCCGACCCCATTAAAACCGGTGTGTAGGCCACTAGTCCACGGAGGTCGTGAAATGATCAAAACTAAATCATGGTATATAACAATATGTAAAAGTCAATTGTACATGTGCCTCTACCGTTAGGAGAATTTGTCTTAAATGCCACACTTTGCAAGCAGATTGTCAATCGCAGTACCAGACACCACGCAGCATAAAAGCTGCTGCTTTTCACCGGTCTTCTTCCGCTACCGATCTGTCATACTTTTTCAGGGCTATTTCCTTAGTCCTCTTTCACAGAAACGGAACGAAAAGGGTTGGTTAAATCGTTATTAAAAAGTTAACACCGATTGAAAAATGTATAAAAAAAAATTACTAACTAGTATAAAAAGCATGTGTGCAGAAAATAGATAAAAAGCTATCTTGGCGCCATTCGCAGTACAGGAGTAGACAGAGATCTAGACAATTAAGTCCTTTCGACAAACTTATATACTATTTATGTCATTAGAACGGCACAGCAGGCGCATATCGGGCCCGTCACCTATCACGTTTTCCCAAAACAAGTTGCGGTGAAATGTGAATCGAAAGGACAAATTTGTCTAGATCTCTGGCTACTCATGTATTGGAAATTGCATGAAGGAAAAACTCTTTATACCTATTTAAACTTGCTGAAAGAACAATAAATCTGAGCTATAGCCACAAAGCTCACAGTACAAGTCAACGGTCGAAAACAAAATCCCCAGATCGGACAAAACATAATAACAGTCGAGCGATATCGAGTATTTTTCACACTACAGCTGGCAAAAATTTATGACTTTAGTTCCTGCGGTAGTTTCCAATTGGCTAGCTGCTAATTTATATTTCACTTTATTTCTTGAAATATCTTTCAACTTCAATATATAATATTTATTTATTGTACTTATTAAGATTAATCAATAAATTAACAAATATCAGTACACTGTTACCAACTTTGCCGCCAATATCAGTACAAACAATATTATAATTTTGTTAAACTTTAAAGCATTGCCTGCTTGCTTGCTCGTACTGCTTTTCTCGTTATTAAATTAAAAGGTAAATTTAAAAAATCAACTGGCCTATTTTCAAAACAAATGCACTGTTTCCTTCGATTAATTTTGAAGATAAAAGTATTGCACTAAATAAAATTATAATTAAATTCATAGATAGGGATAACACCATTTCTCTGATCTCAAGTAGCGGAAGCATTTGTGGTAATCAAAAACAATGACGGCACCGCAAATACACAGACTCGTCCCTGGACGTTAGAGCTAGCGACACCATAAAACCGAAGTGTACAGCACTCGTCCACGAAGGTTGTCAAGCATATATAATGTATGTAATGGTTTAATTCGATTTAATTTCAAATTAGGATTAAAAATAATACATAGATAAACATACATGTTATTACTTTATTTATTTTTTATTAATTCGATACATACATTAAGTAAGTATGGAGTTGATAACCTTTCCATTTCGAATCGGTTAAAATGCACGCGATGCTTTTTGCAGTATCCTGTACTAAGCAAGGGTACTGACTGGACAAGTGAATAAAATAGCAATGCCTTCGTCTAGGCAGCGGGTCGTCTATAAAATTAACAATTCTTATCACTGTCGCCACTCGTAAAAACTCATGAATGTGACGAGATACTAGTGAGAGCACTACTATGGAAACTCGATTTGAATTTGAGTACTATAACAATAAAAATACTAAACAAATAAAAGTGGACAACGTCACATAATTTGCTTTGATCACATTACGTTACGACCTTCTACATTGAAATAAATTAGAGACGTCTCCATACCTCCCGCTCTCTTCGTGTGTGCGCGTGTGTGTCATACATCGTCACGTAATTTGAACAACGAAGAAGTCGTTTTAGAGACAGGGTAGCTGTAAGTGAATCGACCACCATGTGTGTGTCTCTGTGTGTTTGACTTATAACAAATTCATTAGTAACACGTACACAAAGTAACGTATGACCAGCGGTAGGCACTAGTGTTTTAGCGCTAGCAGTAAAATCTCACTATCGCGTGACTTGCGAAAAAGAGCACTTTGACAGCGGCGAAGTGGGAATAAAAAGGCAACATTCATCCAGTGCGGTGGAGACATAAAACTGCATTTTTACGGTATGCCCAGCAGTAAAAGTCAGCTCGTTTACTGAGTGCTGCGGCTGGCGTATTTTAATGACCTTCAAATTTCAAATTTAAATTAGGCTCATAATTATAACTGTTTTATTTTTTAATAATCGCGATCCGTCGCTATTACGCCCGTAGAGCACAGTGTACATAATTTACCTATAAACCTTATACAAACTGTTTTAAAGAGATAAAAATCTATAAATAAATAGATACATAGATGCAGACATCGATAGGGATAACACCACTTACATTGCTTGTTAGAAGCTTAAGCACTTGTGTTATGGAATCAGAACGATGGGTCCGCAAACACCCTGACCGGAGAAAATGTAGGAAAAGTAGTTTTTTTACATTGACCCGTCCGGGAATGGAATCCGAGACCTCTGAGCTAGCGACTATTTTAAAACCAGAATGTGTACGCCACTCGTCCACGGAGGTTGTCCTTATGAGGAAAACTGAGTGAACCTTTTTTTAAGAAAACATAAAAGTAAGTTCAAAGGCTGTGGCATTATATATATATATATATATATAGGATATATTAAGGATTATTTTTCAATACCGCGATATAAGGAATTTTGCACGCCTCATAAGCGAAGCATTGAGGTGGGTATTACTGTCAGTTTACGCACACCGATTGATTCTCCAACTTAAAATGTCACTTTTTTTATTCTATATTGCTTTTATAAGTGAATATACATAGACAAATGTTGAGAAAAAACACTATTTTTAATCATCATGATATTTTTAAATCTCTTATTACTATTGAGAGTAATAAAAAAATTGTTTAAAAAAGTTCTGTCTTAAACGTCCGTGTGTCTGTATGTGCGGATCCCGATTCTTGTGGTCACGATAACGAGCGAAATACTTCACTTATCGAGTTGGTTTTTTATAGGCTTCAGTATTTTGAGGAATAGAAGCCTTTTCACGGTATAATTCGATGTAGTTTAATTATTATTTACAAATAATCTAAATTTTATTTTAATGAATGACATTATATAAGTCACGTTAGCCGAGTGGTAGGTAGGGTGGTCAGAATTTCGAGTCAAGAGACCCGAGTTTGATCCCCAGTTGGCAGGCTGGTACCAATGGGTTTTTCAAGAAAGTTATGTACGAATTATATCATTGGCTTGGACATAAAGACGGCGACGGGCTCACCACCTGTCACGTTGTCCCAAAAATATCTTCGGTGGAAGGTGGGTCAAATGGACTTAATTGTCAAAACTAGACCTCTGTCTACCCCTGTATTGGGAATTGCGTGAATGAGATTATGAGGCGTGCGCTTTTGGACTTTTCCAACTATTTATTATATCTTCTCATATCATCTATATACGAGCTTACCTCATGAGGATCGAACTCGGGTCTCTTGACTCGAATTCCGATCACCAAACCGCTCGCCATGGTTCACCACAAAAGTTCGTTTTTATCGTGTTTGTGTGCGGCCTCATAAAGAAACACGATAAAGTATTCCGCGAAGCTTAGTTGGTACCTGCCTTCAAAAATAAGGGTTCCGGGTTCGAATCTTGCTCGAGGGCTAACATTTGTGTGATAAATATGACCGTTTCCATTCGAGTCATGGATTTTAGTTTATATGTAAACATGAATATTTATCTATGTAGATATAAGAATATTTTGATTTATGATATATTTTATGGTAATAAGAATATGGCGAAAGGGATACCGTCTGTCACATTGTCCCAAATAGGCTTCGGTAAAAGTAATGGTAAATATTGGGTTGAAAAGTCGTAATTGCCTCTAAACACTCTATACGTATATACTACATACCATTATAGTATATGTTAATGTAGTATGTAACATTTCTTAACGTATAATAAAATTCTACATTGAAAACTGTCGTTTTTAAAACAAAAGAAGTTTCTACTCCCCCGGTCAATAGGACTTTCGTGGCGGCACCTCCGAATTCGAATGATCGGTGGCCGCTACAAATCTGCCAGGAGCCGCGGCCGGACGGGGACTTTAATTACTTTTTATTCCGCTTTCGTTTGTTTTTCTCAACAAAAAAGGATATGAAATTGAAATATTTTGACGTTTTCACAAGTGACTTGGGTGAAGATTGAAATACTTTTATGAAATTGTTCAGGAAAATGGAAACTTTTATTTCTCTGCTATAAATTGCGGTTCTTTTTTTTTTATTTCAGTAACAACAAACACATTGCTCTGATCCCAAAATAGATAAAAAGTGTAACGGAAGCAAAAACTACTAAGGTGCCACAAAAACCCCGACCCATATTTTATGGTCGCCTCTTATGACACCAAAAAGGGGAAAAAAAGAGTGACATATTTTAACGCCATCACCACAGGTTGTATTTCTTTTACTGATCTTCATATTGTTAACTATTAAAAACATTTTCATGTCTTTTCCAATACTGGGGTAGACAGAGGTGTAGACAATGATAAGTCCTTTCAATAAAAGTCCTTTCGACCCACTCTTCATCGAAGACTTTTTGGAACAACTTGTCAGATGGGGAGCCTTCTTTATGCCTAAGCCAACGATATATTTATATTTACATTTGTAAATCATACATAATTTTTGAGAAAACTCATTGATACGAGCCTACCAACTGGGGACCGAACTAGGGTCACTTTATTCGAATTCCGATCACCCAACCACTCTGATATCGTCACTTCTTTTTTTACTTACTTTTTTTTTGTTACTTTTCTTTGTTTACTTTACATTATTTGTCGTGTATTTATTGTGCTTTAGCTACTTACCTTGAGAACAAGCAACGTGTATATAGGATATTGTTCCTATATTTGTATAATGATCTTCACGCAAATTCCAATACAGAGGCAGACACAGGTCTAGAGAAGGAAGTCCTTTCGATTCACCTTCCACCGATGAATTTTTTTTTTTGGAACGTCGTGAATAGTGGTGAGTCCGTTGCCGTCTTGTTTTCCAAGCCAACAATATAAATCGTACTTAAATTTTTGAAAAAAGCAATTGGTACGAGCCTTGAGGATCGGACTCGGGTCTCTTGATTCGAATTCCGACTACCCAGTCACTTGGCTATTGTGACGTAGTTCCTTGACGAGAGTATTAATTTATTTGTATTCAGTAACATTTTAATTTAGGTGAACAAACAATAAGACACCGCGTTAATCTCATTTCGACAATTTGGCAAAACGCTCTAGTACCCTCCGTTGATATTCACGAACATATGGTCTGGTCGGTGTCGGTGCCAAATAGTGTTAGGCTTGTCACGAATTTCCTTTATTGTTCAAATTAAGCTGTTTACTTAAATTATCTGTTAAATGTTTGTTACAAACGAGTATCATTACAAACTTATTTGTTTTTATATCTTAACGCAATTTCCCATTCCTGTTAAAGCCACTTTTCACTTATTTGGTACGACGTGACAGATGTTGAACCTGTCGCAGTCTTTATGTTTAAAAAAGTTACGTTCAAGCTACGGTTAAATATACTTACATACAAAAATATTCGGTGCCAGGAAATCCGATTCTTTACAGTTATGTAGCTTAGTTGGTAGAGTAAGAGCTAAGGCAATTATTATCCACCAGCGCGTATTCATTACTTGCATAGATAAATATTCATCGTAATCATCAAATGTGCCGAGCCTCTCTCGTGAGGGAGAATTTGCTACGCTTGGGGAGTGAATTGGCGCTCGCAGTACCAGATACGATGGCCGAGTTTAAGTCACGATTACCGAGTGGTTGGGTGGTCGGAATTTCGAAGTGAAGAGAGCCGAGTTCGTTCCCCAAGTGGCAGGCTCGTACCAATGGGTTTTTCAAAAACTTATGTATGAATTATATCTTTGGCTTGGACGGGCTTACCACGTGTCACGTTGTCCCGAAAATGTCTTCGGTGGAAGGTGGGTCAAAGGGACTTAATTGTCTAGACTAGACCTCTGTCTACCCCTGTATTGGGAATTGCGTGAAGATATTTATTTATTTTATCGTACCAGATACCTTGCATATTAAACGCTGCTACCCTTACAATCTACTTGAATTTGATCAGGTATTTATCTAGATGGTAATATCACCATGTATCACTAGTAATTTGCATTTCCAAGGCTTTTCCGTTACTCGCCTCTTTCGACTCGCGGGAAGAGAGGTCGTAAATATTTTTTCACCAATATGTATGTCCATAACTCAAGTACAAAGCATTCATATTCATTATATACATACATAACAACTTACACAAGTATATTGCAGTACACATGCCTATATAATTAGGACAATTCTTCATATACAATTAAAAAAATAACAAATATACATTAAAAAAAAGAACTAACAGTAACTGAACGGCCTCGAGAATCTTCAAAAAAGTAAGGTCCGATGATTCCTTTTGCTGAAATTGCAGCCCATACAGTTAGGAGAGTGAAGTGGCCTCTCATGTTTAGCTTTAGGATTTTCGCTGCTCTAGGTATTGGAACTGCAATTCTGTTTGTTTACATGTCCATTTAGGTGGAAATAGGCTTCGTCAGAAAATAAGATGTTGTGAAAATTACTGAAACGAGTTAACATTGTTCGGCATATGACTTAAGCAAATTTAAATCTTTAGGGTTTAGTTCTTGCACTAGCTGGATCTTATATGGATGTAATTTCAAATCGAATTTCAAAATACGGCGTAATGATGTGCGGGATAATCCTAATTCAGCCGAACGTTTGCGTGTCGATAAATCTGGATCACGTCGAACATAAGCGGAAACTTGCTACACGTTCTTCTCTTCGCTCCGAGAAGTCCGTGGGCCGCCGGTTTGTTTCACATTTAGTGTAGATCTCGTCTCTTCGAACTTCTTCACCCATTTCTTTATTAAAGGAGCACTTGGACACTTATTAAGTCGTGTAAACCATATTCAACGCGAAAGAAGCGTCTCACAGTATTGAGCGAAAAGTCGTTTAAATAAAACTGTTTCACGCAGTAAGCGCGTTGCGGCCCCGTGAAGCGATCCATTGCGACTAAATTTCCAAGAAGCGAGCTAGTGCCCTCGCGCCCCGCGCGGCAATAGTTTGCGCGGTAAGTTACATTTAAATGTTAACGAATTCTTGGCCCACCCTGTACATCATGACACACGGCTTAGCGAACGAAATACCAGACTCTGGATACCTCACGCTGATACCCGATACGGGTCTGTTTTATTAAGCTCTGGTATTGTCCGAGATTTTTATTCCGCCTTCCATCGATAGTCACTATAACTTTCAATGTCTTTCCCTAAGTGACCTTACCACATCCAAGAAATAGTGATTTTTTACGTTGATATTAGTTTGCGTGTGATTGGTCCGGTATTTTTGAGACTAAATTCTTTCAATCTCTGACTACTTTAGAATTATTAAAAAAAAAAGGTTGTCAGTTTGAATATACATATTTAGAAGAATGTTTATTCATTCATATATAATTAAAAAGAGATAAAAGATGTTCACTATGATAAGTGAGTATTTTTCTTAGTTCTTCACGCTATAACGCCTGAATCGAATTTGCTGCATAGGAAGGTGAATCTGCGATTAACAATTACCTCATTTTTATTCCAAAATAAAATTACATCTAGATCGAAAATTTTTAATTTCAACTTAATTTATATTTGGAGTCAAGAGACCCGAGTTCGACCCCCAGGTGGCAGCCTTACACTTACAACGAATTACATCGTAGGCCTGGACATAAAGACGGCGACGGGCTCACCACCTCTCACGTTGTACCGAAAATATCTTCGGTGGAAGGTGTGTCGAAGGGACTTAATTCTCTAGACTTGACCTCGGTCTACCCCTGTATTGGGGATTGCGTGAAGATATTTATTTTATTTATTTATTATTTACTGCACACGTTTGCAGAAAGAACGGGGGACGTAACTAGTTATAAAATACATAAACAGATTGTAAGCAATTATTTATTTTTAAAAACTAGCTGTTTTACGGTCCTGTCATATATCATACCGGCAAAATCCCATAAGCGTAAAGCACATACATGGAAACAGCTTTTCCTAGGCTATTGTTCTAAAGTTAACTGTAATAATCGAGAGTCGGGAATAATAACTGAGAGCGGATTTAACAAACAATCGACGCTCGATGCAACCGTTCTTACTGCTATGCAGGTAAAAATTTATATCCTAAAGCATGAATAGTTTCATATTGCTAGGTAGTTATAAGTTTAAACTCGTGTCTCAGGCACAATAGGTGTTAAGACTGACGTAAGGTGACTGAAGTGAAAAATTGTTCAGTTCTGGATAAAAAGTGGCTATTGAACATGGACGTAAGTGAACAACTTTAAAGAAGAAGTATGTTGTCACTCCTGGACTATGATTAAATGCTTTAATTTTACGAGCAAACTAACCAATAATCGTCCTGGACCAACCTCCTGAATAAATCAATAATCTTGATGGTAAGTTTTGCTTTAGCCCATGGACATATAATCAAATATCAAACTAGATTAGATTCGAGAAGCTGTCACCACCGAGAACTAATTAAGTAAATAAATATCTTCACTCCCAATACTCTCTGAATTGTAAACTGTAAACACAGACACACACAAACACACACACAAACTGTGTACTTATGTTTGACAGAGCCGTAGTAGACCACTAGGGTCGGAACGCTTGGTTTGTTTAGCTACTTTAAGTGTTTAATTTACCATAGGCTTAAAGATGGAAGACTGAAAAAAGTGGAGGAGGAGGAAATGTTCAAATATCACTACACCAGCAAAGCTACACTGGTAAAGGGCAACAGTCAATGTAAAGAACAAAGATAAGAAAATAACATTAAAAAAAAACAGTGCTGAATATCGTCGTTTCAAAAATGAATTTAAAGAACAAAATTTAATTTAGTCGAAGTGCTTTAATGTTTGCACTGACGATGTACTTAATTGCTTAATTGCATTACTGGCTTTCGAAATTTTAATTACAACCGATAATTCAGACGTTGTCAGCGGATACGAGATACGTTCTACAAAATATAATAGACCTTTTCATTGCATTTTAATTGGTAGTGTATTAAAACCATCTCTTTGTTATTGCGAGTAATATTTTATTATGGGATTGGGATGAAAAACTACATTCCAGTTCACCTGATAGTAATGGTAAGCAACTGTAGATATAACGTCAATAGCCTAATGGTTTCGTGGTAGCAGGTCCGTGCTAGCCATTCGACTATTGTTATGAACCACCCCAGCTTATTTGGATTGGTTAACAGGAATACTATGTTAATTAGCATTGCTTTGCAGTCTTTTAAAAATATTAAAAAGAAACTGTGTTCTTCTATTAACTCAGATCACATCCTGGTGAAACTGGCTCTCTACCCTTCCCTCCCTCTTTCTAAGGTTAATTTTTTACGTTGCGTTAGTAACATAAAACTGCTTTTTTTTTAAATCATTCAATTCAAACTCCCTGTGTGCGGCCAATCAGCTGTCTGTGGGTAAAAATGGAAAATATGCAAGATTTGTAATTATCCGACTGTGTTGGAAGAGTAAAAATTACATTTTATGAATATTCAAGAATGCCAGTCACCGTAGGACACCCGCAAACGAGACAAGAATTATTTAAATGCCTTAGAAAATGCTGTTGTATTTGTACAAGTTCATTCGTACTGTATTGCAATATGTTAAGGCTTGTTAGGTTTTAACTGTAATATGCAATAAGAGAGAGAATAGATAAGAATATTAAATCAAATCTTTTTTTTTTCCTTTTTATTTGGCAGACTCCTCTGCCTAGGAGTCGTCAGCACCACATGATAAATAGCGAGTATACTTGTTATATTAGAGCTTTTTTTATGGAATAGGAGGCAAACGAGCAAATGGCTCACGTGATGGGAAGTGATTACCGCCGCTCATGAATACCTGCAATACCAGAGGAATAGCAGAGGAATAGGCATAGGCAATAGGAGGAATAGGCATTGCCGGCCTTCGAGAAAGGTATAGGCTCTTTTCTTATAAGCCCCTAAGTCGTATCGGTCCGGAAAAACCTCTGACAGCAGCACATTCCATAAAGTGGAAGTCCGCGGAGAAAACTCCGCAAAAAACGCACTGTGGTGGAATGCCAAATATACTTGCATTTGCAAGTATATTAGTGCTTGTAAAAGTCACGCATACACGAATCGTGCTCACGGGAATTGCTCCAATATCACTGTAGGCAGTTTACTTAACTTTGGATCTAAACAATATTAAATGACCTACTTAAAATAAAGGTAATTAGACTCAAGTAACAAAACCAAAACCGTTCTAAATATTGAACGCTGCACTCAAAGTGACGACATAAAGTCGTCTTTCCTCAGCTGCGATCTCCCGTAAGGACGTGCAGTTAAAAAGTTTTCTAGTGATAATGCGCGCGAAGCGTATTTTCTACAGCCAGCGTCACGATAACTAATTTCGTCGTAAATACTTCGTCGTTTTAGTTAGTCTTTTTCCTAACTGTAAAATATCGTAAGTTTAATTGTGCGTTTGAGTCTGAAAAAGAAAAAGAATTCAAACTTAGTTAAACGCTTTTCGTGTATATTTCTCGTGACAATTTCCATCACATTTGTAGCCGCTGAAATAATTTCGCAATTTAAAAACTGGACGGCATTGCAATGCTAAGGGTTGACGATTCAAGATCCGCTAGAGGTAAACATCTGTGTGATCAATGTGAATATTCCAGTAATGTGTGATGATTGTGTTATGTTAGATAGTAAATTGACTCAAGCGTTACTTTTTGGAAATTCATTGTAATGGTACGAGGTAAATTATTCAGTAACAACTTTTTGTTATGTTACTTATTACGGTACTTATTTCATTTTTTTTATCTTCATGAATTTTCCCAAAAATGGCGTACACAGGCATTCAAATAATCAAGCCTTTACTACCCAACATTCACGGGAGCTTATTTGGGACAAATAACAGACGGTGAGTCTGTCGCCGTCAATCGTACATAATTTCTTTACTCGAAAAAACCAAACTCAAGTCTTCTGATACGAATTCCGATCACTCAACCGATTTTTAAGGAAAAAAAATATGTTGTTGGTATTCTTTTTCTTCAACAACATCACTATCATTCCTGTTAACCACTCTAAAATGCGATGCTTTTATCTGGATCGGTTCAAAACAATAGTCGAATGGCGAACTCGAACCTACTATGTTACGTTTCGAATTCCGCACAATAAACTATACGCTACTGACACTTCACTATGCGTTTCGTGATTATTTTTGTTAATTTATATTTTAAAATAAAACAAAAAATATATATACTTTTTCTCTAACGAAAGGATTCTCAATTAAGGCAGTCAATCTATACCCTTTGTGTGGGGAGCCCAATTAAGAGGAGACGAATAGAAAAGGTCGAACACAGTTGAGTGACGGGGACGAGTAAAAATAACGAGTAATGAATATTCAAGGACACTACTTCGGCCTCGCTAAATGATATGAATAATTTATATTTTCCTAACCCAAAACTTTAAGTTAGAATTCGAAATTTTCAGTACAGACTTACAATTCCTTTATCTTCACAATTTACTAATACAGTGGCATGTAGAGTCTTGGAGAATAAAGTCCTTTTGATGCACTTTTCACTGAAGTTCATCAGGGACAACGTGACAGGTGATGAGCTTGTCACAGTTCTGCTAGCAATAATAAATACACACATAGATAGGTACAACATCACATACATTTCTCTAAACCCAAATTAATGAGCCAAAGCACTCAGTTTATGGAATAAGAATCAACGAAGGTATATCCATAGTTTTGGTGACCTTCGTGAACGAGTGGCGTACTCGCCGATCTTCATTGTCGTGTCGGGTTCAATTCCCGGTCGGGTCAATGTGGGAAACCACCTTTTGTACATTGTTTCGTATCTCGGTATTTGAGATAACTTGTTGTTTCTGTTTCCATAACACAATTGCTATAGCTACTTGCTTTGGGGTCAGGGCAATGCATGTGAACTTATCCCCATCTATGTGCTTATTTATTAGTATGCTTCTTTACAAAAGAATATTTAGTACCTAAAAAAGTGTTTGTATTTTACCGATGCGCTTCAACATTTTTTCGAATTCTTACGGGAAATATTTTCAAGAGCCACTGCAATTTACATCGCAATCGCAGATAGCTAACGGTAAATACGAAGTGCCCTTGAATATTCATGGGACGATATTTTTATTATTCCCAGCCAGTCAGCTAATCACGGGTCTTGTACGTTTTTCATTTCTTTCACTACGAAACCTTTGATTGGGTTTAGCACAAAGAGAATATGGATCGGCTGTTTTAATCAAGTTCTCGCTTTGAATAGTTCGTTGCTGAATACAATTATTTTGCTAATGATCAGAAATAAATTGCCGTTTGTGCTTTAGATTAAGGGGTCAGAAATATTTCTCAACAAGTTCTGCTGGCGAATTTGTCCGGTAGTTATTACGTAATTTCCACTGGATTTCCAGGAGTTTTTTTATACATATCCGTAGAGGAAAATGCTTCATACACGATCGTTTCCTTACCTTCCTCACGGGATGCTGTAGGCCCAGAGGCTTTTACAGCTTCATCTATGGAGACTTGCGAGGACAGAGGCTCGCAAGTTAGAAGTTGGGTTGGATGCGCAACCCAATGGCTGATGGCTGCTGCTACGAATTGCTGCGTCCCCTATAAACGAAAGAGAAATTTCCGACATGGGGGAGGGGTCATGCGATCCGAGGGTCCAAGTAACTTGGAGGAAAATCTCTCTTATACTCTTCTCGGATCGCCTTATATTCCTCTCGGATTGCCTTATGACTTCCAGGAGCAAAATATATTTTTTTCCAAATTTGTTTATTTTACTCTATCCTTCAGCATAGTCTCCGATGAGGTATCCTGAGAGAAAAGATCGCTAAGTATCACGATTGTTGCACACCTATTTTGCCTCTTTTACATTCACCGTTTTAAACACGCAAGTCTAGTCTAGGTATCCGAGTACTCTTGACTCCTCCTATTCGAAATTCCCGACCCGAAACCTACCTCGACCTACCGCGATCCCTTTTAATGTTAAGTTTCGCTTTAATTATTTGTTTCTTAATTTAGTCTTCACTCATTATCCAAACATACCCGAGCCATCAAAGTATAGCCTTATTCATATTTGTGATAAGATCATCTTTATAAAATAAAAAAAAAAATAAAATATAAGTCACGATAGCCGAGTTGTTGGGTGGTCGGAATTTCGAGTCGAGGGACCCGAGTTCGATCCCCAGGTAGCAGTACCAATGAGTTTTTCAAAAACTTATGTACGAATTTCATCGTTGGCTTTGACATAAAGGCGGCGACGGGCTCACCACCTGTCACGTTGTCCCGAAAATATCTTCGGTGGAAGGTGGGTCAAAGGGACTTAATTGTCTAGACTTGACCTCTGTCTACCCCTGTATTGGGAATTGCGTGAAGATATTTTTATAAAATAAAATAAATAAATACCTTCACCCAATTCCAAATACGGGGGTAGACAGAAGTCTAGTCTAGACAATTAAGTCCCTTCGACCCACCTTCCACTTAAGATATTTTCAGGTCTACGTGACAGGTGGTGAGCCCGTCGCCTTCTTTATGTTCAAGCCGACGATATAATTCGTAAATGTTTTTTCAAGTTTTTATAAAAAAAACCCATTGGTACGAGTCTGCCACCTGGGGATCGAACTCGGGTCTCTTTACTCGAAATTCCGACTACCCAACCACTCGACTGTCGTGACTTTTTAATATCATCTTTCGGACCTTTTTTTATGTTTATTCGTCAAATAATGTATACAACTAACTACTTTATTAAAACAACTAACTAATCATGTTTTGATCGATGCTAATATAAAGACATAAAACTTTTTAAATTATGCAACAGTGTTATGTTTGTGCTGCCAAGACATTTCATCAAAACTTCTGCCTTCACAACACTAGGAGTTGAATTAAATGCCACAGTTCCTAGCTACAATGTCAAAACGTTACATTGTTAAGTCGGGACATCGCAAACAAACTAAAAGCGGACTCCTAAACTGAATTTAGCGCTAATCTCATCTCGACACGACTCGTATACTTGGTATAGCGTACTTATTCGTTGATACGTACAAACGTACACACGAACTGGTGACCGCTGCCAAGTTATGTTGTTGTAGATTCTATCTTCAGTTTGTTTGTGAAATGTAATTATTGTGTCGAGTTTGTGCAGATAGGTATTTAAATGTGTACGTATCTATGTGTACATACATGAACACATAACGTCCTGAAATTTTCTATAAAGAGTATTGTTATGCTTGGTGAGCGGATTGGCGATCGCATAAACAGATGCTTCACACTTTAGTGGCTGCTGCCCATCATCGGCCAGCTTATATTGCTGCAGTTTTTTCGAAGTAGTTATCAGGCCATCTGTCGATAGTCATTGATATTGTCAAGGTTTTTCCCTTAGTCGTCTCTTACGACACCCACGGGATGAAATGAAATGGCATTTTATTAGACCGATACCACTACGTCAATTTAAAATTAGTATAAAAATTTTATTGTGTGCGATCTGCACACAATAAGATTTTTATACTAATTTTAAATTTGTAAACGTTACAAATGTATAAAAGTATTTATATCTAAAAATTAATAAATGAATAATTTCACGCATGGACTATGCGTGAAGTTATAGTGTATATGTACTCGTATATACCGACAAGGTAGACAGAGAGAACGATCATCATTTAACAGTGGTAGAGCCACGCATCAGCTTTTGTTGTTGCATAAATGGGCCGGCTCGACCGGAGAAGTACCTCGACCTCACAGAATACCCGCGTGAAGTAGAAGTCTAACAAACTTCTGCGTTTCGTCTGGTGAGTGCAGGTAACCGGAGGCCCACACACCCCTCTCCCCCAATTTTCGGGGGGAGGGGCACTCTAAGGCCGGTAACGCATCTGCTATGCCTCTGGTATTGCGGGTGTTTATGGGCGGCAGTAATCACTTACCATCACCTGAGCCACCTGCTCGTTTGCCTCCCATATTCTATAAAAAAAAGATCACCTGTCACAATTTTATATACAAAAGTTGAATTTCATATATGTTGATTTCCTTTCATTTATAACGATTTTTTAATTTTATATGTGTTAATTGATGCCTTATGGTTAAGATATAAGAATGCACTACCCCCTTTATTCCCGAATTCTAAATCACAAGGCTTCGTCATCAACGACTATCGACAAATGGCGGAATAACTACAAAAATACCTGTGACATTGTTATAACCATTAAAGTTTTAAATTGGATTATAATAAAAATTTCTATTTATAATTTTATTGTAATCTATGTACATATTAGGTATTTCGGAAATTCATGCGTTTGAAATTAGCACATAACATAACTGTTTTTTCTGGATAAACAATATTCTGTGTTCTTTCAGGGTCTATGCTACTTGCGTAACAAATCTTATTAAAGTAGGTTTAGAAATTTAGCCGTGAAAACGCAACAGACAGACCGGTACATTTACGTTTATGATTTTAATCCGTATTCATGAGTTGTAACGTCGGAAGAGAAGTATGAACATTTTGAAAACAATTATAAAATGGAGGGAATGTAAGTTGGACTAATTATTGCAGAGAGTTGCTGCTGAACAAGTTGTTAACATGCAGAAGTGGAGCCAGCTTTGTTTAATCTCTCATGCAGGAGTGCCTATGTTTATTTTAATATTATGATTGTTCGAATTATTCAAGCTGGATTATGGTGGATCGTTTTAAAATACATGCATGGATAGGCAAAACAGTCTTTCGTCTTTACAGCTTGTGCCGACGTCTGTGTCTCTATATTAGAAGCTCGCTGGCATCGGACAATTAGCACGAAAGATGTACATTTGTTCCTGATATCTCACTGATACAGGGGATATCCTCACCAGGTCACGAAATGTCGTTCTAGTGGGAAACTACCCCCTGTACATGATTTGCTATTAGCCGATCAATTGTCCTCCCCTGAATAGAAGCCATCCCTAAAAATATTTACAAAGAAGTACCGCCTATAAGAAGTCATTCTAGAATATTTCTTCCCCACCGGTTTCCAATTCCATGCCAATAGTAACAACTTAAACGATTACTCATAACGTAACAAAAGCGTATGAGTAATAAAACAATTTTATTAAACTGTTTTTATACAAAAACCATTACAGAATCTCCGCTACTAAGCACTTAGTACGTAGTTTTAAACTTCTACTCGAGGCACCTCGTCGAATCGCGTCGATCAATCAAAATTATTCTACCAATAAATCTACGAACTCATACCGTACGGAGGCTATGATATTTATAGCCAACGACTTTCTTTTATTCTATCAGGGTCAAAAAAGTCGCAAAACCCGAGTGGTTGGATGGTCGGAATTTCGAGTCAAGAGACCCGAGTTCGATCCCCAGGTGGCAGGCTCGTACCAATGGGTTTTTCTAAGACTTATGTACGAATTATATCGTTGGCTTGGACATAAAGACGTCGGCGGGCTCACCACCTGTCACGTTGTCCTGAAAATATCTTCGGTGGCAGGTGGGTCAAAGAGACTTAATTGTCTAGACTAGACCCCTGTATTGGGAATTGCATGAAGATATCTATCAGGGTAAAGAACCATGGTCAGTTTTATTAAAGTACAATCACTGGATGTGTACCATTGAAATTGTTAGCAATTTGAATTCGTAAATATAAATATGTTATTAATATTTTTTTTGTTTTAATGAAAACGACCGGAGTTGAAGGAAAAATTAGTGAAAAAATGTACATACTGGGAGAAAAGAGGTTTAGACAGTTCTCTCCTTTAGAACTACATTTCCATCACCCACCTACCTACATATAAATTATAGGTCCTTTACAAACCCGCATATCAACTACTTTGTGGATATATGGTCACCCCGCATTACAGCAGCGTGGAGGGCGTTCATCTGCTCTAATCACTCACAAGGAGAAACTTTAAAGAAAGGAGTTTGCCAAGCAGTGCAGATTCACAGGATGCCACTTTCCGTTTACTTTAGAGATTGTTGTATAGCACATATAAGAATATACAATAACATAATTATAATAAAATAATATATATGGTCGGAAAAGAGAACGTTGCCCAGGAAGAGAATAATACTATACCTGTTTTTGTAATGATTTAACGATGAGAAACTATCACATCTATTATGTTATATCAATATATATATATATATGTATATATATATATATATATATATATATATATATATATATATATATATATATATATATATATATATATATATATATATATATATATATATATATATATATATATATATATATATATATATATATATATATATATATATATATATATATATATATATATATATGTGTGTGTGTGCAAAATTTCGGCTTATTTCGATGTGCCATTGAAGCGTGATTAAGGAACAAACATCCAAACAACCAAACTCACAAACGTACACATTTTTATTATAATAGTAGGATAATATCCTTATTGATTATGCATGTTTTTATGCAAATCGAACATACTCACGCGCATACGCATTGATGATTGTTTTGTAAATCGAATCGTTCTCGTGTCGAACATTAAAAATCGGATCTCAAACTTTTGCCATACACTGATTGCTTCATAATAATTTATAGAGCGTAATCTGTGAGCCATCGAGCGTGCTATATTACTCATCGTCGGGCAACCAACTCAATTTACGGCTGATATATTCGGTTTTCGTGTATTAATCAGACTAATACGATTAAATCGTAGCCGAGTGCACATCGGACAGTCGACGGATGGAAGGAAAGAAAAAAATATTGAAAAAATAAGTAATGTTTTAAAAGCATTTCCCGATATTACTTTTTCTTTATTCACATAATTGCCGTTAACTACCCTTGCTTTAATATTTTTATATTAAATTTATACATCTAAAACAAATTTATTTGACAAACACTCATACAAACTGACATAATTCATCATACAAATATTTTGTCCCCAGCAAGACTGGCCGCGATTGGCAGCGAACCCTTGGCTTTGAAGGCAGGACCACCAACTTGCCTATGGGGTCCGATGATATTGATACATAGTAATAAGATTTTTCACGAAAAGTGTTATCTGCAGCCCGTGGGCCAGCAAAATACTTCCATCAAAGGTTAACAATGCCTTGACACCCTAGTTGAACACCACATAGCCAGCAATTGCACTGTCTCTAATAAATAAAATAAATAAATATCTTCACGCAATTCACGCAATTCGACCCAACTTCCACCGAAGATATTTTCGGGACGACGTGACAGGTGGTAAGCCCGTCGGCATTTTTATGTTTTTCCAAGCCAACGATATAATCGTTGGCTTGGAAAGTCCCTTCGACCCACTTTCCACCGAAGATATTTTCGGGACAACGTGACACGTGGTGAGCCCGTCGCCGCCTTTATGTCCAAGCCAACGATGTAATTCGTACATAAGTTTTTTTGAAAAAACCCATTGGTACGAGCCTGCCACCTGGGGATCTAACTCAGGTCCCTTGACTCAAAATTCCGACCACCCAACCACTGGGCTATCGTGACTTTACCTCTCTAATCGGAATACAAAAAAATAACGCTGTTATTTGGCAGCAGGTTGTTAGATAGTCTTACTGAGCCACGCAAAACTGAGAATTCCCCACATTTAATATATCATACCATACTTATATGTTTATTTTAAAGTAAAGTCGGGTTAGCTATGCCATTTACTAATCAAGAACGGCAGGATCGACGTTTATGGTTTTATTTATTGGATGTGTCTTCGTCCTAAATAGTAAAATACATTTTTTGAGGTCCTACGTGAACGAGTAGCATTGACACCGATTTTAATGGTGTCGCCTGATGTCCCGGGTTCGATTTCCGGTCGGGTCAGTATAAAACAGTTTTTCTATATTTTCTTGTCGGTGAACGAATTATTTGATTTGATTTGATCTGATTTCATGACACAAGTGCTTAAGCTGCTTACTTTGATATCAGAGCAGTGTAGCAATTGTGGCGATTGTGAAAATTTTCCCTTACGAGCGTGGTCTACCTTCAGCAGTAGACTATTGCACAGCATCTTGTATAGATATACCATGAAAAGAATTCATAATGTCTTTTTCACAGTATATTCTATAACTTATTAACCACTACGTCTGTATGTTCTATAAACACACGTGCGCTCATGTAGTGGTAATAAAAATAATTCGGAAGGCCAAAATAAAAGATATCTCTAGGCTCGTAATAAAAAAAAACTTAATTGAAATATAAAATTATAAATGATACGGAGCGAAAGTACTACTTAAAACAGTTAAGCGGAAGCAAGCAGAAAAGTTTTATTCTCGCCTAAAAATAGATTTAATTCAGTTTTTTGCTACGGCAGTAATAATTAGTGAAATTGGTGAAAGTGCACCGTACACTGCGCTGGATAATTAGTATAAACGTTGGAGTGTGCGCCGCGCCTACTCACAACAGCCGAGCTCACCACTCTACCCTTTTTTTCACCCCATACACCCCTTTTGCAGCAACAGCTATTACAATGTAAAATTCTAATTCTCTTGTTAAGTCCTCTCCTTTTTTTTTCTGATCACAATAAAAAGGGCTGACGCTGATTTTAAAGCGACAGAATACTGAAACAATTATCCAGGTTTTCAAATCAAATGACATTTATTCTCTATATAAATAACATACATTACATTCATGGATTTCAAATTTTCACCATTTCCTAATATAGGTAGGTATCTTATTAGGAATCCTAATTTCTAATAAGAGGACCTAATTTCTAATAACCTGCGGAGTTTCTGTGGCTTATTTCTTCTTCGTAAGCAACAGGCAAAAGAATCTCCGCATCCTCTTTTTTTTGTTATTTATTTTTTTCGAAAATGAAATACAATATTAAGCTTACACTATTTAGAAACAGCATGAGAACGATCCTGGTGTTACTATTATCAGATTCAATGACCTGTGTGCCAAGGCAGTGCTAAGGCATCTGTTGGTAGCCAGTTACATATCAAGGCTTCACCTAAGTCGCCCCTTACTACACTCATGTACTATAAGTCACGATAGCCGAGTGGTTGTGTATTCGGAATCTCGATTCGAGAGACCCGAGTTCGATCCTCAGGTGGCAAGCTCGTACCAATGGGTTTTACAAAAACTTATGTACGAATTACATCGTTGGCTTGGACATAAAGGCGGCGACGGACTCACCACGTGTCACGTTGTCCCGAAAATATCATCGGTGGATGGTGGGTCGAAGGGACTTAATTGTCTAGACTAGACCCTGTCTACCCCTGTATTGCGAGTTGCGTGAAGATATTTTTGTATGCAGAGAAAGAAAGTCTCCACATGTGTGGAATACTCACAACTCTAGTCTTGCTATCTGTCTGAAAAAAGTCTGTAGTGTATTTTACAGTAAGCCTTTTTAATAAAGTTTCTTTAACAAGCTTTTTAAATTATTTTGTTATTTTGCCAGTAGGTTGCAATTAATTTAGAGGGATTTTATTTGTCACTTTAAAGAGCTTGTCTTTATTTTAAAATTATAGAAAAAAGGTTTTAAAGCATTTAAATATGGAATAATATACTGTGATATGTGACATATTATGTGTGTTTAACGCATATAATTTTTATCTGCTGCAGGCTCACAATCTATCCGATTGTCGCAAATAAGTTTCGGTGAAATGTGAGTTGAAAGAATTTCATATTCTAGACCTCTGTCTAACACAATATGGGAAGACATAACAAATATTTAGTATTGACAATACCGGGGGTTGGATGATCAGGCTTCGTAGCAGGAGACTGCAGCTTACTTCCCATATGGAAGTCTCGTACCAAAAAGTTTTTTTTAAACATCAATTAGTTAACTAACACACTAAGGCGGTAACAGACTCACCCCCTTTCTTATTTTTCTCTTTATTTGGATCAACAAACAGTAAACACAGTATGTACTTAAAACAAAAGTGTATCAAAATATAATAACGATAACTCCAAGTTTTATATAAAATTTTAAACTACATACAATAATTTGTTGCTAATATACTGTTTAACATATATTAATTACAGAGTCGTCATCAAAATTATGTTTTAAAATGTTTTAATTTTTTTTTTACACTTTTAAGCAATTTTTAAATGTACTAATGCGAGTAAACATTATGTCTAAAGAAGAACAGTATCTGTTGTAAGCAGTGATTAGTCGATATAATGGCGATCGTTTGCCAGCATTAGTGCGACATAAAGTCGTAAAAAATAACTAACAAGTATCGGAATATGTCTATAGGGCACACGGTAACATAATTTATTATTAAGTAATACTTGTCTTAAATAAACTTTGGTAAGATATGGGAACTAGACCTCTAACCACCTTAGTATTGTAAATGTAGTTATATTCGTTGACCCATATAGAATCGAAGACCGAGCGTCATTGATATTATCACCATCATCATAACGGCCTATAAAAGTTCATTGCAAGGCATAAGTTTCTCCGGTACGAGAGACGTCCCTAAAATCACCAGTCCACTTGACACCTTGAAAACCGGTGTGTCCGCCACTCGACCACGGAGGTCCACATAACTCTCTTTACTCGTATGTACTCGGATAAACGATTATTTCACGATCATTAACGTTTCCGTTACTAATTCGCGGTCTCATATCGAGAGCACCATTAAATCTCTCGATTGCTCCCGAATTTAAATCAAGCTCCCAACTACCACAACGCAAAGTACAATCACACGTGCGGATTGTATAGATATTTTGATTCTGTCTGTACGTACGGATGTCGGTGTGTTGGTAAATCTGGCAGTCAGTCGTGTTAATTAAACGTTTTAACCGCGAATCATGTTTTAACTGGATACAGCATTAACAATTTCCAATATTACAATTTTTACTGCTACTAATTTCGAGTATTACATAATCTACTACTGTTACTGTTGTGGTTGTTTTTTTTTTCATATCTTTACGGATCTTGTCAATAGGCAGAAGTCTAGACAATAATTTCCTTTCGGCTCAACTTTTACTAAAACCTATTCTGGACAACGTAACAGATGGTGAGTCTAACCCGCCACTTTTAGCTTCGAAGTCGGGGTCTTTAGTAACAATGCTCACGGGTTACATTCATCTCAATAAGTTACTTTACTCTATTTTTAGTGTTATTTCTTTGTTTCGTATAATCTCTATTCTTTAGGGAAATTTACCTTCACAACCAAAAATAACAATCAAATGGCGTTATATACAAATATGTATCTAAGTTAATATATATTGGATAGTATGCTGACTGTGAAATAATAACGTTAGTCATTAACTGCAGTTCGCCTATTATCGTAAGCCACTTCAGGTACAAGCATTGGCAATAACACGTAGCGTATTAGCTACGCCGTAGCATCCGTAGTACTTATGAGGCATTTTATCGTATACTTATTCTACCCTTTCTATCTATTCTACCTTTTCTGAGTCGTGAATACACGGCGTACGGTTGTACGGAATTGATTACTCCTTGGCGCAGAAACAGTCTACAGATTTAAACAGTAAATATATTATAGCATCTTTTTTCTAACCCTTGTGCTACTACTTCATGTAAAGTTAATTTCATAACGTGAGAGTGACAAATGGTGTCGCAAGCACTTAGATTCCGGGTTCGATTCCCAGACAACTTTTTCTACATTTTCTTTTGTCAGGGTGTTTGTAGTAACTTCTTTGTTTCTGTTTCGATAACACAAGTGCTTTAGAAACTTAATTTAGCATCAGAGCAATGTATCTGATTCTGTACTATATGTTTATTATTATAACTTTAATGTGCCTATTCCAGTATGTATTACGAATCGGTGTAAAGATACGAGTGTTCGTTGTGTGCTTACACACAGCAGGACAATGCGTACTTATACATACGAGTATGTAGGGTTTTTCCGTAATTGGTTTTCGATTTAAAGGCGCGGGCAAATGAGAGCGCTCTGTTATGGTATTATTTATTATTGTAACTTGTACATTGTTACAGCATAATACGTACATTAATTTTATGCTAGAGACGCGTGCACACCGGTCCCGGGTTTGATTCTCGATCAGGTCAATGTAGAAAACGCTTTTACTACAGTTTCTCGGATCTGGTTTTTTGTGGTACCTGCGTTGTTTTTGATTCATATTTCATTCATCATTCATTTCATATTTCAAGTGGTTAAGCTGCTTACCTTGGGATCAGAGTATGTGATGTTGTCCCGATCTAGCCACTGAGGATACCCCACTGAGGTAGAACCTCTTGTCCCTGAAGAGCCAGCAACCAACTCTCATAGCTCTTTATGAACAACCACATTTTGGTCATGTTCTCTTTGTAGTACATTTACAATTTTATCTTTAAGTCGCCTATCCTACCTATCGCATAGTCCCAAAAGTGACATAGTAGGTATGGCGACAAGATATGTACGTTTTTTACTTATGTATACATGGATAAAATTTTTCTATTTTTTTTATAATTTAGTAAGTAATTGACAAATTTTGCTTATATCCTAATGTGCAAGAGGCTTCGTAACACAACGTTACAGGTTCGAGTCCACAGTACTTTATTGTCGCGAATCACAGATTCTGACTGATCTGATAAAAGCATGAAAACATACTAAGAATGTAACAGGAATATAAGAAATATTTTAGCAATATTAATATTATATTAAAAACAAATCTACTGACTCGGATGATTTGGTTTCGAAGCCGCTCCTCAGCCGTTCAACAGCTCGATATGACTTACATGCTGTATCTAGTGGTGAAACATAATGTTCATGGTGTTAAATACCTTGACGGTAAATTTTAAAAATTCAATAAGTTTTAATGGTGAAACTTTTTTATTGATGCAGGCGAGCTCTATTTCTTTATAAATCATCAACTACAAGCGCCGACGTGTCTAAATTTTTGTTTCCATTCTCCGTGCAACGTAAAGTCAAATGCCATTAAAAGTTTTAATGACTTGGAGCATTCTTTCGGGCGCTCTCTTCGAAGTGGTATTAATTAAAAAAGAGAGCTGGGATCAAGCGCTCGCGGGTTTCGGGCTTCAGCTAGTTGCACTGAGTAAACTTACAAACGCTAAGGATTAAGAACAAAAGTTATTCTTTTATATTGGCGTTTTTAAAGCATCTTGCCTGATATTAATCAAGGAATGAGTGCAAGTTCAGTATAGCAAAGTAACAATGGCAGATTTATGAATTTCACACAAATATCTACAATGTCGAAAGAATACTTATAGCAGAGGAGGAGCCTTGTAGAAGATTGTAGACATGAGAATCATAAACAAAATGCTATATCTAGCATATCTAGCTATATAGGGACATATCATACATACATAAGAGATACCAAAGTAAGTAGCTTAAGCACTGGTGTAATGGAATAGAAAAAAACTAAGGTACCACTATTACACAGACCCGAGACAAACTAAGATTTACCAATCTCCGTGGTTGATTATCTTGCACATGCCGATTTTTAAGCTCTGAAGTTGAGACATGCGGTTTGATTCCAAGATGGGTCTTTCTAATATTATACTTTTTTATATCGTCTCGAGTCTGGGTTTGTAGTACCTTCTACATTTACTACTGTGTTAAAATACTACTGTCACCACTACGTAACATTCTACGATCATTAAATTAAAGAGAAATAATGTTTTTAAAATTTAAACATCAACTGACACGCTCGTGTCAGTTGATATTTTCAAAACATTTTTACTCTTGCGTAATTCTCCGTGCATATTAATATCGAATGAGTTATATTAATATAGAATATAATGTACTTGAATTAAATAAGTATTTTTGAGATTGATGTGTTAATTGATATCATTCATGATGAGATTGATGTTTGATGTTTATAAATCAATGATAGTTATGACTATTGCAAATTATTGGAGTCAAAATACGCTGCATAAAGCTATCGTAATTTTGTGTACAGATTATAAGAACCTAGCGTGTAAAATGTGTAAAGATTACTAGAAGCGTGGCGAGTAATTCCTTCCTTACAGGTGAGACCAATGTCTTTCAGTGGACTTTTACGGTATGCATGTATTTGTACGTATAAAAGTAAATGGATAAAGTTAATACGAGGAACATACATAATTTACGATTAGTTATATTCTTTACTACACTTTTCTGCGTTCGTGCTTCTGAACCAAAACTTTCTCGGTTAAAAAAATATTTTATCATCACGCATTTTCCAACAATTTTTCGAGGGGTAGACATAAATCTTGAAATTAAATTATTTTCAACCTTTTACAGAATTTTTTTTAAATAAATAATGTAGTCGTCCGTGTGTGACTTGGGGCTCTTCATTTCACATTAAGGTAGTGGTTATATGAAAAAGTTTAAGCTGATACATTCTTTTTACTTACATATTATGTTCGTAGATATAAGCAATTATGTTTTATATAAAACTATTATGTACGAATTCTATCTAGTTTTAATAAGTTCTAGTTTTATTAAATTTTCAGGTGGTATAGCCATGTGAGACAAGGTCCTTAACGTCTTATTGGCATAGCTCTGGCCACAATTGTCAACTTCTTTCACGTTTCGTTTTTGAACTGATCTAGCAAATTCAATCCTACCATTTCTTTCCGCCATACTCCAGTTGCAGGTCTGTTAGAAGAATAAATTTCTTAAGAACTAGGCAGTATCTTTGTACAAACGTTTTCATTACGTTATATTTCTTCTTTAATTTATATTTGTGTGGCCTTTCACTCTAAAATATATAAATACTTACTTACTAATATATAAGTAATTACTTACTTATCTTCACACACAATCCCTGACGGGGTAGCCAGAGAGAACAGATCGCCAAGTGTCACGATCCCTACATACTTCTTTCGCTTCTTTCAGATTCATCATCTTCTTCATACATGCACGTCTAGGAATCTTCTTCATACATGCACCTCTAGGAATCCGAGTACTCTTGACCCTCCCCTCTTCGAGCAATTTGCTCACATGGTCTTCGAAAGTTAGTCTCGGTCTACCTCGACACCTTTTAATATTAACTTTCGCGCTATATATTTTCTTCACCATTCGGTCTTCACTCATTCGCTCAACGTGCCCAAACTATCGAAGCACGCCCCTATCCATTTTTGTGACAAGGTCATCTTTCAAACCTGCCATATTGCGAATCTCTTCTTTTCATTTTCGGTCGGCCATGGTAAGGCCGCACATTTTACGAAGAGATCGCATCTCCACTGCATTCAACCTGCTTTTATGCTTCTTCTGGCATACCCAAGTTTCGCTGCCATATAACAAAGTCGGTACCAACACTGCGTTATGTATTGCAAGGCGTGCAATTTTCACTACGCCTTGCCTTTTGACTAACGCCGTCAGGGCACCATTGACTTTGTTCCCGGCAGCGACACGCCTGTCCACATCTAAATCACATCTTCTATCCCGGCTAAACGCACTCCCCAAGTATACAATTTCATTCACCTGTCCTAGACATTCTTGATTTACCCAAATTTCGCACTTCGTTCTTTCTTTTAAATATATAAATAAATATTAATAAGGAAAATATCTCAGTGTGAACTTGCCCTTATGCAAATCTATACGTTTGCGAATGAATAACCTTTTCAGTCATCATATTCAATTCGTCGGGCCAATGTCAGATATCTTTTAGACTCTCTGTGACGAACGGAATTATAATATCGCTGAATTCAATTTATTCAATAGAAAAAACGCGGCTGATTGTAGGAAAAATTTATTTAAATGGATAAATGATTTCTAAGAATGTTTTCGTAAATTTTAAATAGATAGATTTAATTTTTTTATCTTATCCGTTACCAATACTTGGGAAGACAGAGTTTGACTCACTTTTAACCGGGATTATTTGGGATAACGTGACTGTTTTCAGCCTATCACCATCTTAGTGTCCAAGCCAACGGTACAATTACTACATAAGTATTCATTTAAATATCAATCACTTGTGTCACATTAATATTTACCATACAAATGTTTGCTCCTAGCGAGATTCGAACCTCTAACCATTAGCTTCCAATCGAAATTATATGTTAGCTTTAAATAATAAATAAATATCTTCACTCGATTTCATAGGTCTAGTCTAGGCATTGAAGTCCCTTCGACCCTCCCCCCTTCCACCGAAGATATTTTAGGGACAACGTGACAGGTGGTAAGCCCATCGCCGTCTTTATGTATTTATGTCCTGTAGTAAAAATATAATGTTAACAAAACTGAAACCTTGCAATAAATTCTCTGTTTACTCTAGTTATATTTAACTGCAGCTTACAGCGTAAGAACATCGTTCCTGCACTAAAAAACAGCCATGTATTGTTTTTGTTTGTACTACGTCTGTGAAAGCCATTCAACATAGAGCGTGTGACTTCCTTTACGTTTTATCGACAGATGCGATCTATATATATGGAAAGTTGAAAAAGGCTCCAACATATATGGCGTTTTCATAAAATCCAGCGACAGTTAGAGGTACGCGTGTAACTTTTGTTAAGCTTTATCATTATGCCTTTCCTCTGGGCGGGGTAGGCATAGGTCTAGACAATTTTTGTAATCCTACATAAATCGTAAGTTTTGAAAATACTTATTAGTACGGTCCTATCTTACTAATAAGTTTTATCTTTCTCCTGGATCAAACTCGAGTTCCGATCAAGCAACGACTCGGCGATCGTGACTTTAACTATTAAACCTTTGCACTTTAATAAGATTAACTTGACCATGTGAATAATGAAACATAATAGCCTATAGCTATTTTTTCCTTTGCTTTTTTTAATTGTCTTATTTAAAAAAAAATAAGGTATATAACATCCACTGCAGGACACAGGGCTCGTCCGTACAGAAGGGTTAGCACAAAGCACTCTGAGCATCTTTGAGCTTCCTTATTCGGCCAGCAGTAAAAGACCACATCTCGTACATAACGTACAAAGTGGATAGGTTAAAAAATTTTACGCCTGTTATTAGGTGTTGTAAATCTGAGTGATAAGAATACGATTAGTCTTTAGATTTTCTTTAATGAAATATCTTCACTCCATTCCTAATACTGGGTAGAGAGAGGTTTTAGACAATAAAGCCGTTTCTACGTATCTTTTACTGAAAACATTTTTTGGGGGACAAGACAGGTGGACAACCTGTCGCCGTCTTTCAAGCCAAGGATATAAATTATGTTAAGTTTTTTATAAAAACCTACGACTCTACCACCTGGGGATCGAACTCTAGTCACTTGACTTAAATTCTGACCTACGGATATCGTGACAGTAAAAAAAAGATAAGCCTGTTAATAGGTGTTGTAAAACTTTAAATTTTTCGATGACACTTATAATTATAAGTACACACTGTATAATTATAAGTGTCATGTCACAAATGTACATGTACATGACCACATCATATACAATATTCTTATCTCAAAGTAAGTAGCTTAAGTTACTGAGGTAAACACTTGTGTTACGGAATCGGAAACCTCGTAGATACCACAAACACCCAAAGTAAACGTAGTTTTCTACATTTTCTCATCTGGGAATCGAACCCCTCTGGGAATCGACCTCTCAGCTGGTGGCACCATGAAAACCGATGTATACGCCACACGTCAGGTTGTCCTCGTTACTTATGTATTAAACAATTACATGTATTTCATAGGACAGCACGGCGGAAGTTAAACTGAACTATTCATGTAACAAATCAAAAGCGGCAAATGCAAAAACAATTGTGCAATTAGCATCACACGCTCCGCTGGCATTGGCTTGGCAAGCTCCGCGATACATCTTACAACTTGCACCTAGGCAAGTTTGGCAATTAGTTATTTCACTAACTTAGGCAAGCAGAGCTCCAGAAGTTACTGATGGTTATTTTATGTTGTTAGAGTTTAAAAGTTAACAAGATAACATTTACTTTCCAAGTGTGTAGGGTGGTCGGAGTTCGATTCTCGAACCTCGGTGGTAGTCTCATACTAATGAGTTTCTTCAAAACGTACTATTTATATGGCATCGAAGTAAAGATGGCGCCGGACACGTTGTACTAAAAAAGTCTTTGTTGGAAGGTCGGTCGAAAAGACTTAATTATCTGGACCTCTGTCTACTCCAGAATACAGAGGTATTAGGAATAGCGTGAAAAAAAAATAATTTATATTTTTAAATATAAATATCTTTAAGCCATTCCTAATACAGGGGTAGACAGAGGTCTAGTCTAGACCATTAAGTCCCTTTGACCCACCTTCCACCGAAGATATTTTCGAGACAACGTGACAATTGGGGAGCCCGTCGCCGTCTTTATGTACAAGCCAACGATGTAATTCGTACATAAGTTTTTGAAAAACCCATTGGTACGAGCCTGCTGAACTCGGGTCTCTGGACTCGAAATTCCGACCACCCAACCACTCTTAAGCCACCCAAACACTATTAAGACAAGACAAGTAGTTGTAACTTCAAACTTCTCACTAATTTCATGCAAAACTAAAACATTTAGTCGCAAAATTAAATTTATATTGTATCATAATAAACTAAATAATCAAAAACAACTAAAATCACGGCAGTGTGACTGCGAACTCATCCCACTCACTACGCTGAAGGCCCACCGACAGATCCGAAACTAGTCGGTACCTACATCGATTAGACGTGAGTTTAGCCGTTTTCAATTTATTAATGTCGAATCTCTACAATAAAAAAATCAGTTATCTTTTTTCGAATAGGATTTGTAATTTTGATCTTAAGCGGAGAAGTTCTAGGTATCAACTTTCCGTGCCGAGATGAAATATGATGTTTTCATCTCATCCTTATCCGACGTTGCTGTGGTTTTAAACTATTTCTGGACCACACTAATCTCGTGCAGACTTACGCCTGGGATTTCACCGGCGGTGTCTGCACCGATCAGCTATTTGGCACGAAGCCAAGATATCAACAATATGACGAGTAGTCGTATACTATTCTACTTAAAACTCTTCATTCACTTTAAATTTTCAGCTTCAGTTCATGAATTGTTAGAAATTCGAGTTTTACGAATTGTGGGAACGCTTTGCGAAGAAAGTCTGATAGCTTCGATTCCTTTTCGAGCTCAGCGGACCTTCAAATATCTGAAATATTATATTTTTGAATATTTATAAAAAACAAGTCCCAATAGCCGAGTGGTTGGGTGATCTGAATTCGAGCCTAGAGACCCGAGTTGAATCCTCAGGTGATAGGCTCGTAAAAATGTTTTTTTTTTTTTTTTAAAACTTATAAACGATTTATAATTTTGGCGACAGGCTCACCACATGTGACATTGATCCAAAAATCTTTTCGGTGAAAGGTAGGTCGGAAGGATTTAATTGCTTAGTCCTCTGTCTGCCCCAGTTTTGGGAATGGGGTAAACATTTTTTATTTAAAATATTAATTCAAAGCCGTGTGATGTCGACCTAAGAATTTACAACCTTCTTCCCGAGGTTGTTGTAAGAGGTAAATGGTCATAGCTATTTTCAAGGGTTTTCCCTGAGGAAAAACGCCATTCAAAGACAGTTAGCAGGGTAACCGTCTTGAATAATACCAAAGGAAAATTTAACGGACTGGTGATGAGTTGAAGCATTTGTGGTGCGAGTTGTCTAGAACTGTGAATGCCTGACTGTGGTCTATTGTGGGTGGCGATTATAAACAGTTCTATTTACGGGAGAAAACTATAATCCTGTAGTGAACTTTTAGAAGATGTTAAGTAACTATAGTAATCCGATTTTATTACTTTCACACTATATTAGTGACATCAAAAATATAGCATAGTAGTTCTATAATATGTTTTAATAAGCGCAAAAAAAGAAACAAGAAACAGGATATTAATATCGGGTGAAGTAATGAGTGAAGTTTTATTAATGTAAGTATATACTTTATTGTACATCGCGGAACATTAAATACAGGTAATAGAAAGAAAGAAATACTTAGAGGGAAGGTGACGAGGCGAACGCTAATGAATGATCTCTTCCGGATAACTTCAGGGATTAATGAAGCACAAAGAACTTAGTCACAAAAAACATTTAATTCTCTTTTATGACGCCGACAATGCTTACGTTTATTTAAACATTGAATTTTACTCTTTTTAAAGTGAGTATTGCAAAATAACTTACGAATAGCATCTTTAAAATTAAACTCTGTCAAAAAGTATTATTTTCAAATTAAGTAAGAAATTAATTTACGTCATTCCCAATACTGGTGTATAATATGTAGGTTTAACTTCAATATAATTAAATACCATTACCTTATTATGATGAAATAAAGTTGTTGCCTGTGAATTCCCATACCTGGGCAAAAGCCTTCTCTCAAATATTTGAGAAAAATTAGAGCAGGGAAACGTCCACCACGTAGCCGAGTGGTTGGGTGGTCGGCATTTTGAGTCAAGAGACCCGAGTTTGATCCCCAGGTGGCAGGCTCGTACCAATGGGTTTTTCAAAAACGTATGTACGAATTATATCGTTGGCTTGGACACAAACACGGCGCTGGGCTCACCACCACTCACGTTGTCCCGATCTTCGGAGGAAGATGGGTTGAAAGCCCTTCATTGTCTAGACTAGACCTCTGTCTACCCCTGTATTGGGAATTGCGTGAAGACATTTATTATTTTTTACGAGTTCTTCTTTGTGTCGGTTCTGAGCGTTTGTGATACAACACAAGTGCTTCTAGCTATTCACTTTGGGATCAGAGCAATCATGGGGAAATGTCAAGTTGTCCCTGTGTATGTACTTGTTACATATGTTTGTATTTATTTATTTAAAAGAAATAATGTAGACTGAACGGTGACTTATGATTTATTGCCTCAATGAATTACTTCATTGAGGCAATATATCATCAGTCAACGAACTAAAATTGCTTACATGCATCATCAACACAACTTGTAAAAGTCCAATCCAGGACATAGGTATCTCTCATACTGGAGTGTTTACCATAATCGCCACTTGACAAGCGCACTGGCGATCACACGATCGTACATCTCGCACCTTAGACGCTGCTATCCTTCAACTATCTGCTGAATATTGGTTTAGTATTTTTGGTATACATTTCCATAGTCAATAGCATTTTCGAGGCTTTTCCTCTAGCTGCGTAACCACACGGCATTATAAATGTACTCAATGTTAAAACAATTGCACAATCAGTATAACAAAATGTTCAATTAGCAGCGCTTTGGCAACGCGATGGATCCAACAATTTGTTTTAAAGTTTGGCAATTAGTTGTTTCGCTAACTTGGTCCAGACGATGGGCTCCTGCATATCTATTGATCTGCTATTTTTGAATCGGAACGTTTGAATTATTAACCGATTCGATATCGGAACAACCTTAATTAATTAAATCGATTTGTTACAAAGATGTTGGGATTAGAAAAACGCTGGAAATATAATTCTTTATAGAAAGCTAACATTACACTCGACAATAGCCGTGTTGGTTGTAGGTATAGTCACGGATGGTTAAATATTTATATGAATATTTATCTATGTATGCACTTCGATTACATCGTTAGATTGGAGACTAAGGAGATGATAGGCTCACCACCTGTCACGTTTTCCTAATTAAGCTTTGGTAAATATTGGGGCGAAAGGTGTACCAGGTTATATTAATATGGCGAATTTCTTATAATTTTTTTAATAATCTGAAAACTAATATCTGTGTTTTCATTCAAATTTTAGGTTAAGGAGTTAGAAAATAAAAATAAGAGAGGCAGGATGGCGGGAGAATTGATAACTACAGGCTACATAACTAAGTAAATAATTCATATGTGGACTGCTTTCCGTTTGGCCGTAGGTGTTAGAGGCATGCATTTAAGGGAAAGCTTTGAAAATAGCAAAGGCTACCGACAAACTAAGGAATGACCATCTCAAAAAGTACCACTCGGAAATTAAGCAAACCGGTAGACAGAAGCAGTGCGTGCAGGTGCGAGTCTTATGCCACTCCCATTGTTAATCCTGTTGTTAAGCGTGGTTGTAATTAAATAATTAATAAATAAATAAATTACAATTATTTCTCTGATCACAAAGTAAAGTGGCTTCTGTGTTATGAAATAGGAAACATCGAAGACATTACAAATACCATTTTGCTTGCTGACTTTTTTATACATAATTAGGGTTTCGCTTTAAGTGTTAAACCGCTGGTGAAGCCCTGTGAGACAGAAGGATAAGAATTTAAATGTTTTTAAGAAAGAAAGGTGTAGAATGCATTACCGTACTTCTATTACTAAAATCGAGGACATTGAGTAAAAAAATTCAATAAATAATTATTTGTTTAACAAATAAATAAATAAACATTGAGTTAGAAGTATAATTTCTGTCATATGTTGCCAGAGTCCCAACATGCCGTAAGAAAAGAAAGTATTAAAATTCCCAATAATGCATGTAAGATCCGGTGGCTTGGAGGTAAGAGCATCGCACGGTACGGTAGAGGCTCCGGGTTCGAAATCATTTTTTTCAGTTTCTCATATAGTAATAACAAAAAAATAACAATTAATCAAAATAAGTGTGAAAAAAGTAATTAAAACAATAACTGATAAGAAATTTCTAAAAAGATTTTAGTATCTAAGATCTAATTCTAATTTACTATTTTTTTTAATATTTAAGCATTTACCAATACCGGGTAGATCTAGACAACGAAAGACTTTTCAAGTCTCTAATTTAGTCTAGACCTTATCCGAAACCGCCACGTGACAGGCAGTGACCTTGCATCTACTTAGCGTCAAAGCCATTGAAACAAATAGAAAAATAGAGTTTCGAAAAAAACTCTTCCACCCGAATTTTCTTCTATAAATCGGACTCACTCAACTGATATGTTTTCCAATCACCCGATAACTCTACTATAATGGCTCCAAATAGATTGTTGTTGTAATATTCGATCCGTATCAGTTTCTCGTACAGGGGTAGGCAGAGGTCCAGATTCCGTTTTTTAAGGTAAGCAACACACCTATACTCCTCCTAGTGCTGATGCACGCGAGTCGGAGGTAATCAGATTATCGCTCAGATATCATCAAGTAAACCGATTCCTCTTTTACCATCACCTTCTTAAAAAATGTGTCGTAGTCTTACTAGATTAATTAGTAATTATTCTGACAGCTCTATAGCCTAGTTGGTTGGAGATTCGAATCCCGCTAGAGGCAAATATCTGTGTGATGAATATTAATGTGTAGAATGGAGTCGTGGACGTTTAAATGCATTATGTTAAAGATATATGGGTACGTATCTTATCACCATCCAGTTACCGAGTTATGAAATACATAGATAGATACATAGAAAGGGACTACGTCGCACACATTGCTCTGATACCAAAGTAAACAGCTTAAGCAATAGTATTATGAAATCAGAAACAGCGAAGGTTTCACACATAGACCCGATATAAATAAATAAATATCTTCACGCAATTCCCGAAACAGGGGTAGACAGAGGTCAAGTCTAGACAATTAAGTCCCTTTGACCCACCTTCCACCGAAGATATTTTCGGGACAACGTGACAGGTGGTGAGCCCGTCGCCGCCTTTATGTCCAAGCCAACGATGAAATTCATACATAAGTTTTTGAAAAACTCATTGGTACTGCCACCTGGGGATCGAACTCGGGTCTCTCGACTCGAAATTCCGACCACCCAACAACTCGGCTATCGTGACTTCACCGAGAAAATGTAAAAGTAATTTCCATATTGATCCTACTGGTTATCGAACACGGGATCACAGAGCAACGTCGTCCAACGATGTTGTTATCTATTATAAGTATGGAAGACCTGTGTGACGTATGTGATTGTCAAAAATATAGTTATCAAACAATTACTTCGAACATTAATAAATTGAAAAAGCACCATCAATTGCTCCGAACAAACAGGGGTTGAAAATTAAATCAAAGCAAACGTTTCGTTATTGTTAGTTTTGCTATCAAAATGTAGCGAAAGATAAATTAAATATAAAATGAAACCATAACAGACGATCGCATAGTTAAAAATAATATCATTTTACTATTTTGGAATTCCGTACGTACGGAATAGTGTTACGAAGCCTACCCTTTCGGACTGTTTGTCTTACTTTTGTACGATGGTACATTATTTAACTATGATGAGTAATTTTTCAAATCTAAGAATAGGCCTATACGAGCTCCGTGGACGAGTGGCGTACACACCGGTTTGGTACTCAAGGTATCGCCATCTCTGAGGTTCCGGGTTCAATTCCCGGTCGGGATAATGTAGTAAATTTTTTATATACATTTTCTTGGGCCTGTGTGTTTGTGGTATCTTCGTTGTTTCTGATTCCATATTACAAGTGCTAGAGCTGGTTACTTTGGGATCAGAGTAATGTATGTGATGTTGTCCCTATCTATGTATCTATTTATTTATTTTTTATTATTTTACGAGCCTTGCTCCCGGTAATACAACTCAGGTTCCCTGTTTCGAAACATAATCAAACAACCACCATTTATAATTTTTTAATTTTACCATATATTGGTATTCTTACTAAAAAATAACAATTAATTCTAGAAACCTAATTATATTGACAAATATATAATTCACTCCAAGGAATACGAGCTTAATGTCATCTATAAGAGCACTTAGTTAAATCGGGAATCGAATTCCATTTGTAGTAACTTGTGTTAGTGTAGCATTCGTTAGATTAAGCCAGGCCCGGTTGCCTGTGATAGACGCCCTCAGGGAGCGCCGGCGAACGCTTGCTCCTAACATTTAGACGTAAGGTACAAAATTAGAGCGATTTCGAGCGAGCTGAAAGACCAAAAAAAATAACTTCACTCGAGTGAAGTTATTTTTTTTTTAGACAGAGAAAAAGGATTTACGACTTTCCTTTTACCGAAGACTTTTCTTTGGGACAGCGTGACAGGTTCTGTGGTACCAACAATAAAAATGTAGTCAACAATAAAAATTGTAGATACGTTTTATTGATACGAACGTACCGCCAGGGGATCGAACTCTGGTCTCTTAACGTGAATTCCAATCACCCATCCAATCGGTTATCGTGATTATTTTAATCCCTGGATATTAATAAAGGAATTTTTAGGGAAAAAAGTAAAAAACGAGCGGTCATTTAACCGGATACTATGTAAATACTAACGTAAACCCGACCCTAAGAAAACTTAACCTATATGCCCTCTCAATTCAAAAAAGACAGTGGAAGTGTCGTTTACCTTGTATGCGTTAATTTTTCATAATCTTAAATTATTTTGCAAAATCATGTTTCAGGTATATTCCACAGTATCCTTTAAATTAATCAGGTTACATAATATATATATACATATAATATAATTAGGTCACAAACATCTGAACATAAAAATTTTCACATTTATAATATAAAAAATTGGGAAACTATGAAAAATATCAAAATTTATATCACTGGCCTATCCATAAGCCAACGGTTCAGTATATCACAATAGGCACAGCTACGTGTCGTATAGGCAAAGACATACGTACGTGTTGTTGACATACATACACACATAAACTTTTAACTAAGATACATTTGTTGTAACATATTTATATAATATTATTAATACTTTAATAATATGGGGATTAAGCAATCGCATTGGGGTTTTCCTGTAAAGATAGTGTACATTGGCAATAAATAAATAAATAACTAAAGACGGCGACCGGCTCACCACCGGTTACGTCGTCCCGAAAATCATCCACAGGACTCGGGTCATCCAACCACCCGTGAACTATGAATATTTTTTACGGTGAAATAAACACTTCGAAAAATATCAGACATACATTAAACAGACCGTTGACGGGCAACAGCTGCTATTTGAATGATCTAGTACTGCGATCGCCAATACGCTAATGAAAAGAAGCGATTATGTCAAAATCTATATGCTGCAATGTATGTGTGAGTAGGCTATAAAAATTTTAATATTAAAAGAAAGATTGCTCTTTTGGAACCGTTTCCCGAACAAAAAAAGTATCTATTTTAAAAAAAGGAATATAGTCATGTAAGTCACGATAGCCGAGTGGTGAAATTACGAGTTCAGAGACCCGAGTTCGATCCCCAGGTTGCCACTTGTACCAATGGGTTTTTCAAAAACTTATGTACGAATTATATCGTTGACATAAATATGGCGACGGGCTCACCACCTGTCACGTTGTCCCGAAAATATCTTCGCTAGAAGGTGGGCCAAAGGGACTTAATTGTCTAGATTAGACCTCTGTTTACTGTATTGGAAATAACTTGAAGATTTAAAAATTAAATTCGTTTTCTAATACTCTCAACTACTGTCTTGCCGCTATGTCTTCTAACATAAACCTCACACGAGACGAAATTGGACTCGAAATGATTGAATGCAGTTGTAAAAGCGACTCGCCTGAAATATCTGCGACCTTTTGTCTCAGATATATTTATTCCAGAAGAACCGTAATGAAGATGCTGTTATCAATATTATTCATACCTTATTGTTGTTTTATTTTAAAAGAGAAAAAGCAAATATCTTCATTCCATCCTCAATAATTGGGTTGAAATAATTCAAGACAATGAAGTTTTTACTGCCCACATTGCATCCAAGACATTTTTTGGGACAACTTCTCAGGCGGTGAGCCTGTCACCGTCTGTATGTAAGCTAACGATATAAATCGTATATTTAAAACATCCATTGGTACGAGCCTACCACCTGGGAATAGAACTCGTGTCTCTAGACTTGAATTCCGATTACCCGTTATGTTATCAGAAATAATGAAAGTACCCGAATACCCAGACCCACAACGAACCCGGTCAAAAAGTCCCGGAGTTGCACCCGGGGCCTCAGAACTGACACCATGTAAATCGATATGTACGCCACTCAAGCACGGAGTTTATCGCTAAAAGCATTATCAAAGGCACGGTTACATTATAAATTACAAAGAAAAAAAATAACTTCTCCTATTTTCAACAAGTTCCTCGGGGAAACGGTAAGAAAAGACCCGGGGCGATTGTGTGGGGCCGAAATAATGCACTACGTTCTTACAAGTTTAAATGTACTATCAGTATTCTCTGGCTTGTAGCGTGGAGATGCATTTTAAAAAGCTTTTTACATTAAAAACATTATAATACATGTAGTCAAGGTTGCTTAGTGGTAAGGCGATCGGAATTCGATTCAAAAGACCGGAGTTCTAACCATAGGTGGTAAACTCGTACTAAAGGTGTTTTGAAAAACTTATATACGATTTACAATCATTGGCTTGGACATAAAGGAGGTCAGAAGCTCACCATCTGTCTCATTGTCCCAAAAAACGTCTAAGGTGAAAGGTGGGTCGAAAGAACTTAACTGTCTAAACCTCTATCTACCCCTGTATTATGAAATACGTGAAGATATTATAATTATTATAATAGTAGGAATTTGATCTGTTAGATTTCCGGTAGATCGCTATATCCGTTATCTAAATTCAACGAACGATCTTAAGCGACACCTTCATACCTTCAATTTGTGAGCTCTTCTAAATTACAAAGGCCCTCACATAAATTGTTCCAATATTCCACGACACCATCGGCATGCTAAAGTTAAGTAGAGCTCATGTCAGACCGTAGCGTAAGGAATAATCTTTTGATACACACTTTTTATGAATGACAATAAAATTAATTTTATACAATTAATTTTATCTTCAAAATTAAATTAACACTACTACCTTTGATATTTTTACGAAATAATCGGAATTCGGCTTAAGAGACCCAAGATTGATCCCCAGGTGATAGGTTCGTACCGCTAAGGTTTATAGGAAAACTTATATACGATTTGTATCGTCGTTGTCTTGGACATGAAGACGGCGACATGCTCAGAGGAGTGAGTGAATGTATAAAAAAAACTTTTCGTCCTTTCAGTGGACGTAATGCATGTACTTTTATGAGATAAATTGTAATTGTTTAAATGTTGTTTTATATGTTTCAATATCTTTAGCCGGAATCATAGAGTGTAGAATGTAGAAACCACTCGGCTCGTAGTGTTTGTGGTACCTTCGTTGTTTCCGATTCCATAACGCAAGTACTTTAGCTACTTACTTCGGAATCAGAGCAATGTATGTGATGTCGTCTCTATCTATCTATCTACGTAGTAAACTTTCGCTTACGCGCTAGCTTACGCTAGATCCTAGATTGTATACGTCCACACGTATCATTTTAGTCTAACATCAAGTTTTAAAACATCACGACAGAACTTTCACTTGTAAATTACCAAATACTTTTACTGTTTACTAAACAATTCACTGAAGACGCGATGTCGAGTTGGTAGTGACTCTGCCTTCAAGGCTAAGGGTTGCGGATTCGAGTCTCCTAGAGACATACATTTGTGTGATGAGTGTGAATTTTATTACTCGAGTCCATTGTTTATACATACAAATATTTGTTTATCTTTATATGTATGTGTATGAGATTTATATATATGTAATTTGTATGTGTATGAGATTTATATTATATATATATATTACCGTTAGCTTGGATACTAAAATAGCGATAGGCTTTCCACTTGTCCCCTATATATGCTTCGGTGAAGTGGGTTTAAAAAGGACTTAATTATCTATACCCCATTCATGTATGAATGGGGTATAGATAATTAAGTCCTCCTGTTATACCTGTACATATCGGCCTGTTAACGTCCACTCAGGACAAAGGCTTCTCCATTAATTCCCTTCTGCCATAATCGCCTCGCTTGGCTAGCGGATTGGTGATCGCAGTAACAGACCACTCGCACCTCAGAAGCTACTGCCCATCTTTGTTCTGATAATTTTGGTCTGAAATTTTTAGAGATGGTTACGATATTTAAGGCTGTATTGTATGTGTATTCCCTGAGTCGCCTCTAACGATATCCTCAGGAAGAAAGGGAGTTATAATATTCTTACGCCGTTACCACACTGAATACCCCAGTATCAGGAAATTACTAAGAGATATAAGTAAATAAATAAAAGTATTAACTAAAAAAAGTACTGCCACAGTGTAAAAACGACACCTTCCGTTCACGTTCCGTCGAAGATGCGTCAGTGTGGATCGATGCCCGAATTCCAAGGCGTGCGTATTTTTCATTAGCGGTGAATTTCGAGCCGCCACAAAGAGAAATGGAATCGGATATATTACGAAAGAGGCCCTTTGTGCTCACAAACAATTCGTGATACCAGATTCACGGGGCTTTGCGTTATTTTCATTGCTGGCGCAATTGGAAGGTCCAGGTGGGATCGTATATTAATTTGTGAGCATGCCGACGAATAGATTTTGTTTTATTGCTCTGTTTAACTTTTATTTTCATAAAACAAAACTTTTTGGATGAAATTTGCAGCAGACTTTCTGTTGCAAATTGCGTTTTGCAATAGTCGTATAACTAAAAACGTTAAAAAGCCGTAAAACTGAACGAAAAATATTCATGTACTGTGATACCCCCAAGATTATGATAGTTACGTACGTACGTACTGGAGTATGGTAGTTACTGAGTATAGTTTTTTACAGGCCACAGTTGCTTTCCCGTTCGTTGCGACATATAACGTAAAAAATAAACAATAAAATTAATATGGAAAATCTTGAAACTATGAATAAAAGAAACTGGTTTAAAACTTATTACGGATGCTGTAAAGCAAATAATAATGTAAATAAAATCCGAAAACCGTTTTATTTAAAACTTATAATATTTAGTTACTTTAAGAAAAAAGAGTGCGTTTGTGTGTGTCCGAGCACGTTTATATATATGCAAAAAGAAATATGTATGAGAAACTATTTGGATGATTGAGTGCGTCAAACTTAACTGAGATAAAAAAAAGACATTTTTAGCTGAAACGAAAAGAGCTACAGTGCAAAGTAAGTGATAAGGCACAAAATTAAAATAACTTTGTACCGAAAATTGTTATGTTTAATCAATCAGTAGCCTAGTAGACAGGGCGGTTATTTTAGGAAGCGCGTGAACTAGGTTCAAAGCAGCACGTCTCTGAAATAAAAAAAGTCACGATAGCCGAGTGGTTGGGTGGTCAATATTTCGAGTCAAGAGATCCGAGTTCGATCCCCAGGCAGCAGGCTCGTACCAATGGGTTTTTCAAAAACCTGTGTACGAATGTAGATCGTTGGCTTGGACAAAAAGACAGCGACGGGCTCACCACCTGTCACGTTGTCCCGAAAAAAAGACCTTTGTCTACCCCTGTATTGGGAATAACGTGAAGATATTTATTTTATTTTATTTTATTTTATGTCTCTGAAATAATAGAAAAAAATAAGTTACAAAAACGTGTGTAGTCCAGCAGACCTCACTGAAGCTGAGTGGCGAACGTTCTCCGACTCAAATCTTCTCTCTTTAATATCAAAGAATATTTGAGATGAGGCTTTTGCTCAGTTGTGGGTACATACAGGCTGTTAGTTTTAAGTATAATAAATATGAAAATGAGACCGTATGAGCAAGCTCAAAGTTACACAGAATGCTATGGAAAGATAAGCTCGATGTCTCTCTGCGTAATAGAATCCGCAACAAAGAGATCCGCAGCAAAACCTAGGTCACTAACATAGCCGTAGCCGTAGCAAGCAGGACCCACGAGATAGAGTGACGACTTGCAAAATGTTGCGGGGTATCAATCGATGGATGTGATGATGAGAATCGTTCTTTGTGGAAAAACTTGGGACAGACCTATGTTCGGCAGTGGAATCTTAATACAAAAGTTAAGTGAGAAGAAGAAGAAAAAATAAAAATAATGTTGTTTCTGTTGCAATGTCTCTTTAATTATATTGCAAGTAAGTTCAAAAAATAAAAAAAAAATAAAAATGAATAAAATATGTTTTCTTTTTTCAATTGATGACTGTCCATACTTTATACACGTCAGCTCACAATACCCATTCCATCGACGAACAGAACAACAAAGACTCGTCCCCAATTGGTTCCTTACGAACATGTCCACAGTAATCGTAGATCAGGACTGACCAACTAACGATGTAGGCGCGGTCTGTTTCCACACAAAGCCACGATTTATTGAACTGAACAGTAATTGATAGGGTGCGCGTCGTAACAGCAATGCTCGCACACTTGTATATTACCAAACGAACTAAATCCTGTGCGTGATATTGGGTTTCGAGATTGAGAGTCATTAATTTTAAATTTATGTATCTATTATTGTTGACATATATACCTAGTCAGGTCATAAATTCTGTCACATGTTTAATATAAAATAATTGAAACAAGTTTATTCATTATGTAACCATTTATATACCAAAATGAACTTAACAAAACATAGATTCTTATGACACTAAAGTTTATTCAAAATGACCTCCGTGATTTTGAATACAGGCCTTCAATCTGCGCGGCCAGTCGTCTGCCGCAGCATGAACGAGGTCCATGTCAACATCGGCGGCTGCCTTAATCAAGGATATCTTGAGTGACTCCAAATTGGGATGAGGCTTTGAGCACGCCTTTTCCTCCAAGTGTTGCCATATCTTGTAATCTAACGGATTCAAATCTAAGCTGGAGGAGGGCCAGTCTTCGTGCCGGATGAAGTCGATTTCACGCGTCGCCAGCCAGACTTGTGTGCTCCTCTCTCTATCAGCTGGCGCCGAATCTTGTTCGAATACCCAGTGCCTGTTAATAAACATGGTATGAGAAACAGGTTCCACAAGGTTCGTCCGGACTGTATTTTGATACACAACTGCATTCGTTTTTACACCTTTCTCACAAAAATGTATCTCTGTCAAACCCCAATAAGAAACTCCCAACCATACCATGAGCGAGGATGGAAAATGCCCTCGTTGGACACGCGGAATATGGTTGCTCGCTTCTTCACTATTGTGTGCGTACACCTTATCATTTCCTTTGTTGTAGCTCTCTTCTACGGTAAAAAATTTTTCATCCGAAAAATGAATTTCCCGATAATTTTTTCCCGCGTACCGATTTAACAAAGCGCGGTATCTCTTCAGTCTCAGGTCCATTAGACGAGCATTCAAACGATGTCCTGTTTTTCTTCGATATGCCCGAAGCCCTAAGTCATTTAACACACTTTTCACCGTGGTTCTGCTTAACCCCATCTGAAGGGTAACAGTTTCTGCTTATGTTTTTATTATTCACAGCTTTCACAGCAGTATTTCACAGCAGTATTATTGCTGGAGTCGTAACAGACCGAGGGCGACTACTTCTTGACCTGTCATCTACACTAGAGTCTTCATTGTATCGTTTGATTGGACGATAAACGAATATTTTGGTAATATTAAAATTTTTCAGTATGTCAAAAATTTTAATTGGCGCGTAACCGCAACGATGCAACGCAATAACTGCAACACGGTCTTCTTTAAGCGTCCACTCCATATTTAAAAATGAGTCAAATTCTAAAAAGTATACAGTTTTATTTTCATGAACAATTCGAAAAAGTTTTTACTGTGTGACAATACTTATGACTTGACTGTGTATATATATATATATATATATATATGTATATATATATATGTATATATATATATATATATATATATATATATATATATATATATATATATATATATAAAGCGGATTGGCGAACCCACGACATTGCCTTCTGTCGCCGGTGTGCTGAATTTTCGTTTAGTATTTTCTAAAAAGTATACAGTTTTATTTTCATGAACAATTCGAAAAAGTTTTTACTGTGTGACAATACTTATAACCTGACTGTGTATATATTTATATATATATATATATATATATATATATATATATATATATATATATATATATATATATATATATATATATATATATATATATATATGTATATATATATATATATATATATATATATATATATATATATATATATATATATATATAAAGCGGATTGGCGAACCCACGACATTGCCTTCTGTCGCCGGTGTGCTGAATTTTCGTTTAGTATTTTTCTACTAAACGACGACGGGCGACGATCGGAGACGGGCTCGGTATGTGAGGGTTAATACTATGCCGAAACGATGAAAGATTCAAAAATGCTAATGTATGTATGTTATGGTGTAATGTAATGTACCTATATCGAAGAATAAATGATTTCATTTTATTAGATATAAAAACACGTACGCACTCAAAAAAATGGAAAAATCTAGATAGATAGATTGATATCTCGGAATTTTTCACACTTTTCAGAGGAACTATACTACTTTGCATTATTTTTCTATAAATCTTATGTCGTCACGGAATTCTTTCTTATATAAATTCCATCATAAGAGAAGATTTGTAAATTTAATAGTTTAATTCACAAAACATATGTGTCACAATAACACTACATAATTACTATATACACTATATGATATATATGTACTAATATTATTTTTATTATTATTATCTTCACGCACAATCCCTGATGGGGTAGCCAGAGAGAACAGATCGCCAAGTGTTCAATCCCTACATACTTCTTTCGCTTCTTTCAGATTCATCATCTTCTTCATACATGCACGTCTAGGTATCCGAGTACTCTTGACCCTCCCCTCTTCGAGCAATTTGCTCACATGGTCTTCGAAAGTTAGTCTCGGTCTACCTCGACACCTTTTAATATTAACTTTCGCGCTATATATTTTCTTCACCATTCGGTCTTCACTCATTCGCTCAACGTGCCCAAACCATCGAAGCACGCCCTTATCCATTTTTGAGACAAGGTCATCTATCAAACCTGCCATATTGCGAATCTCTTCGTTTCGCTTTCGGTCGGCCAAGGTAACGCCGCACATTTTACGAAGAGATCGCATCTCCACTGCATTCAACCTGCTTTTATGCTTCTTCTGGCATACCCAGGTTTCGCTGCCATATAACAAAGTCGGTACCAACACTGCGTTATGTATTGCAAGGCATACACTTTTCACAACGCCTTGCCTTTTGATTAACGTAGTCAGGGCACCATTGACTTGTTCCCGGCAGCGACACGCCTGTCCACATCTAAATCACATCTTCCATCCCGGCTAAACGCACTCCCTAAGTATACAATTTCATTCACCTGTTCTAGACATTCCTGATTTACGTACTAATATTGATGAATTAAATCAGAAAACATTCCAAGATAATCCCTGTTTCCAGCGATAAAAACCTTTTGAAAATCCTTCTAATATTTACAAAGATTGGCCCAAACAAATAAAAACCCCCTCAGGGTCGGAGACTTTATAATATATATTGAAATTTATAACATATTGCAAATAGTTTTGTTACGTGCTCTCTTAGAGTTCTAAAGTAACTGTTGCAGAATTAAGGTTCCATAATTACGACTACAAACTAAACAAAATATTGTGAAAGTTCTCAACTATTATTTTAGGATTAGTAAAAAATATGTACTTATTTATAATTGCGATTTTAACGGATCCTTTTTAATAAAAAGGAATATGTAATCCTGTTTAACTCACTACCGTATCTATCTGCACCATTAACTATTTTCTATTAATCTAATTAAAAATACATGGTTCCTATGGGAGGTTTCTGAAAATTGTTTTTTTTTTTTATTAAATAACTTCGGAGAGGTAATAAGTTACTTTTTACTCGGGGTAATTAAAGGGCGAAATAAGCAAACGAAATTAAAATACCACACAAGATATTTTACGCTATTCCCAATATTGGGTTAGACATAGGTCTAGACAGTTGAGTCCCTTCGATTCACCTTTCATTTTTGGGCGAACGTGACTGTTGGTGAGTCTGTCGCCGCATTTATATCCAAGCTAACGATATGAATCGTACATAAGCTTTGAAAAAACTCATTGAACGATCATACCATCTGGGGAAATACGGGTTAAAACAAGTACGTAATATTCTACCGGCTACATTTCCTTTCGCAACGCTTGCTCTCTTTATATGAAGGTATGCTCAGCAGGTGATATTAATTAAATGTGAAAAAGGATCCAAAATACTTGACGTGGAAACCGATCCGTCCTACGAGCTGAGCCACACTTCTTAACGTCTGCGGCGCAACCATAAAAGCTCGAAGCTCGCTGCTATGTGAATAGTATTCAAGTGTCAAAAACAAAGGTGAGTACCTACTTTAAATGGGAGGCTTCTTTGGATTTTAATTTAGTAAAATTGGCGTCTGTCAAAACAGTTGCCTTACTTTTCTTTTTATTTTTTTTTTGCATTCCGCGAGGTTTGATTTATGAATGAATGTTATGAGTGCGCAAAGAAAGTAACTGTAACCTTTTTTAAATCGTGGAAAATAATTTAGACTGGTATAGTTTAGGTATATATACATATAAATATTGGTACTTTTGAAAATATTATATTCTGATAATTTTATTTTTAAAATTAATCAAATTGCGATTTTTTCAATACGACAATTAAGATATACATACGCCTCTTAGAAATCGAAATGCAACTTTGCATGTAAAATTTTTGGACGTAGTGTAGATGTCAGACTATACAATACTTTGGATTTTTTGTAGCTATTTTTGTACTTACGTAAAGTATACCTCATATTATATAAAGTTGAAACTTATGGATATTACATAAGTAAAACATAATAGTCATGTAATATATTATTGTTTTTGAAGTAAATCTATGTACCAATTTACTTTTGAAAGGTACAATTTACTTTTGAAAGGTAATAAAGCTACGTATACACACCTGTGTCTATTTAAATTCGCCCTCTAACTCGCCCTACGTTCAATGAAGCGTACCCCGATAGAAATTTTTCTTAAAGTTTTGTTTTTCAAAAGAGAAAAGTTGTACGGTCCGTGAATGGAGGTCGATAAAAATTTAGTTTATATAGTAAAGAAATAATTTACTAAGTGCTTTAAAGGAAAACATCGCAAAGTAACCTGCGCATCTGTGGAATATGAAAGAAAATATTACAAGATGTGTTAAGTCCGCAAAACCCACGATGAAGTAGCGAGGCAGATGTTAATAAATTTGAAATAACTATAGAATCATCATCATCATATCAGCCTGTCCGAAGTGGTCCAGTGCCATCTGCATGCGTCGACTCCCCGCAACACTATGCAGGTCGTCGCGATAGCGATCGGAATAACGAGGCAAGAGACCCGAGTTCGATCCCCAAGTGGCAGGCTCGAACCAATTGGTTTTTCAAAGACTTATGTACGAATTATAACATTGGCTTGGACATAAAGACGTCGACAAAATTCTAACGACCCAATAGACTAGTTGTTAGTGATCCTGCCTTCGAAGCTAAGGGTTGCGGGTTCTAGTCTCTAGTGAAAAACACTTTTGTCATGAATACTGATGTCGTCAGTCATGGGAGTTTATATGTATAAATTAATATTTGTGTATCTAAATATGTATCTATGTAACTGTATTGGAACGTTAGCTAGGACACTAGGACGGCGATAGCCTCAACACCTGAGACGTTGTCCTAAATAGACTGCAGTGAGTGGTGGGTAGAAAGAACTTAATTATCTGTAGCTCTATCTACCTTAATATTGGGATTACTGGAAATATAAAATTCTCGAGTATCCGTTTATTTCCCGACATAATCAACTAAAATACTAATTCATGCTTCGCATCTCTTTTTTAGAAATCGTGCATTATTATTTCCTAGATAAGTAGAATTCTATAATATGTTAACTCTGGTTATTATCTTACTATTTTCTCTTATTTGCATTCAAATCTGTTCAATCATATTAATATTATTGAACAACATCAAGTCAAACTTATAAATATTCAACATAATACTTGTTACATTAGTAGGTTTTTCGTGTGGTAACGGAGTAAGAATGTTGCCACTTCCTTTCTTCCCATTGATGTATTAAGTGGCGACTAAGGAAAACAACCTTGAATATCGTTATGGCAACCGAAAGATGGCGGGATAACCATCTCTAAAAATATCAGACCAAAATTATCAGACCGAAGATAGGAAACAGCGTCTAAGTTGCGAATGGTCCGGTAGTACGATAGCCAAGCGTGGCGATTAAGGCGAATCCTCCCGATGAAGAGACCTATATCCTGCAGTGGACTTTTTTTTATTTAAAATAAATAAATACATATATAGATGGGGACAACATCGCATACATTGCTCCGATTCCAATGTAAGATACTAAAGCACTTGAGGTATGGGAATCGGAAACAACGAAGGTACCACAAACACCCAGACTCGAGAAAATGTTGAAAAAATGGCTTTCTACATTGACCCGACCGGGAATCGAACCAGGGACCTCGAGATGGCGACACTTTGAAAACCGGTGTTTAAGCCACTCGTCCACGGAGGTCGTCAAAACTTTAACAGTCCGATATGCATGTATGTTTATGTACATCAGTAGGATAGTAGGATTAATAAATAAGCAAATTTAAAAAAAATAATCCACTTAAGAACAAAGCTCCGCACTCCGAATCCAAGTCCTGCATTTCAATAGAGATCTTATTCAAACAAGCTTTACAGTATAGGCGAAATGTATTGGCATCAAAGTTGGCTAATAGAGCCAGTAGATAGAGCACGGTGCGAAATTGAATACGTCCCAGGCCAATCTCCGCGATAGATGCAACGGGGCCGAACAAATCACAAGTGACAGCGGTAGAGGTACAACCTCAGCTAGCTAGAGGCTTAAACAATGAAGTTCTTTTGAGCGACCTCAACGAAGTATATTTAGGATAACGTGACAGGTGGTGAACCTATCAGCTCCATAGTGCCGAGCTAACAGTGCATATTACTTGCAAATATATTTTCACTGATACATATCTAATTATAAATATCTATGAATCAAGTGTAAACACATTCATCACACATATTATTCACCCTAGCGGGATATGAATCCTCGACCCTTAACATCGAAGCCGATGGTTATCGGTTAGTAGACCCGAGGTCGTCGGTCTTCAGGATGGTCATGTCGTGTATTTCTTGTACAGAACTTCTTTTATGGAATACATAAAACGAGTTTTTTTAGCATTAACAAAGGTCGGTCCCAGTGGTGTATAGTGCGTTAGCATTATATTTTGCGTTGTTGCATATATTTAGCAAAGTTTCTTATGTTACTTTCATAATAACCGATTTTTAATAAATGTTTACGTAAATAAATGTAAATAGTGTTTAAATATGTTACAATCGTAAATCGCTTGTCACTTAACATGCAACTGTAAATATAAACTGTAACGGCGCGGCACGTATTGCAACAAGATTGTAAATAGACGTCCTATTATGTACGCTCCAATGGATTTATTTTTTAGATGCAGATAGGACGTAAGCTGAGACGTGGAATTATCGCAGATCGAATTGAATAGTCAAAATAATAGGTATAGATCGGGTTAAAAATGTTTTCGTATTTTGACTCGTATACTCATTTAGCAAGGGCTCTGAAGTGACCAAATAGCGAAACCCATGTTGACTCGAAAGTAAGTGTTGTTGTTGCCACGTTGCAGCTATTAACTTCTTGCAATTCCCTATACAGGGGTAGACAGAGGTTTAGTCTAGACAATTAATTTCCGTCGACCCACCTTCCACCGAAGATATTTTTGGGACAACGTGACAGGTGGTGAGCCCGTCGCGCCCGTCGTCTTTATGTCCAAGCCAACGATTTAATTCGTACTGAGTTTTTGAAAAACCCATTGGAGCCTCCCACATGGGCATCAAACTCGGGTCTCTCGACTCGAAATTCCGACCACCCAACCACTCGGCTATCGTGACTCCCAATTTTTTATCAAATCTAAAACAAAATAGCATATTTCGTACATATAAACTCGAATTTCAGTAAACTACAAAAGAGGACCATGAGTCCACGATAGCCCTGTGGTTGTGTGATCAGAATTCAAGTCAAGCGACCCGAGTTCGTTTCTCAGGTTGACCATACTAATACATGCGTTTTTCCAGAACAATTAAACGATTTATTTTGTTAATTTGCTCTGGCTCTCTACAGACTACACTCTACTGACTCACCACCAAGTACGTTGTATCAAAAAATGTATCCGGTGAAAAGTAGGTCGAAAGGACTTCAATGTCTAGATTTCTGCCTTCTTATTTTTTTAACATACAAAACCTGGTTTCTTACATTCAAAATAAACTATTAACAAATATGTGTCTAAAAGAGGTTAGGGCCGGATGTAGACCTAGAACATCAGCCACGCTCTTGTGCATATAATTATTAAGTGTATAACTTTTACTTGTTTACGTGTTTTCTATGTACAAGTAAGTTTTCCTTTGACTAGTGAAATTCATATAAATTTACCACATAAACTTTTATCCATGTTGTCAACATTTAAGCGACCATCTAATAGCCAATTACTAGTACATACCTGCCCTTAACCCATTGAGACCCTTGACATAAAAGTGCTGGCGCACTTCATCGACGTTTTCACCACTTCACCGTACTATACTCGACTCGAGCTTCATTGTATTGAAGAGTCGCCGAGGGAATAGCCTCCTACGGACGCGATCAATCTAAATTGACCTACCTCGCGCCCCGCGCCCCTTGCCCGCAAGGTGCAAAAGGGGTGATTGGCAGACGGGAGAGAGTTTATGCACGGTGGTTGTTATTTTGTATGGCAGGCGCCGCTGTTCTTTATGGCGTCGAGAGATGCGTGCGGCGCCAACACGGCGTCAGACTTGTGACGTCATCGGTTGGTTAATTGTTTTTACTTTTAAATACGATTCTACGTTATTAGAAGTGACATTTATGAGGTACTGTCGCGTATGTTTCAGCTGATTTAAAAGCTTAGGTGTTAAACTCTAGAATTATGTAGCTTACTAATTCTACTTACTGCTAGTTTTTGATCCGTTTGTTTGCCATTTTATCGGCTTTAATCACAAAGTCTATTTAGTACAATCAGGTTAAGCTGCTTAAACTCTTATTTGTAGGATAGAAATTATATGTACTTTTTGTACTGATACACTGGGATATTCATAGGTTAAGCACAATTCCTGCTAAAGCTGACGGATAGAGGGTTTTGAGGTAGAGAAGGGTCTTAGGTTTCAACCCTGCTGGGAATAAACATGTAGGTGATGAATACGGCCATGTTATATTAGATATTTTTTGGAACAACGTGACAGGTGGTGAGCCTGTCGCCGGCTTTATCTCTTTATATTAATTATAGTAGTTATATAAATTGGTTAATATTTAGATTTTAGTTTTATTGTTTATTCCATTGTGAGTATAGGTGAACTTAATGCAATATGGTACTCTCTACCATTTAAACTTCATACACCATCATAGTAATTAAAATAGCCTGTAAAACTTCACTGCCACGCATAGGGCTCTCCCGCACGAGAGAGTAATAGATATTATAATGTAACCTTACTTGATGAAGATAAATTATGTAATTATTAAGTTTGAAAAGGGCAGGGCAGGGCAGTACGCGCATGTATGAAGAAAATGATAAATATGAAAGAAGCAAAAGAGGTATGTAAGTATCGTGACACTTGGCGATCTGTTCTCTTTGGCTTCCCAAATTACTATAAAGGTTAATTTTTTTATTTATTTTTATTAGTTTTCCGAATAAAGATAAAAAAATATCTTCACTTTACAATACCTAACCTTTGGCTTCCCAATACAGGGTAGACAGAGGTCTAGTCTAGACAATTAAGTCCCTTTATGTAACCCAACACCGTTATGTAAACTAACATTTTACTTTAACCGCCCCATGTATTTATGTATGTATATGTATGTTGCCACTTGATTAGACAATTAATATGTCTTCAAAAATCAAAAATAGCCACGATAACCGAGTGTTTAGGTGATCGGATTTGGAGTCAAGAGACCCGACTTCAATTCCCAAGGCTCGTAACTTATGTACTATTTATACCGTTGGCTTGGACTTAGATTCGGCAACGAGATCACCGCCTATCGCGTTATCCCAACAAATGTCTTTGGTGGAAGGTGGATCGAAAGGACTTAACTGTCTAGGACTGTAAAGGACTTAACGTGAAGATATTTATTTTTTAATATGTACAAAATGTATAAAATTTATTTTCCATCTCATCTATCCACCATTACTCAGACACTAGATACGAACAACATGCAAGTCTCGCCCAAAACTCAAAGTAACTTGGAAATTCCTTTGACACATGCTCACCTCGCCTAACTCTGGCCTAACTTTTGCACAAGTTTATCGAGTCTCTTCGACAGTGCATACTTGCTATTCTGGACAATGCGCCATAGATAAAATGTGTTCCCTCATTTAACTTTTATATATTCTTGTTGGTTGTTCAAGACAGACATTATGTTCATATGAAATAAAAAAATATCTTAACACAATTTCCAATGTAATAATGAATAAAGTTCTAAACAATTAAGTGCCTTTGACCCACCTTTCACCGAAGAAGTTTTTTGGAACAACGTGAAGTCGCCGTCTTTATGTCCAAATGAACAGTATAAATCGTAAACCCACTGGTACGAGTAAACCACCTGGGGATCGCACTCGGGGCTCACGACTAAAATTCAAATCACCTAGCCACTCAGCTATCGTGCCTTTTTAAAAATCCTATGTTAAATAAATAAATTAATTGTGAAATATATTAAATTAATTGATGTAGCAGACTGTAAACATTTATATCTGACGACTTCCGTGGACTAGTGGCGTACACACGGGTCTTCATCGTTTCGCCAGCTCTTAGGTCTTGGATTCGATAAGAACGAGAAACGAGTTTCACGTTTCACGTTCAATAAGAACGAGTCAACGTGGAAAGCCACTTATTTTCCATTTTCTTGAGTCCGTATGTTAGTAGTAACTTCGTTGTTTCCGATTCCAGAACATTAGTACTTTGGGATGTAACTTTGGAACATATAGTAGGTATGCATCTAGCAAGTATTGACAAGGAAAGGTAATATATCAAAGAAACATTAATTTTATCCATCACCTTAATATTCTTAATTTCAAATAAGTACAATTACAGTAGTTTCTGATAAATTCTCTCATATAATGCAATCGCATATAAACGTTATGAATTCTACAGCGGTCGCGTAGCGAATCGACGATAAAACAGATAGATACGGCAATTCCGAAACGATAAAGTTTAAATAATTTTTATTTGCCGTAAACACGATAGGAAGGGGTAATGCAGGTTGAACGTAGGTAGGCTTGGCAGCGAGTTTTGTTATAAATCTCAGTGGCGAGTGCCGCCTCCGTGATAGCGGGAAAGGCCGAAATTTTGGCAAGGATGCTTTGTACGTAGTGTAACCAGTTGGCCTGTCACTAAGCAGAGACAAATGGCGCTGTATTTTTATTTTTAAGTTTTCTGTTTTCCCGCTGCTTGCGAATGTAAATCGCATCAACACAGCTAAATAATACACGTAATTTAAAGTGAATTTAAATTTTGGAACAGGTGTTTCTTTTGTGAATAATTTTTTTACAGATACAAAATTATGCACATATAAATTTACAATTCTTATCAACAAAAAACTACAATCATACAGTCTTTCTCCACGTGGCAAATACTAAGAATGTTGACTGTATTTCCAGGTACAATGATTAAAGTTAACCGTTGAGCGAGAAAAGAACCAGCCCTCTCTTTACCAGTGGCTACGACCAATCGCGGATACAATTCCTTTAGAAACTGTGAAACGTCTGGTGAGTGCAGGTAACCGTCGGCCCACACGCCCCCCTCCCCCAATTCTGGGGGGGGGGGGGGCTCTCTAAGGTCGGCAACGCATCTGCTATGCCTCTGGTATTGCGGGTGTTCATGGGCTGATCACACGAGCCACCTGCTTGCTGCCTCCCTATTCTATAAAAAAATGTACAGTAAATATAATGTATAACTTTAATAAAAACAAAGATCTTTCTACTTTAAATTTAAATTAGACTTAACAAACTAACATTTATATGAAGACATTGGCAACTGTAGCTAAGCAAATTAAACCATTGGCAGAACTGTAGAATTTCTAAATTTACATTGACTGTCGCGCACAGAATACGCAATGCAATGCACGTATTCGCTTAAATTTGCTAATTATATTATTCCTTAGGTTCCATTACTGTTTTTGTAAGGTGCATTAAATAATAAGTTAATAAAATATCACATAAAAAATCTCAGATTATTTTAAGTTTAATATTTTTGTGGTCGGAATTTAGAGTCAAGAGACCCGAGTTCGATCCCCAGGTGACAGGCTCATAGCAGTAGGATTTTCAAAGCTTATGTACGAGTTATATCGTTAGCTTGAACATAAATACGGCGACAGGCTGACCACCTGTCACGTTGTCCCGGAAATATCTTCGGTGAAAGGTGGGTCAAAAATACTTAATTGTCTAGACTAGACCTCTGTCTACCCCTGTATTGGGAATTGCGTGAAGATATTTATTTATTCATTTATTTATATATTTATATTTATTTAGCTCAATTTTACAAAATTTACAGAATCACCATAAGTTAGAGAATAGTTTAAAAATATTATGTACCTTTATAATAATAAAGTCTTGAATATTAGTAATAATTGCATGCCAATTATGATAAATGTGTTAGATCCTAAGAATTCATTAATGTACGAACATAGCATCACACACATTTAAGCAAATGAACTATAACTATTATTATTATTAGTTAAATTATATTACTAAATCCTACCTGCTTTATGCTTCTAAGTTTACAAAGCTGAAGTACACATTAAAATCCCTTCAACTGAGGTAATGTTTGAAACATACGAACCCATTAGAGCGGGGATGATGACGTCGGTCGGGTTCCGATAGGACGTCATGACCAGTCATGAATAATTCTATCAAGGTAGCGCCCATGAGGCGTCCGGGCTTAATGCTGCCAGTTCGTTACTAATCCTAATTTGCAGGAACTCTTATATAAGACTGTTTGTAATAATAGAATCTTCTCCGATTGTAATACTTTAATTATTATTTGATAATATAAATAAGTAAATTATTACATGGATACTAAATCTCATACATTGCTCTAATCCCAATGTAAGGTGCGAAAGCACTTGTGTTATGGAATCGGAAACAACGAAGGTACCACAAACAGCCAGACCCAAGATATAGAAAAAGTGGTTTTTTACCTACACCCGTCAGAGAATTGAACCCGGGACCTAAGAGCTATCAACATCATTAAAATCGTTGTATACGCCATCGTCCCCGGATATGGTGAAATAAATACAAAATACAAATAAAGCTTGTTCAAAACCGTCTACACTTCACGATGACTAACTTTAACTCACTCTACCCCTTATGTAACTACATGATATTAAGATCATCGTTCTACATTATCTTAATATAATTTATTTATTTATTTAATCAGGCTTACCATCTAAACACAAACAAAACATTGCCAATTAAAGTTAAAAATTAATTTATAAATGTTTGTATGTTAGTGTTTATATGTATAATGCTGAGTTTAGCATTATACATTTAAACATTAAAATATATATTTAGGTGAAATAGTGAAAAGGGTAGCCAAGTCTGGTGATCGTGACTAGGGGAGGACGTATCCGCCAAAAAAAATTAAATATATATAAACATGCTTATTCGGTAAATAAGGAAGTGGACTTTTCGAAAAAATATGCCAATATTTCGAAACAATAATTAAAAAGCAATAATTTACAAAATATTGTTTTTTAGAACGGAGAAAAATTAAATATCATTTCTCTTTAAAATTTTACAAATATAATATAGTTCATAAAAGCCTAAATTGTATTTTCAATAATTGTTTTACAGATACAAAATTATGCAAATATAAATTTACAATTCTTATCAACAAAAACTACAATCATACAGTCTTTTTCCACGTGGCAAATACTAAGAATGCTGACTGTATTTCCAGGTTCAATGATTAAAGTTAACCGTTGAGCGAGAAAAGAACCAGCCCTCTCTTTACCAGCGGCTACGACCAATCGCGGATACAATTCCTTTAGAAACTGTGTCGTACATGCAAACAATATTATATCATGATATTTAAGGTCTCTGACTATTCATGTCATATCAGTGTAAAATACTGACTGTTCAAACGCCGTTATATATTATATGTTTAACAGTGGTAGAGCCACGCATCAGATTTTGTTGCATGAATGGGCCTGCTCGACCGGGGAACTACCACGACCTCACAAAATACCGGTGTGAAATAGAAGTCTAACAAACTTCTGCGTTTCGTCTGGTGAGTGCAGGTAACCGTCGGCCCACACGCCCCCCTCCCCCAATTCTGGGGGGGGGGGGCTCTCTAAGGTCGGCAACGCATCTGCTATGCCTCTGGTATTGCGGGTGTTCATGGGCTGATCACACGAGCCACCTGCTTGCTGCCTCCCTATTCTATAAAAAAATGTACAGTAAATATAATGTATAACTTTAATAAAAACAAAGATCTTTCTACTTTAAATTTAAATTAGACTTAACAAACTAACATTTATATGAAGACATTGGCAACTGTAGCTAAGCAAATTAAACCATTGGCAGAACTGTAGAATTTCTAAATTTACATTGACTGTCGCGCACAGAATACGCAATGCAATGCACGTATTCGCTTAAATTTGCTAATTATATTATTCCTTAGGTTCCATTACTGTTTTTGTAAGGTGCATTAAATAATAAGTTAATAAAATATCACATAAAAAATCTCAGATTATTTTAAGTTTAATATTTTTGTGGTCGGAATTTAGAGTCAAGAGACCCGAGTTCGATCCCCAGGTTCAGAGCTTCAGGTTCAGAGCGTTCGATTCCAGACAGGCTCATAGCAGTAGGATTTTCAAAGCTTATGTACGAGTTATATCGTTAGCTTGAACATAAATACGGCGACAGGCTGACCACCTGTCACGTTGTCCCGGAAATATCTTCGGTGAAAGGTGGGTCGAAAATACTTAATTGTCTAGACTAGACCTCTGTCTACCCCTGTATTGGGAATTGCGTGATATTTATTTATTCATTTATTTATATATTTATATTTATTTAGCTCAATTTTACAAAATTTACAGAATCACCATAAGTTAGAGAATAGTTTAAAAATATTATGTACCTTTATAATAATAAAGTCTTGAATATTAGTAATAATTGCATGCCAATTATGATAAATGTGTTAGATCCTAAGAATTCATTAATGTACGAACATAGCATCACACACATTTAAGCAAATGAACTATAACTATTATTATTATTAGTTAAATTATATTACTAAATCCTACCTGCTTTATGCTTCTAAGTTTACAAAGCTGAAGTGCACATTAAAATCCCTTCAACTGAGGTAATGTTTGAAACATACGAACCCATTAGAGCGGGGATGATGACGTCGGTCGGGTTCCGATAGGACGTCATGACCAGTCATGAATAATTCTATCAAGGTAGCGCCCATGAGGCGTCCGGGCTTAATGCTGCCAGTTCGTTACTAATCCTAATTTGCAGGAACTCTTATATAAGACTGTTTGTAATAATAGAATCTTCTCCGATTGTAATACTTTAATTATTATTTGATAATATAAATAAGTAAATTATTACATGGATACTAAATCTCATACATTGCTCTAATCCCAATGTAAGGTGCGAAAGCACTTGTGTTATGGAATCGGAAACAACGAAGGTACCACAAACAGCCAGACCCAAGATATAGAAAAAGTGGTTTTTTACCTACACCCGTCAGAGAATTGAACCCGGGACCTAAGAGCTATCAACATCATTAAAATCGTTGTATACGCCATCGTCCCCGGATATGGTGAAATAAATACAAATACAAATAAAGCTTGTTCAAAACCGTCTACACTTCACGATGACTAACTTTAACTCACTCTACCCCTTATGTAACTACATGATATTAAGATCATCGTTCTACATTATCTTAATATAATTTATTTATTTATTTAATCAGGCTTACCATCTAAACACAAACAAAACATTGCCAATTAAAGTTAAAAATTAATTTATAAATGTTTGTATGTTAGTGTTTATATGTATAATGCTGAGTTTAGCATTATACATTTAAACATTAAAATATATATTTAGGTGAAATAGTGAAAAGGGTAGCCAAGTCTGGTGATCGTGACTAGGGGAGGACGTATCCGCCAAAAAAAATTAAATATATATAAACATGCTTATTCGGTAAATAATATGACAATATTTCGAAACAATAATTAAAAGCAATAATTTACAAAATGTTGTTTTTTAGAACGGAGCAAAATTAAATATTATTTCTCTTTAAAATTTTACAAATATAATATAGTTCATAAAAGCCTAAATTGAACAAAAAAATCAATTTTACTTTGGCTGTGATTAGTTCCTTTTTCTTTAACATTGGATTGATTCAATAAATACAAATACATTAACGTTAAGTTTATTTAATTTTTATTGAGCCGTGCAATAGAATTTCTAGCAAGCTCAGAAAAGCTTTGAATAATTCTGGTAGCAGAAGTGATCGGGAAAGTGGACTCTAGATATCATTTAGATCGATTTCTTGACAACGAATCCTCAATAACTGTTCCCAGGCCGCCAAGAAGTTCATTCTTAATAAAATTTTGCAAGATCGTTCAAAGATACGAACTAAATAAGATTTTACAAAATTTGCACACCCTATAACAAGAAGCAGTTGATCGAGACCGCTTTTTCTTTATTATTGTAATCAAACGCGCAGAACACTATTTTTTTTTAATAAATGATTTTATGTGTTTCGCTTTACTTAAAAATAATTTATTATTTCATTTTTAATTAAAACTTTTGAATTTTCCAAACATTTTTTGAATTTCACTCATACACGATAACCAAGTGTGTGTCTTCTGACTTTGAATTAGTAGACTAGAGTTCAATTCCCATAAGAAAGGCTATTATGGCTAAAAGCTAAGGCCAAAGAGTGTTTATCAAACTTATGCGCGATTTGTATAGTAGGATTGAGCACTAAAACGGTCAGAGGCTCTCTATCGGTAATACGCGGCTGGCTATGCAAGCGTTGTAATCTTAAGTTGTAAATATCAATCAGGGTATACAACGCCATCTAGTTTAATTCTAGAGTACTAATTGCGTTTTGTTATTTTTATTTCTTACAACGACACATATTGGACATCGCGGGTTGGAATCCAGTCAGAGTCTGTAATTATTTTGAATTACTTATTATAATAACAAAAAGCATTGCACGATAAAAATGCGTGGGGCATTAAATTTGTAACTGTAGTCATTAGCTGAATACATAACTAAATACATAGATAGGGACAACATCATATACGTTGCTCTGACCCCAAAGTACTCGTAAGTAGCTTAAGTTACTCAGGCAAGCACTTGTATTATGAAATCGGAAACAATGAAAGTACCCCACAATCATCCAGACCCGAGACAATAAAAAAAGTCTTTATTGTGTTAGGTATGACAATTGTTTCATAAAGCTGTTTTTAGGTAGACAGTATATCAGTCAGTATCTCAATCAGTGAATCGCGGGACTTTCATTTAACAGTGACGAGGATGGGATTTGAACCAACGCACGCACGACCTGCGACGACCACAGTCATTTAACAATCCATTCACCTACCCGGAAATCAAACCCATGAACTCACAGCTGGCGAAGATCAGTATATATTCGACCTGAGAGGTCTTCAAATCATCAAAAATTTACTTATCAGAGAGCTTAGAGCATTGGTCTCTCGTCAAAGACAGAAAAAATGAAGGTCGCAAGAAAAATATATATTACTTTTATTTGGTGATTCACAAACTTCACGAATTCAGAAAAAAAAGAAGAAATCAAATTATCGCACTCACTTTAATCTCGTCCGACAATCTCGCATTAAATTTATCTCGATTAGACACAAACCTCAATGGGTACGGAGTAAATCGAAGTTCGTAATGGAAGAGCGCCTGTGCTCCGCCGAAATTGCTTTCGGTTGGCCAACAAAAAAATGTATATATGAAATTTTGCTGTCCGCCACAAGCCATGAAGTTGGGTGAAGTTTTGGAACACAACAAAAAACCTTGCCAACACGTGGAATAGAAATAACGGGTCAAGTCTGACTAGTTTATGGGATCGCTGGGAAGCTATATCAGATAATGTCTACGGGATTTATGTTGAAATAATGTCTTTAACTAAAGTTTTAGAATCTGGTGATATGAATTATAGACACGATTTAGTATCAAATAAATTTCTTTATTTAAGATTGTCAATTTTTCAATACATTTCCTTTGCCTATTTATGTTTCCGTAAGACACTGGCTGGTGACACTGAAAACCAGTGCCATGAAAAAAATGTCACGGCTATATGCTGAGTGTACTCCAGTTCTTAGGTGATACTTTAACACACGCGAATATAAAAGTATGTCTAATTTTGTTTGTGAATTAAAAAAAAATATTTTTTATTTATTTTTTGTAAATTATATTTTTTTATATATTACATATTGTTCATAAATTTACTGTTGTGTATTTTACTTTTGGGAAAAAAAGGTTTCTTTATTTAAATCAATGGCTCGTAACATAGTAAACAGCACCAGAAAGTCGTTAGAAAATAATTTTAAAATTTTATCTTCACGCATTTTACCGAAGCCTATTTGGTACAAAGTGAGCCTATCGTATTAATATATATTCGTCACACAGATATTTCCCCCTAGCTGGATTCGCACCCGCAACCCTCGTCTTCGAAGGCAAGCGACTACCAACTAGATCAACCGGTCGATTTGGGTTTTTAAAATAATTCTAAATCTCAAGCATCACATTAAATAAATCATCTCAGAAATCGAACAAATATTTATGACGTTCGTAAATTATGCATACATTAATAATCGAAATAACGTTTATTTGCAGTAGAATTTTGACAAATCGGTTCCTAACATAAAATGTAATTTAGCATAAATTTATTGAGCTTAATAAACCTGGTCGGTGATTAACGGTTAGTTATGGAATTAGTCACGAATCGCCTGCGATACTAATCCACAAACGGAAGCGATTTTTAACAATACTAGGCTTTTGCTCGAAATTTTATTTACGTGATATCTACTGGAATTGCATACATATATACATAACGGCCTATTGAAATCTGAGGATGCAGGATGTAGGACACTTTCTAGAGGGTTTCGTATGTTTTTTTTTATTGTGTTTATTCATTTATTATATATTTTTTTATTTTGTTTCTCTTATGAGTGGTTGCTACACAACAATGTTTTCCTTGGGTACCAAAAGTAAAATAAAGTAAAAGCCCGTTATTGGCCCCTGCTGGACAATAATGTGGGAGAATTTAGAGCAGAGGATCGTCCGCAACGCCGTCTTGAAATTTATATATTTTTTTATTATTTTTTCTTTTACTTTCTCTTTATCACTTTGTAAATTAAACAAATAAAAATTTTAACTAACAGTTTCATTAGTTACGGCAATCGGAAATGGAAACGAGATACTATGGATTGTAAAGTCACGACAGCGGAGTGGTAGTGTGGTCGGAACTTCGTGTCGAGAGACCCGAGTTCGATCCCCAAGTGGCAGACTCGTACCAAGAGGTTTTTCAAAAACTTATGTACGAATTATGTCGTTGGCTTGGACATAAAAATGGCGACTGGCTCACCACCTGTCACGTTGTCCCGAAAATATCTTCGGTGGAAGGTGGGTCGAAGGGACATTGTCTAGACTAGACCTCTACCCCTGAATTGGGAATTGCGTGAAGATATTTTATTTTTTATACTATGGATTCAATTAAAATTAGTACGAATTTCATTTTCATTCCTAATACACCTTTCAACTCACTGGAATTAAGTCTTTTCGACCCACCTTCCGCCGAAGACATTTTTTGGGCTAACATGACAGGTGGTAAGCTCGTCGATTTTTTATGGACCCTTTGATTACCGTACTTCTGAAAAATTTTAATGTCACATTATTCTGTAAATTTTAGTTACCTAAAATGATTAACATGTAAGCCATTATGGTTCTCAAGCAGCAACCTCATATGGCAAACGCAGTGTAAGACGACTCCCACAAGATGGAGCGTCGACCAGCACTATGGCGATAAGTCAATGGATGTTTGGATGGAACAGTAAGTTCCATGAAAGAATCTTTGGGGGAGACCTATGTTCAGTAGTGGCCTTTGGACAGGCTGTTATGATGATGATGATGAAATCATACAGAGCTGTCTGTTATAAAATAATAAAAGAGTGATTTAAAAAAATAGATCCGGCAGATATGGCCAAAAAATATCGATATTATTTTTATTATTTAATCATAATTTCGATAGATTCAGTTGCGACGCAGTAGCTCAGTGATAAAAGCGTCGCCACGGCTCGGCGGAGGTCTACGTGTAAATTCAGTCCATGAATTTAATGAAAATTAATAATTTTTAATTTTAATATATTTAATTTGAAACCTCTAATTAATTTAATAAAACAGAATTCGCTTTGCTGCCATCACTTTCACAGCATCCGGCGAGGTTAATACCCAGAACATTCCAGGTCGTTGGAAGTTTAGTAAGCCGATAGTTAGTACGCGAACAATTTCAAGATGTTCCGGAAACGTGATATGATTTTAATTAATTATCATACCCCCTCCTTATAATAGTATTTGCTCTCGCCTCAAAAATATAATTCATCTATCATTAGATACAATTTTTTTTAACTTTGAATCTATCTGTGATGGTTAATATTATGATAAATATCGCATTTTTTTGTGTATGTATATTTCAATGCAGTGAGCATTGAAATATACATTTTTACTGTTCTAATAGAATTATATTAAAAAAAACAGAGACCTTCTGTTATCATAAAAGATCTAGTAAATAACTAAAATTGTAGATTTTTTTAACAAGATGAAAGCCGCGCAGTGTAATAAAAACGAACAGAACACCATCATTTTGCACTACATATTTTAAACTACAGTGATTTGTGTTGATAGCAGTTCCATCTGTCGGACAGCGGAAATAATGACTGCTTTAATTGCAATATCACGCAAGTTTTTTTAATTAATGTTCTTATCCCAAAAATAAATACCAACTCTTAAGATAAGCTTGTGAGCTACCAAACCAGGATTCAAAGAATTGTGATTAATAATATAGAAAACTCTCTCGTATTTTTTTAACAACGGTACAGATGGCAAGCCTGTCCCCGTCTTAGGTTCCAATCCAAAGATGTAAATCTTACATGAGTTTCGAATAAACTCGTTTGTGTGAAGCTGCTTGTGTTACCAAACAAGGGTTTCGTACGATCACCTATGCACTCGGCTATCAGGCCATTGAGGCATTGATTTTGTTACGATTCAAAGCGTTATAAATTGACTTCATATTCAACTTAACCTTCATAGTCTAGTTTAAACTTGACCATAAGTCTGATGAACGTAAATTTGTCATTCAATTCAAATACAAAGCATTACAGAGCACTACGAATTAGTTCAGCTGGTGTACACCATAATGTTAATGAAATAATAAAAACAATTAATCTATCTGTCTATCTATCAAATTACACGAATGCTTGGATACTGTTTACATTAAAATTATGGCTTCAAGAGACGGTGAAATCCATGCAAATTCTTTCCAGGATTAAATGGAACCAGTTATCGTAATTTCTGAGATGTATCGGAGTGAAAATTTATCTCCACTTATGGTCCTAATTCACACCACCCGAGTATTTTTTTATAGAAAAGGGAGGCAAACAAGAAGGTGGCTCACGTGATGGTAAGTGATTACAGCCGCCCATGAACATCTACAATACCAGAGTAATAGCAGATGTGTTACGGGTCTTTGAGAAAGGTATGGGGTCTTTTCTTGAAGGTCCCTAAGTCGTATTGGTCCGGAAAAACCGCTGACTGCATATTGGCAGCACATTCCATAAAGTACAAGTGCGTGGCAGAAAATTCCGCAAAAAACACACTGGGGTAGAATGCCAAGCATCAAGGTAGTGTTGATGAAATTTTTGACTATGCCGTAAGGTACGATGGTGAAATTCAGCGGCTGGGATTAATCCGAACAATTTCTCGGAGCACTCCCCGTAGTAGATCTTGTAAAAAATTTTACCTCTGTGTGTTGGAAACATCGCAGGATAACCATACCAAAAATGAAACCGTTAAACAGACAGTTACGGACACGACACCCAAAATAAAAAAAATATTGACTGTTTGTAGTAAATTACAATTAGTTTACTAAGCGTGGCAATTATATCAGAACCTATCTATGGGAGACGCGTATATCCTGCTTTAAGATACTTCAATACATCGATATGTAAATTATCCCATTCACTAAAAAGCGCTAATAATGATCGATTAAAAATAGAAAATGGTGAAGGCGTAAAAATATACCGCGCTCTTTTTCCCCGTGAGCGTCGTAAATAGCGACTAAAAGACAAGTCTTGAAAATGCAAGTATTTACTAATGGATGTGCAGGATATGCTTCGACAAATATACCAGAACAAAACTTCGCAAACCACTGATAAACAGTAGCGTCTAAGGTATGAAGGGACTGGCACTGCGATCGTCAATCCGTTTACCAACCGTAGTGATTACAGCATATCCTAATAGAGAAGGAATCTATGTCCTGCAGTGGACTTATACAGTCTGTTATGATAATAATAATGATTATTTTACACGGGATGTAGTTAATTAATAGTTCGCGAAGTGAATATTCGAAAGCGCTTTAACAAACGCGGGCTTTTAACGACGCTGCCTTCAAAAGCATGTTGAGTACTTATAAAATTCAACAGTCGACTTTACACGGCCTAAGTGCCTACGGAATAGCGGAATTACGTCGAAGTGCACACGTTTCGTGCGCCGAGTTGATTCCATTAAACGTGTTTTCAGCTACCCTTTCAAATATTGGTGTGTTCGTTGTTTTTTTTTTCCTTTTTCCATTTCTTATTATGCATTAAACAAAGTGATTATTTCGAAATTCAAATGTTGGGGTATGAAATGTACGCTATGGCCAGCAGAACGGTTTTTTTATTCTTTTAAATATACACACAATAACATACATAAATTTACACACAGTAACATACATAACAGCCTGTTACTCTAAATAATCCATGTAAGTATATTGTACCGTTAGCTTCAACACTGAGATGCTTATTGGCTACCTACCGGGCACTTTGTGCTTTAGGCTTTGGTGAAAGGAGGGTTGAAAGGAATTGTCTAGATCTTGTATTGGGAAAATCCATGATGACATAAATAAACAAAATAGTTTTCATTTCGGTAACCGTCATTTACATTACTGTGTTGGGAATTGCGTGAAGATATTTATTTATATATAAGACTATAAGCGCGTCCTTTACCATCATTTCCACCAGCTTCAGATGTATGAATTTCCTTTATTAATCATCTTGAGGACTATCAGAAACAATAGAGGGTGGTTGGAAGATCGGAATTCGAATCAGGAGACTTGAGTTTTGATTCCTCTAGATGTATCAATTCATGTCCCAATGAGCTTTTTAAATATTATACATAATTTGTCAATTTGTTTTGTTGTTGATTTATAGCCTTGCAATTAAGACGAAAGATAGACAGAGGTCTATACAACAAGTCCATTCGACCCAGATTTCTCCAAAGATATTTTTTGGGACCACGTGACAGATGGTGAGTCTGTCGCTGATTTTATGTTCAACCAACATTATGAATCGTACATACGTCATTTTGAAAAAATCCATTGGTTCTTCCGCCTGCGGATCTAACTCGTCTCTTGACTCTAATTTAGAATCGCCCTACCACTCGTCGTTTGTTAACACTTAAAAAAACAAAATATTTCTTTGTTATTACAAAAAAGCCAACAACCCAAAATATTTTTCATTGTATTATTAATTTAAAACAAGGTATAAATACTAATAATGCCGTGATATATAGAGATGAAGAATTAAGAAAGCGCGAGACCGTGGTTCTATTCCTGAATCCGACCCCTAAAATTGTGCATAGCAATTTCACGTGGTGATTTTACCACGGGCTTGATACCTCCCCGTCGAAAAAATTTACATGAAGAGAAAATTTCTTTTGAATATGTACGTATGCCGCCAACACACGCTGGAGCAGTGTGGAAGACATTCCCCTGCCCAAATCTCCTACCAAGGCCTTCGCCGAGTGATTGGCAGTAACAGACTGCTATTTTATTTTTTATTTTTTTAACCTACAAATTTCTTTGTAATGATTTTGTATTGTGCTCAAGCATTCCTCACGAGAACCTCGGGAAAATATATACTCACTAAATTCTCACTTCACCTTAGGGAGAATTGGGATGGCGTAGAATACGCAGACCGGAGGCATGCAGACAATCTGCATTTGTCTGCAAGCCTGGCAATTATGACGAATTGATCATACTAGAGTTCTTTATCCTGCAGTAGATTTTTCCTGTTGAACTAAGTAAAAAATCCACAACACCAGGCAGATTTTAGATATTGATTCGAAACACGCCCGCCGATTGCGTCTGGCTATGCGAATGACAAATGCATGCTTTATTCGATCGCGAACAGATGTATACAATACTATAAATCTGCTTACGAAGCCTGTTTCCGATGTTCCATGAGTTATGGCCGCTGCTTAAGGGTGATTTCTCACGAACATTTATTATATATTTACAGCCAGTGGAATATATTTGTAATAGATGTTTCGAACAGATGTCCGTTATAGGTAATGCAGTGTTAAAATATAAATTCTATGAAAAATATAATGTTTCTTTCAAGTATTCTCAAGAGTCGAGCATTTTCCCACGTCTTTAATAAAAAATAGATTATGTAGATGCCATTTCCACATTACAGGATACGTTTTTGTGAAATTTCATCATTATGTGTTTAGCTATATTACAGAGTAAGTTAGTTTCGCATTTATTTCTAGATTTAAATTTAACATGAACTATCTACTAATGTATGCATGTAAAATACGCAGTTTAACTGTTTTATCCCCTCGGTTTTCCCAATCTACTATAGTAGTCAGAGGTAGACAATTTAGTACTTTCAATGCCCGTTTCACCGTAACTTATTTAGAACAACCTAATAGGTGGTGAACCTGTAATCCAGTCCTGTACGATATATCAAACCAAATTTAAAAAAAAAAAGATGGAAAAAGAGGCCTAAAAATCGCAAAGGCTAACAATAGTGCAAAAAATCCAAAGACCCAAAAAAATGAATCGGTAACTTTGTCACAAGTTCAGGGTCTAAGGGCGCATCCAAATCGAATGTGCCCCCCGCGCGTCAGTCGCATGCGAAAGGACTTAACTGTCTAGACTTCTGTCTATTCCTCTGTCCCAGTATTAGAAAGATAAAACTAAAACAGATAAGATTCACTAATTGCATGTGATTTGCATAAAGCCAATCGACAAATGGAAACACGCGAGCAGAGTGGAGGCATGGAGCGTCTCGGAAGACATCTGCCGTTCCATCAGACGCCACGGGAGCGGAACACACCATTTGCATTTTATTAAAAATCAGTATTTTATATTTTCGGCCGCGTCGGCGTTTCCCCTAGCCGCAAATTTTCTATACTCGTGCTTGTTTTATGGAAGTCGGTCAGCGATTTTTCATTATGATTAAAACCATATCAGTTTCACAACAAGACAGCCCAGTGGTTGGAGAATAGGATTTCGAGTCGAGAGACCCTAGTTCGACCGCCAGCTTGTACCTATGTGTTTTTTTTCAAAAATAATGTACGCTTTATATCGTTGGCTTAACATAAAGACGGCGACGGGCTCACCACATGTCATGTTGTCCCAAAAAATGTCTTCGGTAGAAGGAGAGTCGAAAGGACTTAAATGTCTCTCTCCACCCAGCCAACAGCAAACTGTCTACCCAATATTGGGGTTGGCGTGAAGTTGCTCAAAAAATCATAAAATTTAAAAGAAATCTTCGGTAGGATCTAAAATATATTCTCATGCACTGAATATCGTGGTAAAGAACATAACTTATTTCTTACATATTTATTTAAAAAAATACAATTTAAAATATAATAATTTACAGTATACATTTAAAACTGGTATTTTGTGTTTATTACTTTTCGTACACTTTTGAATCACTGGTAGCCTAGTGGATAAGGCGTTTTATAGAGTCACCTGCGTTCGTACTACGTGCAGGTACCACACATATATAAATTAAAAAATATATAACAAAAAATTTGAGTTTTACATAATATGTATATTGCTACGCCTAAATACTACTATGATATACTTAACATTCTATTATTTTAAACCGGTCTATTGAATCAAATCATCTCACTCATCAATGCAATAAAAACTTTGACTTTCACTTTCAAAAACATCACTTTCAAGCGCTGAATTTATCACGTTTCTGCTTTAATCTCTCTCAAGTATTTCAAAGAAGAAATATGCCTAGCTATGGACATTTACAGGCTGATTTAATACCAATTAACAAACTAAATATGGTGTCAGCAGACATTACAATAAAGTAAAATAATTATATACTTATACTCCTATACAGTAGGCTATCGACAATAATGGTATGCGAAAAAGGCGGCCTAAATATCTTAAAAATTACCCAGAACAAAACTAAGCCAGTGACGAATAACAACGTCTACGGTGCCATATATCTGGTGTGGCGATCGACAATCTACTTACCAATCATGGCGATTACGACCGATCCTCCTTATAAGAAAGGCCTTTCTGTCCTTCACTGAACTTTTACACACCTTGTAGTTAATCTCTAAAACACAAAACAAATAACAAATTTATCATAAATACGAAAACAGTTCCAAGTAATTCGAGCAGTTAGTGGTTTTGAGCCAAAAATTTTAATGCTTATAAAGTATCGAGTCCATTAGTCGGCTAGAAGTTCACGTTTTAAAAACGGTCAGCATCGTTTCACCGCCAAAACGAATCATGAATCACTGCCAGGAGTCCCGTGATGTTTGTTGCAGAAAGTAGGCTGATTCCCATTACCGTCTAAGTGAGCGGATGGACGGATAGAAAAAACACTTCGGAAAAAAATAATACCTTTGTCTATTTTATATCACGATAGATAGCCAGAACCACGATAGTCGAGTAGTTGGGTGATCGGAATTCGAATCGTAATACCCGAGTTCGATCCCCAAGTGGTAGGCTCGTACTAATTGATATGATTAAATACTACTATGATATACTTAAAAAAAAAATATCTTCACGCAATTCCCAATACAGGGGTAGACAGTGGCCGAGTCTAGACAATTAAGTCCCTTCGACCCACCTTTCACCGAAGATATTTTCGGGACAACGTGACAGGTGGTGAGCCCGTCGCCGCCTTTATGTCCAAGCCTACGATATTCGTACATAAGTTTTTGAAAAACCCATTGGTACGAGCCTACCAACTGGGGATCGAACTCGGGTCTATTGACTCGAAATTCCGACCACCCAACCACTCGGCTATCGTGACTTTATGATATACTTAACATTCTATTATTTTAAACCGATCTATTGAATCAAACCATCTCACTCATCAATGCAATAAAAACTTTGACTTCATAAAAATATGCATTATTGTAAACACTTTGTTTATAAAAATATGCATTATTGTAATTAATTCTCACCAAGCACAACTTGTACAGACAAGTCCCTAAATCCTAAATTGAAAGCGCTTAACATAAAAATATAACAACTACAGTGTACTAGCCTACAGAAATCAGAACATATAGCGCTGAATACTTAAGTACTACACAAATATATAAACGTGGACAACATCACAAACATTTCCCTGGTCCCAAAGTAAGTAACTAAAGCAACAAAGAGACCACAAATAACTAGACCCGAGAAAAAACATAAAAATGGTTTTTTACATTGATTCGTCTAGGAATCGATCCCGGGATATCAGGCTATGTCTTGCAAATTTTTAAAAACGCTGTATGTATATATATATATATATATATATATATATATATATATATATATATATATATATATATATATATATATATATATATATATATATATATATGGTCGTGACCTGTCTACCCCTGTATTGGGAATTGCGTGAAGATATTTATTTATTATTTTATTATTATTTATAATGGTGCGACGTAACGTTCGCTGACTGAAAACGTAACGAAAAGAATCGTAGAAGTGCTCGCCGAGTTGTTTCAAATAAATGTGTTTTCAGTTACCGTTTAAAATATTGGTAACAAATAAAATGTTGTTGTTGTTAATTAAAATTTTGTGGTGGTTACATCAGGAATGTCTTGAAAAATATGTCGTCACGCATTTCCTAATACAGGAGTAGACAGAGGTCTAGAAAATTAAGTCCATTTGACCCACTTTTCACGGAAAACCCATTTTGGGATAACGCGCCAAGTGGTGAGTCTAACGTGTACAAGCTAACGATGTAAGGAACGTCCTGAACAAAAGTTAACATTAAAGGACAATAAGACAAGACTTACTTTTGAAGACCATGTAAACAAATTGCTCGATGACTTCCCTCCTCGTCAAGCGTACTCAGATATCTGGACATGCGAGTAATGATGAATTTGAAAGACGCGAAAGAGTTGAATGGTACGTAAGACTGTTCTTTCAGACTTCAGACAGTTCTGTCGGAGATCATGCGTGAAGACAAAATTATAATTTTGATAGTTAACAACACAAAATCCAATAGAATCTTCTCAGAAATGAAAGTTTTAAAGTCCTTAAGACTTAAAACATTATCTAAATAAATATTATTGACTTGCTAAAATTTGTCTTGTTTAAAGTTGAGTAAGCAATCCTATTAAATTATTAGAAATTAAGTGACAAGTGATGATAAGCCGGTCTGTGCCTCTCAACGCCCTTGTATTAATTTTCCTTTGATATTACAATCCAGATTTCAGTGTTTATGACAGGCATAACGGAATGAGGCTTTAAATAAGGATTTCGAATGTGTATTTTGTGTTGTATTTGAATAGAATACTATATGTAGTAAAATTTACACGTTGTTCCTTTTAATCAATAATAACCACCAGCAAAAGACAAGAAGTTCCCAATAAATATCTTCACGCAATTCCTAATACAGGGGTAGACAGAGGTCTAGTCTAAATAATTAAGTCCCTTTGACCCACCTCCCACTAAAGATATATATTATTCGTACATACATTTTGAAAAACCCATTGCTACGAGCCTGCCACCTGGGGATCGAACTCGGGTCACTTGACTCGTAATTCCGACCACCCAACCACTCGGCTATCGTGACTTCGTCTAGCTTGTAGAATATTTCAAATCATCCTCAGCCGCCAAGCATGGCGAGTATGGCAAATATTCCCTGGGATTCTATATTTACCATTATGTATGTTATGTAACCATTATGTAAACCACAGTAATACTGTAACCCAGTCATCACGCTTGACCGGAAGTCAAAAAGTAAGTACTTAAAGCACTCCCTTCATCAAATTAAAATCAACGAAGGTACCACAAACACCCAAGATAATGTAGAAAAAGTGATTTGAACATTGACCAGTCTAAGAATTGAACCCGCGGCCTCAGAGCTGTCTATACCATGAAATCCAGGATGTTCCTCACTCATTTACGGAGGTCGCCACACTTAACATAAATTCATTTAACATAAATGTTTAAGTATAGTACAGAAATTTGAAAGCCTTTTATATCCATTAATTTCCATTCGTAAATAAATGTCACTGATATCCAAATATAAAGCGTTCTATCTTATTGGTTAACATTTATCTGATCATTCGATTTCGAAGCCATATTCGCTGCAAAATTACGTACAGACAAGTAATTTCGTTTGTATTAGCTCAAAGCACGCAGCGATGGCATTGGCGTGACCTTCAAATCGGATTAGCTAAGCTATTGTACCGTTCTAGGGTTCAACTGATATCTTCTGATGTAGACAGGTCTTACATTAGGCGCTGACACAACGGTTTTTGTTAAAGCCTCACCTGTCGTACGCCGTTACGTATTATTTACCTGCAATCTATAACCTGGAATTTATTCCATTGAAAGCTAGACACCAAAAAAAGATAAAAGAAATAATATCCTTATATCATGAAATGTAGCGATCCGATAGCCGAGTAGATATAATGGTGACCCTGCCTTTGAAGCTAAGGGTTAGGGGCAAACATTTGAGTGATGAATATGAACTCGAGCCATGGATTTTTGTACGTATCAATATGTATGTAACTATATTGTACTGTTAACTTGCAAACTAACACGGCTTTTTCAGTAAATTGCGCGAAGATATTAAAAAAAAGTCATAGGAAAGCAATAGCTACCTACATATAGCGGAATAACCATTTCAAACAATGCCAGACCAAAATAAATCATACCGGTAACAGACAGATGTCTGTTACTGAAATTACCAATCACCGATTAATAAAAATATTATCTTCACGCTATTCCCAATACTGGATAGATAGAGGTCTAGATAATTAAGCCCTCTCGAACCACCTTTCACAGATGACATTATTTACGACAACGTGACTGGTGGTGAGCTTGTAGCCGTCTTTACAAACATAAATTTGTCCGTAAGTACATTCGTTTAAAAAAAACCATTCCTATGAGCCTACTACTAGAGAATCGAACTCTACACGGGATTCTTAACTCAAGTTCTGTTCACCTAACCGTACCTACAGCCAAGTGGCTGTAGTTACTCCATTAATAAATTTAAAAATTATTATAAGACTTTTAAAAAGGAAATCTTAAACATTTATGTCCTACCGTGGTAAGACTGTCCCTTCGTATTTACAAAAATACCACTAAGATACTAATACTAATATAAACCTTTAAATTACTCAGTAGTTAGTATGTACTACATAACAATTCAACATTATGATATAAGATTTCACAATAAAATAACGTTTATATGATTTCTTAAAAAGAATGAAAAGGCAAGTTTACTTGACAATCTCACAAAAGGTCCAACAAAATATCTTGACAGTCTAATATTTTTGCCAAAAAAGTTTTATAGAACTAGTAACTTCGTAGACATGATAACGTCACAATTTTTCTGCGCCTCCCACACACCTACCCCCTTTTCCACGTACGAAGGTAGAGGTGATAAAGTAGGGCTCTACTTAAAGCGTTTCCGCTTATAGTAATTTTTAAAAGTATTAATAATCGTGATTGATACTTTTTATAATTACATTTTTTTTATTTTTGACTATAGATGTTCGAGTTTGTTGTCCATGTCCAAATGTCCATGAAATAAATGTAAATGTACAATAACAAAATGTAGAGCTTGATTTAATAGAAAATGAAAATACCATTTCACTGCAAGTAGTTGCAGTTCGACAGTGTCCAGTTATCCCTTACGGCAATATTGCCATTCCAAATTTTATTATATTTACACTACACAGGCAGACAGAGGTCTAGATAATTAAGTCCTTTCGACCAACCTTTCATCGTAGCTTATTTGAGATAAACTGACAGGTGGTGAGTCTATTGTCATCTCATTCAGTCATTTGTTACAATGTAATTAAGGTATGACTGGGTGTCATATATATTAAATCTAAATAAACTGATCATGTGATTGACATTGATTGATTATAGTTAAAAAAAACCTTTTCGGGTTTTTTATAATCGTCACGCTTCGCAAATAGATGGAAAATTATTAGACTATGCCGGCTCTTATATTTTGCAAGAGGGTTATACAGCCATTCGTCATTACTCACTGCAATTCACAAAACTTTTCCTTGGTACCTCTTGCGTCACATACTGGTCTGTCGCAAAAGTTCATGATAAGTAATATTACAAAATTAATTATAATTATTTAAAAATATTTACGAAAAAAAATATTTCTAAGAACACTGTAAGCTTAAAGAGAAGACCGACCTCTATTCTGCGGTGCCAGCTACAATTTTAATAGTTATGATAATGTACGCTAGAGACAAACTCATTCGATTTCGAATTTATATTCCAATAGATCTTTATGTGACACCGCGGCAATATTGTATGAAAAAAATGTCCCAGATAACGCTTTAGCATAACAAATGCTTTTGTACATAGACTCACGCGAATAGGGAATGATTTATCAGGTAATAATACATCACAATGGTAATAATATTATAAATTCAACAATTTCTGAGTGTGTAGGACATCTGATATTTACAACCAAACGTGAGAGAAATTAGTTCGTTCGTCATTCGCTGCATATTAGCCGGGCTACGGGAACGCGCCCATCTATAACCCTATGGCAGAGAACGCATCCCCTCTCTCTTCCTCCTGGCTATACGTGTCGATACACTCACTCATTTACCTTCCGGCGCCAATTGTACGTACGCTACTGAACCATGTTCGCAAAACTCACTTTAACACTTTAACTTATACGCCTGTTGAACTAGTTAAATATTAGGTTCTACTGCTGCAGCCGGCTGACGGTGTAGGAGTACAAACTGAAGATAGAGAAGCCGAATACGGTAGTCTTCGGCTTCTCTATCTTCTCTTATATCCCTATTCTTCTCTTATAGATCTTCCTTTCTAAGAGGTAATCTACGTTTGCGACTGTAGAAGGAAACAAAACGCTACTAAACACAGTAATGACGCAACACTCCCGTCAGTTCACCAAAGCTTAGAGGAGAAGTATCTTACTAACACTTTTACTGTCTTATAAAAACAGATTGGTGGCGGATTGCAACCTCTATCATGCAGAGTATCTGGTACATGATAGTAACAAATTCTCTTGGAAAGCTTAAAGATTGAGACTGATTATTCTTTCTGGGGAAGCCATAATTATAAATACACTTATACATAGAAGCATGTTAAAGCCCACCGCAGGATATAAGCCACTCCCATAAAGAGGATTTACCATAATCGCCACGCCTGGCATAATTATTCGGGGTCGCGATACCAAATAATTCACTTCTTAGACGCTGGTACTTGTCACCTGGTGCTGCTTAGTTTTGATTTGGTATTTTCCTAAATGATAATTCCACCGTCTGTCGGAAGTCAACGATATTTTTGACGACCTACTTGGACGAGTGGCATACACACCGGCTTTCATGGTGTCGTCACCTCTGAGGGGGAGGTCCTGGGTTTGATGCTCGGCCATGTTAATATAAAAATACTTTTCTTACATTTTCTCAGCTCTGAGTAATTGTGGTACAATCGTTGTTTCTGATTGCCTAATTCAAGTGCTTAAGCTGCTTACTTTGGGATCAATGCAATGTGATGATGACGTCCCTATATATGGACCTATGTATTTATTTTGTTTTCAAGGCATTTCCCGTAGTGCCGGGAAGAAAGGGGTAGTATAATTTTACGCTGGCCGTGGTGATATCGATTTAAGAACATGCCAACCCCTTTCTTTCGCGTATTGTAAAACGCATCTAAGAGAAAAGCCTTGATAATTACAATGGCTATAAACAGATATGGGGATAAATACCAAATCATCATCAATCAGTTGCTTATTTAGCAGACCACGGATAGCAATTTCAAAGTTGCAAGATGTCATCAGATTTCATGTACTGGGATCGCCAAACTGCTTGCTGATTGAGGCGATTACAGGATATCCTTAGGTATAGAAGATGCTCATGCTTTGCAGCGGACATATCCAGGCCGTTATGATAATGTTGGTATATTTACGCCGATAACTCACGGAAAAATAAGTAAAGTAACTCGAAATCACTCTTGATGATTTCCCATCAAAGAAACAACTATAATTATTGGCCCACCCACCGGCGATGAGCGAAATAACACATCCCCGCCGTCTAACGATGCAATTAAGGTGGTTATTTACCCAGCGGCCGCCATATTTGCTCAGCTGCCTAGTCTGATGCATTGTAAACACATGCAATATGCATATTACTATGCGTTGTTTTACATAGCAACGTCTTTACGCCAGTTTGCTGATAATTTTCTCATTTATGCAGTGTATATAAAACACTATTATTAAATTTTTTGTATGTCGTAAATTTACTTGAAAATTCTTAATTGAAAATTATCTTTATTTTTTTATTACTTGATATTTTACTGAGCCATTGTAGGTTGGCCGGCTTTATATATCCTTTGATTAATAAAAAAAATATCTTCATTCTATTCCCAATACTGTGCTAGACAGAGGTCTAGACTTTTTGAGACAACGTGACAGTTGGTAAACCAGTCGTCGGCTTTATTTCGAAGCCAACGATATAAATCGTACATCTTTATTTGAAAAAACCCATCGGTACAAGCCTAGAGTGTCTCTTCATTCGAATTTTGATCATCCTTCCACCAGAACTCGTATCTCTTGTCTCGAATTCCGATCACCCAAACACTCGGCTGCCGTAATTTTTTTACATTAAGCAAAAAGAGACTATTTGGGACAGCCTGACAGGCCGTGAGGCTGTCATCGTGCAAATATTTTTCGTATAAAAAAAAATAAAAATATAAAAATATTTCGTATAAACGTAACCCAAAATAAATATAAAATAAACTGCACGATACAATATGAAATATCGGGGACACATAGCTTATTCACAATACCTATCTGTCATGCACAGAGTACTTACTAGTCAGGGAGTGTTACAAAGCGTAGAACATTACCCTGATGTACAGTAGATTACTGGCCATTATGCATATCAAAGCTACTACGATGCTCTGTCAAAGTTGATTAGAGAATCTATAATGTAATTAAATGAAATAAAATTTTATGTTTATTTCAACATAAGAGTCGCTACAGACGAGTGTGGTTGGGTGATCTCAATTCGAAAAAGGGGACTTGAGTTCGATCCGAACGTAAAAGGTTAACTATTAGGCCAGCGGACCGCCAGTATAAGGACCCTATCTCCATAAAATATTATAATAATCACCATAATAACATTGAAATTTAATTATTATGCATCAATCACAATCACTTGTGACATCGAATCACTGCATCTAATGACATCTCAAATCACAATGTAGTTACACGTAACTGCTACGTGAATAACTAATTTTTCTAAACATTTTTTATGTTAAACAAAATAATATTTAACACTAAATTCATCTTAATCCCTTAATCCATAGGTCGCTGGTTTAAATCCAGCTTGAAGGACCACACATGTACGTGTAAATTAAAATGCAGTGTTCAAAGTACGACTGTATTCCCACAAGTTTAATACAGTAGGTGCACGTTGCAGTCCCAAAATTAAGGAGAAAATGAATGCAAAGTTTAAAACAATTGTTGCCAGCTAAAACATTGCAATAATTATGAATAATTATCAAAAATATTTATATGTTTAAAGTTTCTAGAACTCCACGTGACAGAGCCTTAACGACGACGTGCCGCTTTCTACGGTTGTAGTAAAGCTTATGGAACTGAGGTTATGGCGTGCCGAAAGCTATAAAAATACGCTAGGGTTTTCAAAGTCACGATAGCCGAGTGGTTGGATGGTCGGAATTTCGAGTCAATAGACCCGAGTTCGATCCCCAGTTGGTAGGCTCGTACCAATGGGTTTTTCAAAAAGTTATGTACGAATATCGTTGGCTTGGACATAAAGACGGCGACCTGCTCACCACCTGTCACGTTGTCCCGAAAATTTCTTCGGTGGAAGGAGGGTCGAAGGGAATTAATTGTTTAGACTCGACCTCTGTCTACCCCTGTATTGAGAATTGCGTGAAGATATTATATTATATATTTTTTTTATTTTTTAAGGGTTTTTCAGAAGTAAATAAAAACTCGATTCCCAAAACAGGAATAGACCTTGACAATTAAGTACTTTCAACCCACCTTCCACAAGAAATTCTTGGGACAACGTGATAGGTGGTGAGCCAAACCAACGATATAAATCGTACGTAAGTTTTTTCAAAAAAAAACCTATTGGTACAAGCCTTGAGGATCGATCTCGGATCTCTTGCCTCGAACTCCGATCACCCAATCACTAGGCTATCGTAACTTATAAACATAACATTACATAATATTAATAGCAGGACCGCCAGATGCTAAACTCCATAGAGTAATTAACACGTTCATGGAGTGGTGTGTACGCTTCTACAATAAAATGTCAGTAAATGTGCAGAACCTGCCTATTATAGGTTGAAAAATGTTTTAACCTATAAATAAATAAAATAAATATCTTCAAGCCATTCCCAATACAAGGGTAGACAGAGGTCTAGACAATTAAGTCGTTTCAACCCACCTTTCACCGTAGATATTTTTGGAACAACGTGACTATTGGGGAGCCCCTTCGCCGTCTCAACGTCGAAGCCAACAATATAATTCGTACAAAGTTTTTGAAAAAACCCATAAGTACGAGCCTGCCTCCGGGGGATCGGACGCAGGTCTCTCAAAACGAAATTCCGACCACCCTACCACTCGGCTATCGTGGCTACAATTTTAATAATAAAAATATTTAAGTATAACTTTATAAAATGCATTATTATACTATAAATGAATACATTAATACCTAGGAATGTGTACTGTTTATAAGTATTCTATGTTCCATATTGTATTTAATTTTTTCTTTCGCCTATTTCTTCTTCGTTAGAGGAACCTCAACGGCGTTTTTTACTTATTTCGATGAAAACTCTTGCTGAGGATTTATTAACGGGGATAAGGAGCAGAAATGTACAAACAAAAATGTTTTTTAACATTTTTTTTTAGTTAGTTAATAATTGAGATATACGAGTATTTCTCCATTGGAATTGTCCAGCCAACACTAGTTTCTCTAAAAGCGCGCGTATTGCGCTTGTAAATATTTACTTTAGCGTTGGTATTATGAAATATCGCCCGAAACCGAGAGCCATGCGATGATCCTAATGAAAATTTACGCGCGTAAATAAAATCGTTATTTATTGCGTACTCTGACGCGATTACACCCCTCTTTCGGCTTGGCAGCTCGCGACTTATGATGATGTGAAGCCAAGTTAGAAGGAAAGGATTTATTGCGTTAAATACGTAGACTAAATAGGGTTTTGAGGTTGAAAACTGTTTAATATTTGATTATGGCTTACACAGGTCTACATGGTGTGTGAATGAGTTGGTTTTTTAAAATAGATAATTAGATAGGCACAACACTTATTTATTTATTGTTTATGCACCTTACAATATGTGAAGGAACAAAGGCGGCTTAATGCTAAAGCATTTCCTGCCAGTCAACCTTAAGGCAGTTAAAAACATTGTAGGCGGTTACAAAAAAAATTAACATATAAAATTAAAAAATGACATTAAATAAAAAACATAACTTACAAATTATACATACAAACACGAAATATACTGAACTATACATATATTATAAACTTACATACAAATGCATATATGAAATATAAAAAAAAAAAACAATATATTGCTCCGATCTAGATGCACTTGTGTAATAAAATCATAAACAACAAAGCAATCACCCAGACTGGACAATATAGAAGAACAGGTGTTCTACATTGGCCCACCCGAAAATCGAATTCGAATTTCGAATTCACCTTGATGTGCGAACGCGATTCGACAACGTAGGTCGTCTAAACATAAACATTAACTACACTGAAACGCTGTACATACAATTTTATATTTTAAGAACCTCGCTTATTTTCGCTCACGAGTCGACTTGAATTATTTGCAAGTACGCTTCGAAAACAGTGTCTTAATAAACTTCTGTATAAGCACCGAAACTCCATTTAATCGCTCTACAAATGTGACAAGCGTACGCGGCAAAGCGGCGAAATGCAGCCAACTTTACACATTTCGTAACTTGGCCTGTCACAAAAACTTATAGAGCGTGAACTTAGTAGTGTGCAAGACGAGCGGCGCGTTGCCTTGTGACAGGGCGTTAGCAGATAAACAATATTTGTCAGTACACATTTTGCGAGATATCGTTAACATATTCTTACAAAATATTCCTAATATTTTTATGTTCACGCATTAGTGTAAACGGTAGTAGGTAGGAAAATTTCTCGAAGAGGAGAGGGTCAATTGTTCTCGGATACCTGCACGCGAGACCTGAAAGTATGCAAACATCGTGACACTTAGCGAAATGTTCTCTCGGGATACCCTGTCAGTGCAAAGTGTAAAGATATAAAAGCAGTGTAGGCATTTGCACTCGGTTGTCAGAGATAGTTTGTACAATTGGAAGTCTTCATGACTTACATTTCAGCGGCCTGTCGTCGTCTCCCCGTCCAAATAATCACAAAAAATCGTACAAGAGTAAAAAAAAACTGATTGGAGCCTTTTTCTTGGGGTTTGAACTCGGGTCTTCTGTTTCCAATTCCAATCACCCAACCACTTGCTTGGCTCTAATTTACCGAAGACATTTTTGGGACAACGTGGTGAACCCGTCGCCGTCTTTATGTGCAAGCCAACTATATAATTCGTACATAAGTTTTGAAAAACCCATTAATACGAGCCTACCACCTGGGGATCGAACTCCGATCTCTTGACTCGAAATTCCGAACACCCAACCACTCGGCTATCGTGACTTAACTTTCTATAATATGAACTTCTATAACCCAAACATGCATTCTGTCTCTCTGTAAGGGAGCATTAGCCATAAGTGCCACGCTTGGCTAGCGGATTGGCGATCGCTGTACCAGACATTTCCGTCTTAAGACACTGCAGGCGTCAACCAGTCACCCCGCAACTTATCGGTAACCAATATCATTTTCAAGGCGTTTCCCTTAGTCGCCGCTTAGGACACCTTCGGAAAGAAGGGAGGTATATTCCTATGCCGTAACCACATGGGAAACCTGAACAGATCTTCATATAATATGGCTGAGAACCATCGCAATCGCAAAAGCTTTATTTTCTATCTTGTTCATTATCTTTTAGTTGTAGTTCTTGCAGTTAAAGAGATAAAATGGTGATGTGTTTACGATCTCAATAAACTATATTTGTAATAATAATAATAAACCTTTGATAATGTCATAATGGCGAAACCGGCCAGGTATTTGAATAAAAATAAACAAATAGTAGAATAATTAAAAGTGAATTTAAAATTTATTTAAATATAAAGTTCCACCAAGAGACCACCACAGTCGTGAGTTTGATATTGCAGTTCAATTTTTTGGAACTGATTACAGTGATCCGCCATTATCTGTTATAGTCTTAGAAATTAATGTCAATTTAATTCAATTTGTCAATATTATTATTGTGATTAGTAAAAATTACAGAATGATTACATTAATAATATTCCAAGCACCGGTAAATCATTAAAACTTTTTCCATTTCATTATTTTCTTTAAACGAATATCTTGAATTCTTTAGCAGCATTTTGTATAGTAATTCAAATGAAAAAAAAAGAAATTAATATCCCTACAAATTACACTCTAAATATCTTTTTTCAGGTTCATTAGTCAGTCTTAACGAAGAGGCGCGGGAAACATGATACCGAGAGGATTTTGAATCTTTATAATGAGCACTTGTAATCCAGTGGTAAAACAATGAAAATATTTATAAAAAAATTATATCAAATAATGTAGTACGCAACAACCATACCAAAAACCAACCAGTGGTTCGGTGATCGGAATTCGAGTTAAAAGACCTTAGTTCGATTTACAGGTGGTAGGTTTTTAAGTAGGGTTTTATCAAAACTTACGATTATATTTACGATGTTTTTAGATTACGATCTATATCGTTGCTTGGACAAAGAGAAAGCGACAGGCTGACCATCTGTCACGTTGTCCCAAAAAATGTGGGTGAAAGGTGGGTCGAAGGGACTGAACTGTCGAGTCCTCTATCTTTTTTTTTATAGAGTAGGGAGGCAAACGAGCAGGTTGCTCACGTGATGGTAAGTGACTACCACCGCCCATGAACACCGCAATACCAGAGGCATAGCAGATGTGCCTCTTCCTTGCCCTTCCCAATATGTAGTATGTAATTCCCAAGGGGTAGACAAAAGTCTAGTCTAGACTATTAAGTCCCTCTGACCCACCTTCGATCAAGGATATTTTCGAGACAACGTGACAGGTGGTGAGCCCGTCGCCGTTAAGTATTAAGTAGTGCTTATTAAAATATTTAATTTAAATTAATAAGTCACAAATTTAACTTAAACAGTTGTTATTTGATTTTTTTGTTTTCTTTTTTAAAGGCTGTGCAAATTCGTCTTCCCGTAGGTGTCGTAAGAAGCGACTTAGGGACCAAACAAAATGCAATAGACACCTGACGAGCAGCAGAGAAAAGTTGCAAGATCCGGTACTGGGCTCGACAATCTGCATACCAAGCGTAATGATTATGACAAACACTAACTGAAGTACTTAAACTATTTAACCGTAACTTAGTAACGCAGTGCTTAGTAATGAAGTACGCAAAATAATTAATTTATATTTATCTACGGCTTAAGTAACGCAGAAATTTAAGTAATCCTCAGGAATAATGGAATCGTAAAGCAAATTTATGGCCAGTAAACATGAGCATTGCAGGACCAAAAGTTATTGCCGGGGCTACAAAATACTGTATGTTCCTCTTATATCTTTCATGATACTGGCGGGATTATTACCCCTTCTTTTTTTTAGTAGCTCTATTGAGCTACTAAAAAAAAGAAAGAAAACAGGAAAGTAGACACTTATTGTCATAAATAAGTTTCAACTCAATATATTTTTTGTACTATACAAAATAGAACGACGAAAAAGACTATTGACATAGAACTAACAATATAAAATATGTTGTTATTATTAAGAATTAACATTTTTAGTATAGTTTTACAATGTACCCCTGATATTTGTTGTGTACAATATGTTCACAAATTTTCCCAGAACTTTTTTTTTTTATAGAAAAGGGAGGCAAACGAGCAGGTGGCTCACGTGATGGTAAGTGACTACCGCCGCCCATGAACACCCGCAATACCAGAGGCATACATCTCGGGCTTGTGTAGCGGTGCAATCGGTGAATAAGGAAAGTTTTTAACGAGTACTATTACCACGGCACCCGTCGCTCCGAAGAACTCGGTCGAAGTTCTGAAGGTTGAGTTTACTCCCTGAAGTTCCTAGACTTTGAGACTTTGGGCGACCACACTTTGGGATAACGTCTGTTTGCCAATTGACACGCCCGTCGTAACAATTGTAACTGGCCAACAGCGTTCCAAGCGCGTCGGACACCCTATCCCTTTTCTTAGAAAAGGGCACCGGTGTTCGGCCCTGCGATGTACTTGTACACTTCGGGGTATTAAGTCTCATTTCGCGAGGACATCTCTCTTTAAGTTAACAAACCCCCCAAACCACTCGCTGGGCGCTGTGCTGGGCCTCCGAAAGGTTTCACCCGGCTAAGTGGCCCGCGCTGAGGGGCGGGGGGGAGTGGTCAAGCGACATAGGAACCGTATCGTTCGCACGCCTACCGGATACGCACACATACATACGCACCACATTAGGTACACACTTCATTAGTGTACAAGAATGTCGGATGAGGGGGACCCACCCCCCTCCCGCCGACCTAGGGAACCACCCGACAAGCGGCGGACAACGACGTTCGAAAGGAAGCTAATGAAAAGAGACCTATTCGATCCCGAGAAGTCGGTGATTCTACCTCCCCGGGACAGCAAGACCGGGATACCACGGCCGCTACCGCGTACACGCGCATCGCCCCCGACCCCCGCGTCTACTGACCGACGACCTGAGTATCGTCAGGTGGAAGACACGGAGGTTCTACAAGGGCGACTAGCCGCAAGACGTCGCACGCCGCCGGAAATCGACGCTCCCGCGGAAAAAAGAGCGAAGACTCCTGTTCGGCACGAAGACCCGCCGCAATCGCCATCCTCATCCTCCTCGTCGGAGTATTTCCCAGCCACTGAAACGCAAGTTGAAGAGGAGGGGGGACCAGCACTTTACCCGGGAGGATGGGACTCTACCGAGTACGCCGGACTTTCAATTTTGGAAAGTGAGGCCGGAAATACGGTAGCTGTAGCTGACGCTAGTTGTGTAACACAACTCAGCACGGGCCCGGCAACCAGTATAAATACCGGAGAAACGGACCTCGCAAAAAACGAGACGACTCATGATGCCCCCCCACCCCCTCCTGCAAACCTCCGTAGTGGGGTCAGCGTGCAGAGGGGGGTCGCCTCGGCCATACTAATTGAGCCAAAGAGGGGCATGGCTCAAAGCCGCTCTACCCCATCTCCCTCCGAAATGGAGGTAGAGATCAAGGCAGGGTATAAATCAATGTCGCCGGTAGAGACACCGGTCGACAAAGATACACCGAGGAACGTCGTCCGCGTCGACGTACGCCACGATGGCAGCAGCACCCAAGCGTCCGCGCAGCCCACCTGTGCCATCACCTAGGAAGGTGGTGGCCAAGGAAAAGGAGGATAGCAAATATCCTCCTATTATAGTAGAATGCCTACCAGAGTGGGCAAAACACTTCCGTGCCCTGCACAACATTTTAGGGCACGCGCCGAATGCGCGCCCCTTCGGGAAAGGGGTAAGATTCCGCCCGCATTCGGCTGATGAATACCGGAAGGTGCAGAGGTACCTAACGGAGCGCAGCAAGGAGGACGCAGCGCTCGCATGGTATTGCTATGCACCAACCGCTGAATTGCCCACTAAGGTGGGACTGCGTGGGCTACCAGCAGATACACACCCCGAGGACATCGAGGAGGCCCTTAAGGCATTGGGCTTTCCCGTTACGTTTGTAAGGGCAATCCCCACGAAGAAAGGGAGACCGGGTTGCCTTTTCCACATCAAGCTACACCACCTTAGCCAAGAGGAGCTCAAGAGGCTGTATAATGTACACGAGCTCCTCTACATGCCCGGAGTAACGATTGAGGCATGGCAAGGCAGGGAAGGCCCGGCTCAGTGCCACCGTTGCCAGGGGTTCGGACACTCCTCGGCAAACTGCTTTCGCCCGGTTAAATGCGTCAGATGCGCCGGGGATCATGTCGCATCAGACTGCCCCAAACCAAGGGATGGGCAACCGAAGTGCGCCAATTGCGGTAAGGCGCACTCGCCAAACGCCCGAAGATGCGCTGTTATTCAGCGCATCGCTCGTAAGAGGGGGATTAGAATGCCCCCTCCCATCCCCCCCCCCCCCGCCGGCGCATGCGCCGCGGCAAAATACGCACAGAGGTGCACCACCAGTCGCAGAGGGCGCACCCAATGCGAGACCCCAGCCACAGCCGCGGCACCTGGAGGTGGCAACAGAAGTGGCACCAGCCACTAAACCTGGAAAGGTAGCGGTGGTCACAACTCTGCAACCGCCGGCTAACGAGGCCACAGAGAGGGGAGGACCCCTCTCCACTAAGAGGAAGAGGAGGGGGAAGAAGAAGAAGAAAAAGACGGCCAAGTCCGAGGCCAGGGTGACCTCCATACCCATACCCCCTCCCATTGCCACCATCCAGCCAGGGCCAGCAGTTGCCAACACACCAGGACATGTAACTCAGCATGTGCGAGTGCAACACCCAGCTCCGAGAGCACAAGCTTCAAGGGGGAGAACCGAGGCCTCCCCCCCTCAAACTACATCCGTGCCGACTACGATCGAGGCTGCACTAGCACAATTGGTCACAGTCGTCATGAAAATCCTAGGCGACGTCCTAGCGGCGATGACCACGGGAGCTGACCCACTCACGGCTATTCTGACAGCCCTGACCCACCTGACAATGGCAAGAAATGGCTGAGCTCCGGGTAATGTCCTGGAACCCAGGCGGCATCCAACAACAAGCCGCTAGTCTCCGAACTATGGTGCAGCAGCACGGAATCCAGGTCGTGCTGCTAGGGGAGACTAAACTCAGATCCTGACGCCATTTCAAGATCCCCAACTTCTTCGTGTATCGTCGCGACGAGGTCTCTCCCGAAGGAAAGGCCTACAGAGGCACGGCCATTTTGGTTAGGAGAGACCTAGTGCATGAAGAATTGGAGCTGCTGCCATTCATTTCAACAGTTCTCCTGTCATTATGGCAGGAGACTTTAATGCCAAACACCTGGCGCGGTTCGCGCATCATGAACCCCGCTGGCAGGAGACTGTTTGAAGACGGTGAAGAAGGGGGATATGAAGTGTTGGGACCAGGAGCTCCCACACATATCCCCACGATAACAACACATCGTCCGGATGTCCTGGATATAGTTCTCTGGCAAGGGATCACATACCCGGTCCAAGTGGAGGTGCTGTATGACCTGGACACGCAGCACCTACCAATCCTCATCACTATGTCGACCAGCGCCGACTCCGTAGTGCCCCGGGGCCTCCGTACGAAGACCAACTGGGAGCAATACAGAAGAGCGCTGGCGAACCTTACCTACGGTGCGAACATAACATCAGCAGAAGATGTAGAAGTGGCCGCTAAATATATCTGTGAAAAGATACATCAAGAGTATCTAGCGGCCACCAGGACAATACCTGACACGCACCGTGGGGAGGTACTCCCACGGAGGCTCAAAACTCTCCTGGAGGAGAAACGATCCACTAGGAAGCTTTGGGCTAGAACCAGATGTCCCAAAATTAAGACGAAACTCAACACTATTACCGAAAAGCTGTCGGAAGGGATAAAGGCCTTCCGAGGCGAGTCGTGGAACGCGCGCATCGAGGAGGCCTCGGAACATCCAGCCTCACTCTACCAGCTCACCCGACAGCTTTCGCGCACACCACAGCCCATTTGCCCACTAGTGGACAGCACAGGAAAACGGCACTACAGAGCACGAGACCGGGACGAGATCCTGGCAGAACATTTAGAGGGGCAGTTCAAACCCAACACTGCTGCAGCTGTCGTCGCAGACTTCCACAGGGAGGTTGAGCATTGCGTACAGGAGTTCCTGACGAGCCCGGCGCCACCAATAGGAGGGGACGATTTCATGTCCCCTTCTGAAGTAAGGAGAGTGTCACAGCGCCTGCCGCTACGGAAAGCGCCGGGCAACGATTGCATCACCACCACTGCAATAAGACAGCTGCCTAGGAAAGGGGTCGTAGCACTGACCCGTTTGTTCAACAGGGTGCTACGCACCCAACACTACCCTTCCAAGTAGATGGAAGGGAAGATCATAGTGCTGCCGAAGCCGGGTAAAAACAGAAGACACCCGGCAAGCTACCGTCCCATCACGCTACTGTCGTATGTAGCAAAGCTGTTTGAAAGGCTGCTGCTGCGGAGACTGCGACCACACGCAGAGCTCCGAAAGGAGCAATTCGGATTCCGCAGCGGCCACTCCACCACGGCGCAGCTGACCCGAGTGCTACACTACCTAGCGGCCGAAACCCATCGCGGCCGCTCCTGTCTGGGGGTCTTTCTCGACATAGAGAAGGCCTTTGACCGGGTGTGGCACACGGGTCTAATCTACAAATTAGTACATAACACCACAACGCCGCCAGCGCTCATACGACTAGTGGCGTCGTTTCTGGAGGGACGGAGCTTCTGTGTTAGCGTCGAGAGGATCGACTCGGCAGCACGAAGAATAGAGGCAGGAGTGCCACAAGGCAGCTGTCTTTCTCCGCACCTGTACGCAATTTACACCAACGACATCCCCACACTTGAAGGTCGCGTCCAAGAATGGGAACAAGATGTCATGCTCGCCCTCTACGCAGACGACAGCGCGTATTTTACGTCGTCCCGTCGGGCAGACATTGCAGCCAGGAGAATGCAATGTCTGCTGAACCTGCTGCCTGAATGGCTGGACAAATGGCGCATGGCCGTAAACGTTGGCAAGACATGCGCCATAATTGTCAACAGACAGGGACGTGTACCACCACCACTCAAGCTCCGAGGCCAGGATGTAGAGTGGAAGAAGACAGTGACCTACCTTGGATGCCAGATTGACCGCTCTCTACGTATGACCCCTCAGGTCGCATACGTCATGCAGCGCGCAAGAGCTGCGAGGCCGGTCCTCCGTCCGGTTCTGGCATCCAACCTGCCAACGAAGACCAAGGTAGGGATCTACAAGACCTACATCCGCTCGCGAATCACATATGCTGCACCAGCGTGGTACGCGTTTACATCTCCCGCACAGCGGAAAAGATTGCAGGTTCAGCAAAACATTTCCCTAAGAACTATTGGAGCTGGTCGTTACGTCCGGAATGACGTCATCGCCAGAGACCTAAAAATCGAAACAATTCATGACTTTGTGGTCCATTTGGCGCGGAAAATGTATGACCGCGCTGATAATGGACCACATGAACACCTGCGCGATCTGGCGTCCTTATCGGACCTCCTGCCGCAGCACGCTCGACCACCAGAGCGGCGACCTCTCCCTAGGGAATTGTTGCAACCACCACCCGACCTCGTTGAGGGGGAGGACGGGGAAGAGTGAAAGACCCGACGCATGGCGTAAAATACGCAACATTTCTACACATATACCGCAAAAAGCGGTACCCAGGACCGGGGGAGCAGCAGCCCCCTGAGAAGATAAGCCTGCTAAGCAGACGAAATCCGCTCACGCTCAGAGGCACAGCAGATGCGTCACCGGCTTGCTCAATTTTTTTCTAGCAGTTTTCGAGATGGTTATTATGCTATCTGTTGGTAGTCCAAGGTATTTTTAAGGCTTCGCCCTCAGTTGCCTACCTGTTACCACACCCACGGGAAGAAATGAAGTAGTATATTCTTACGCCGTAAACACACTGCTATCTCGTTGCTAACCCCATTCACATAACAAAATTTTGTTGCAGCATTCGTTTCTAACAACGTAATAATAAAAGATCATATATCCATACAATGTAAGCCGGTTTACACGGCTTACATGCTACAAATTTTGCTTTATTTTTCTCTGTGAACGCTAAACCCTTTTTACTTTGTTACACGGAAATGAGCGTGCTTTCTTTATTTCGAGCAAGATGCAGTAATAAGATTGATACTTATAACAATTAGAGTTTACTGTACCACCCAAATGTTCTCAGCGAAGTTATAGAAAAAAATACGAAATAGAACCAAAACCTATTACATAGCTATTCATATATATATGAAAATAAATCTTGAAAATCACTATAACGGTTTAAATTAAGGAAATTTTGGTATTTCAATTTATGAGAACCTTAAAATTTTAACTAAATCCGACGGGTTTCGAATACATTTCTCATTAATTGAATAACAACATGTGCAGCATGACTTACACGCTTTAATTCAATAAAAATTGCATCATAAAGGATTAAATGGTATAAGCTATAAAGTTATGGATATTGAGCTTGAAGTTAGAATCACTAAACTAAAAGCAGTACTTTAACAGTGGTAGAGCCACGCATCAGCTTTTGTTGTTGCATTAATGGGCCGGCTCGACCGGGGAAATACCACGACCTCACAGAATACCAGCGTCAAGTAGAAGTCTTACAAATTTCTGTGTTTCGTCTAGTGAGTGGCCTACACACCCCTCTCCCCTAATTCTGGGGGGGGGGCACTATAAGGGAGACAACGCATCTGCTATGCCTCCGGTATTGCGGGTGATCATGGGCGGCGGTAATCACTTACAATCACGTGAGCCACCGGCTCGTTTGCCTGCCTTTTCCATAAAAAAAAAAAAAACTAAAATAGGCTACGGTTCTTCCACTGAAATACTTTGTACTAACATTTAGGTTATCCTCAATGTATATATAATAGTTTAAAGTTTTTACTTCTTTCGTTAGACCCCAATCTGCTAATTATATTTCCATTTAAGTTCCTTTCTACTCACACCATGGACCACATACGTTACATACTAGAAATGGACATTACTATCACTTTCGTTTCATTTACATACCAAATTTGCATACAAGAACCAGAATTCAGGAAACTTTTGATCTGGCGTTTGGCCAAATAGCAAAATACGGAGCTCGTTCTATTCCTCAAAGAGTTACTTTAAACGGTCCTCCTTTGTTAAATTTCGACTTGTGACGTCGTAAAAAGAACTTATTTTGGTTACAAAAAACAATAAGGTTATAACGACATCTGTTTCCACATTGGAAGCTCGGCAGGCAACATCACGCTCAAAATATTTATATGGCCTTATATCTAGTGAGCGATGAAAATTTCGGTGTCGGTTTCGGGTTCGGCAACAAAATCTATTTTCGGTCTCAGTTTTGATTTCGGCCTAAAGTTGGAAAATTTCGGTCGCACCGAAACTCAATGATCATGAATTGTCATGCGACTTTTGTATTCCTTTTGTTCTTCATATTATTTTGAAAATAAATGAAATAAATATCTTCACGCAATTCCCCATACAGGGGTAGAGAGAGGTCATAGTCTAGATAATTAGTCCCTTCGACCTACCTTTCACCGAAGATATTTTCGGGACAATGTGACAGGTGGTGAGCCCGTTGCCGTCTTAATGTCCAAGCCAACGATGTAATTCGTACATAAGTTTTTGAAAAACCCATTGGTACGAGCCTGCTAACTGGGTATCGAACTCGGGTCTATTGACTCGAAATTCCGACCACCCAACCACTCGGTTATCGCGACTTTTTTTATTATTTTAGAGCTATTTAATAACTAAAATACTAAGTAAATATAAAATTGTCGAAAAATATTTACAACAAAACCCCCTCATGATAGGTTATATGCAGAAACAAAGACATCCGCAGCAGAACGAAACTACTCCCCACAAGATGGAACGACGACCTGCACCAGTGTTGAGCGAAGTATATGGATCTACATAGCACAGGACCATCCTAGGGTGGAACATTTGGTGGGAGGCTTATGTTTCGGAATGGACTTTTTATAGACCGCTGTGATAACCAAGCATAAACTGAATAATAAATAAATATAAAATTGTCGAAAAATATTTACAACAAAACCCCCTCATGATAGGTTATATGCAGAAACAAAGACATCCGCAGCAGAACGAAACTACTCCCCACAAGATGGAACGACGACCTGCACCAGTGTTGAGCGAAGTATATGGATCTACATAGCACAGGACCATCCTAGGGTGGAACATTTGGTGGGAGGCTTATGTTTCGGAATGGACTTTTTATAGACCGCTGTGATAACCAAGCATAAACTGAATAATAAATAAATGTCTTTACGCAATTCCCAATACAGGGGTAGACAGAGGTCTAGTCTAGATAATTAAGTCCCTTCGACCTACCTTTCACCGAAGATATTTTCGGGACAACGTGACAGGTGGTGAGCCCGTTGCCGTCTTAATGTCCAAGCCAACGATGTAATTCGTACATAAGTTTTGGAAAAACCCATTGGTACGAGCCTGCTAACTGGGTATCGAACTCGGGTCTATTGACTCGAAATTCCGACCACCCAACCACTCGGTTATCGCGACTTTTTTTATTATTTTAGAGCTATTTAATAACTAAAATACTAAGTAAATATAAAATTGTCGAAAAATATTTACAACAAAACCCCCTCATGATAGGTTATATGCAGAAACAAAGACATCCGCAGCAGAACGAAACTACTCCCCACAAGATGGAACGACGACCTGCACCAGTGTTGAGCGAAGTATATGGATCTACATAGCACAGGACCATCCTAGGGTGGAACATTTGGTGGGAGGCTTATGTTTCGGAATGGACTTTTTATAGACCGCTGTGATAACCAAGCATAAACTGAATAATAAATAAATGTCTTTACGCAATTCCCAATACAGGGGTAGACAGAGGTCTAGTCTAGATAATTAAGTCCCTTCGACCCACCTTCCACCGAAGATATTTTCGGGACAACGTGACAGGTGGTGAGTCCGTCGACGTCTTTATGTCCAAGCTAACGATGTAATTCGTACATAAGTTTTTGAAAAACCCATTGGTACGAGCCTGCTAACTGGGTATCGAACTCGGGTCTATTGACTCGAAATTCCGACCACCCAACCACTCGGTTATCGCGACTTTTTTTATTATTTTAGAGCTATTTAATAACTAAAATACTAAGTAAATATAAAATTGTCGAAAAATATTTACAACAAAACCCCCTCATGATAGGTTATATGCAGAAACAAAGACATCCGCAGCAGAACGAAACTACTCCCCACAAGATGGAACGACGACCTGCACCAGTGTTGAGCGAAGTATATGGATCTACATAGCACAGGACCATCCTAGGGTGGAACATTTGGTGGGAGGCTTATGTTTCGGAATGGACTTTTTATAGACCGCTGTGATAACCAAGCATAAACTGAATAATAAATAAATGTCTTTACGCAATTCCCAATACAGGGGTAGACAGAGGTCTAGTCTAGATAATTAAGTCCCTTCGACCCACCTTCCACCGAAGATATTTTCGGGACAACGTGACAGGTGGTGAGTCCGTCGACGTCTTTATGTCCAAGCTAACGATGTAATTCGTACATAAGTTTTTAAAAAACCCATTGGTACAAGCCTGCCACCTGGGGACTTGAAACTTTTTTAAGAATAAAGCCCGCCTCTTCTATAAAACATTACGTCTGCATGCTCTGGCAGAAGCTTAATTGGACGCAAAGTTGGCAGCTAAAGTGCCTAGTCACGTATTGTAGATAAATTTCAATAAATATTACCCATCGAGTTTCCAACAAAAATTAGCAGGTGGGAGAATAGACGAAATAATGAGGAGGGCGGAGAAAACTTGGAAGCGTCGGGGGATCCTTAATCTAGATATTCAAATTGAGCTGAATTTTATTTATGGACTATCTTCGGTACCCGATTTAATTATTATATATATTTATTTTTTCTATACTAATGAATAAGCACATAAATAGATGTGTACGACATAACATACACAACTCTGATCGCAAAGTAAGTAGATTAAGCACTTGTTTTATGGTATCCGAAACAATCGAGGTACCACAAACACCATGACCGAAACAATGCAGAAACAGTGTGTTTTTTCTGCATTGACGCGTCCGGAAATCAAACTCGGTACCTCATAGCTGGCGACACTGTGAAAACCGGTGTGTACACATTTCATTCACGAAGGCGTCGACCTGCGTGGATGAGATGCATCAACTTTGAATCAATTCTGATTGTTTTTAGCCCCCGAAGCAAAAATTTTAGTACGTGAGAGTATAAGTTTAACGAGTGATCTTTTTTCTGTCCGTGGCACCGTATATCCAAAACGGCTTAGCCTATTTTTATATTTTTTTTAGTTTGAATGGTTAATAACAACAGAACAAATTACAAATAGGTGTGAATGAATGAATGAATGGTTTATTCATTAACACAGACACTAAGGCAAAAAATACAACCGCTGTTTTCAGCCAGTACCTTCCGAATTGCGCGACGTATCCCGTATAGAATTACAAGGAATCACAATATTACTAAATTTCATTAAAGTGTGGGCATGTAAGAAATGAAATAAGACATTAGTGAGGACTAGGGACTGAAGGATGCTGAAGGAAAAAAAAATTGAGAATAATACTTATTTTAATCAAAATGTTAGTTGGTATCACTTTTATTTTTTATCTTGAATTTACTGCAAGAAAATATTGATCCCTTATAAGGTATCAAGGTAAACCCAGACTAGCTTTCGAGGACAATTTGAGCAGATTGCTCGAAAAGTTGCTCGTTCGTGAATGAAGAAAATTAGGAGTTTTAAAAAAACGAACGAAGTATACAAGGATAGTGACACTAGGCGGTTACCAAGTAATGATGCATGATGCCATGGATTCTCTTTAAGAACGGCGGTGTGAAGATATAATACAAAATAATAAAAAATTACCAAACACGAATCGAAATTTGACTCAAAGTATTCGGTTGTTTTATTGTTTCAAAATGTAAGTGTCGAAATGATATTAAGTTGTATCAAGCGAAAGATAGATAGGAGCCAGACGTTATAAAATCTGCATTGTTGTCGGCTCGCAAGGGACTTTTACAGCCAATAACAACGTTGATAACTTTGTCGGTATAATGTTTTATGTTCGACAGACGATCGCGGATTTGAACCGAGTTTACGACGCATACCCATTTCGCATATCATGAGGACCATCAACTGTAATACGTGGTGATAAGTCTTAAAATCTAAAATATGTTTACGAAATTGAACCTATGATGGAATAATGTCTTGAGTTACAATTGGGTATAGAAAGATAAATTTTAGGAAAATGTTATAATAATAATAATATAATAATAATATCTTCACGCAATTCCCAATACAGGGGTAGACAGAGGTCAAGTCTAGACAATTAAGTCCCTTTGACCCACCTTCCATATTTTCGGGACAACGTGACAGGTGGTGAGCCCGTCGCCGCCTTTATGTCCAAGCCAGCGATGAAATTCGTACATAAGTTTTTGAAAAACTCATTGGTACTGCCAGCTGGGGATCGAACTCGGGTCTCTCGACTCGAAATTCCGACCACCCAACAACTCGGCTATCGTGACTTTTCAGCTAGGAAAATGTTGACAATATCTATTCTATTCGGAAAGCATATGCACTTTTGTTAACAAATCAGACGGTACCAGAATCACCCAGATTCGAGATTATATAGAAAAAATGGTTTCTAGATCTTTCGAGATCTCAGAGCTGACAGCATCGGGAAAACCGGTGGATATGCCACCCGACCACCGGGGTCGTCATTGAAAGCAGAACGTATTGAAATTTTAATTATTTGTTTATCTCATGTCAGTCATACCGGTCACCAGTCAATCTATTTTCAGTCTGGTATATAAAAGTCAAAAAAATTATTTTTCTACATAAGAACATAAATTTCAGTTTTCAAAATTTGTTATTTTTAAATCTATCACCGTTTCATAATGAGGTCCTTCTCACGTAGAAGAAGTCGGCGGAAGTACCTCGGTATCCTCCTTTTGTATTTTTTTATCATATTATATAAAAACCAGCCATTTGAAGGTAGCAAAGAATAAAAATATTTGAGATGGTTACCCATTGTCACCTGTTCTGTTGCCTGTTCTGACACCCACATGTATAAATAGCGAGGTATTTGCATTATGCCAAAACCATACGACAATTTTGTTATGTCATGAAATCACTCTATATGTTTTTTTGTTCTTTATTTGCTAAACACAATATATACTTGTAACTAATATTGTAAAAAATACTATGTAATTGTGTAACAGGAAGTTTGTTAAATTTTTCGGAATTATTAAAAGTTATACGAGTGTAAGATCAGAAATCTCTGTATAAAAATATGAGTAAAAAAAAATTATAGAAGTGTTAATTTAGAGATCATCTAAAAACAAAATAATATAATATAAGAATAAATAAAAAATATTTTATAAAATTTAAGGATACGATTATTTAAAAATAGTCACGATAGCTGAATTAATACTAATCCTGCTTTCGAAGCTGAGGGTTTATGTATGTTACTTAGTCCAAACAGAAGAATTTGTGACGTCATCTATGTCTCCATATAATAAGCTCGCGCTGTCTAAGTTGCCACGATTACACGCATACATAAGATTACCGATGGCGAACACTAGTGCGGTAGACGTCCTCCCCACTAACATCCGACCTGTCGGGACCCTTTTCCTGCAGCTACTCGTCCGCTATACTGGTGACCCCGACGTGTTCTCACCGCCAACCGATGGTGCCCATGAACAAATTATCCCTTGATGATACCTTGTTTTGAAGCTAAATACGTTATTAGTACGTTGTAATGACTCGGTAAGTTTGCCTCATTATCAGTAGTGGCGTATGATAATACCTGGTATCGAGTGGAGGACTTGGGTAGTGGTGGTGGTGCATTCTGTGAAATTGCACGCATCGGTAAGTGCGTTGTAGAAATTCTTCATCTCTTCGGACCAGGTAACATACGACATTTATTTTTAAATTTTGAATTGTGTGCATTTTGAATAACTTCACTATACTAAAGAAATAGTTTGTCAAAATTACATAACATAAAAATGTTAAAATTCAGAATTATCTTACAATCAACAAGAATAATAGACATGAACTTTTAAAAGATCTCTTCGAAATCGTTCCGTTTTTGGCAAGTTCCCCTGACAGCCCGAAAATGGACTCCGATTTTATTTAACGTATTTAAATTTAGCCATTCAAAAAATCCAGAAAATTTAAAAGGAAACGCCGTTCATAAGTTTGATCGGGAGCCAAAAATAATCCCTACCTGAAAGGTCCGCAACTCATGCAGCTTGGCACGAATTCTTAAACTGTCCCAAGTGTGGTCGTAACATATATTACACTTTGCTTGTGTAACTACCATTCCCATTATTCCTTTACCTTATATTGTCCTTACCGATGTTGACGTAAGGATGATGTTAAAGTGGAAATTAGCCGGCAACATAGCTTGTAGAACTGAGAACCGTTGGAGAAGAAAGATTCTCGGGTGGCACCCTCGTACAGGCAAACGCAGTTGGAGGATCCTCACGAATAGCCTATGTTAAGCAGTCGACTACATGGATTATATAGAAGAAGTATTCCATAAAAAAAAAAAAAACATTAAACCCTTATTTCATAATGTACGACCGCCGCACTTACGACCCATCTCGATATCACTAAAACATAACGGAACAATTTGTTAGGAGCTTGGCAGTGAAGGAAAACATCGTAAGATCGAAAGAGAAATATGGTATCGGCGTTTGGATTTACCATGCCGCATACCACACCAAACCATGGCGTAAGAAGCGACTAAGGGAAAAGCTAAAAATAACACTAAATAACGATAAATAATAATCTCGAAAAATATGTGACCAAAATAAATCAGACCGATGACAACAGCTTCTAAGGTGTGAAGTGTCTGGTATAGCCATCGCTAATCCGTTTGCTTATCTGAGCTGTTACGGCAAATCTTGCTTACAGGGAACGCCTATGTCCTTCAATAGACTTTTACAGGCAGTAAAACAGAAAGTAATTATGTAAGATACGAAAAAGGTGCACCGGAAGAGTAAATATTACACACTTAACATCCCACACGATTAAGATATATTTTTACGCAGCCAGTCCGAATTGACAATAACATATAAATTTGCAGAAAATAGTATTATTTGATTGTTATTTTCTTTAGTTATTTTTTAAAAACCTTTTATGTTAATATAATATGTCTTAAATAAATTAACATAAACTAAATATAACCTTAAAGTAATTTATAATAGCATATTAGCATTATCTTATTATTCTTTTATTTTACATTATATAATTCCTTTTTCTTTTAATTAAATTTTAGGTGTACAGTACATAGTACACCATAAGGATACATTGACGTATTGTGCTTTACTTTAACTTAAGTATTGTGTTTATTGCGATGTTATCCTTGTTGGTAAGCCTCAATAAATAAATATTTTTAGTTACAGCACTATATTGGAGATCGTCGTGTAAAGGTGTAATAATTTAAATCTGTATTTTAATAAATATAATATTATAAAATACATAAGTTATACATTGTTTCCTACAAGCTAACTCATGTAAAAGAATGCGATATTAAAGTGAACTTTCGCGAAAAAGTAATTAAGTCTAATATCACATTATGCTTCTACGAGCACCGCTATGTCCTACGGTACTAATTATAATTTCAAAAACATTCCTTAATTACCCGACGGTTCTTATTCAGCAAGCGACGCCGCTATATCTTAAAATCCCATAAAAATGCAAAAACGAGCGCTCGTCGTTATAAATATTTTAATGGAGATATTTAATTAAAGTTCCATCATGATAATGTAGAGACTGCAAGTGTGTATGCAGACGACTCTCACACACACACTCACACTAGTTTTTCTATTCTAGAACTTGTCATTTTTGTGAATTGTATTAAAGCAGTAGAACTAAATTAACTAAGCGAAATATGTTAAATCATGGCTTGCTTTTCCAGCTGAAGTATATGAGCCGGCTGCATAGCTAAGATTCTTGAATGGGTACCACCTGCACAAAATTGCGGGTAATCTGTAGATCCAGGTGGCAGAAGACCATTGCGGCAAACATTAGGGAAGCCCTCAGTTCAGCACTAGACTCATGATTGCAAAGAAGAAGAACAAGAAGAAATTGTATAGGAAACTAAACGGATAAACCCGCTGCTCCAACTGCAAGTATATATTATTCGATATGTAATTTTTCTTAATAATTATTTATTTTCATTTCCATAAAAAGTGATTTGATTTGATATTGAAATACTTTTAAAACAATAATACCAACATTAAGCATAAATTATAATGATACAAGAACGGATGTGTGAACCCGTCCAACACGTGCACCGTAATTAATCAAATGCGGATTTTCCTTTTCACTGTCAAAGAGAGCAGATGGCTCTGCATGGTTATCAATAAATTACCACGAGACAAACTTTTTTATTAGATAGAATCCGTAACGAAGACAACAGCAGCAGAACCAGGGCAACACAGCCCATAGTAGCACCTTAAATTGGTACTGTACCAGCTACATTGCTCGTAAAACTGGCGCGAAAAAGATTTCTAAGAGCCTCTTGAATGGCAGCCTCGTTTAGGTAAAAACAATGAGGGAAGGTCCCCACCAGATGGAGTGACGACTTGCATAACATTGACGGGAAATCGATGGATGATGATGGTGGCTCTCCGGATTACTTTCGGCAAGTTGCTTAAGTTTTATGGTTTTAAAGGAGTGGCCAGCTCTATGCTTCCAAGTTACATTATCTGTTACTTAGATTATTAGTTATTTTCATTTATGTGTCAAGAATTGCTTCTATTGAATTGTTCGCTTTTAATTTATTAAATAATTTTATTTTATTTATTATATTATTAGATTTATTATAATTATTTTATCCTTTATTATTACGGAGTATTGGAGAGATCAGCTCTGACTACCCCGTCAGCGATTATGCGTGAAGATTTTTATTAATTCAGCAAGACGATTTCAATACAATAATAAGATTATAGTATCGTAAAAAGGTCACGATTGCCGATTGGTTGGGTGGCCGGAATTTCGAGTCGAGAGACCCGAGTTCGATCCCCAGGTAGCACGCTCGTACCATTGGGTTTTTCAAAAATTTATGTACGAATTATATCGTTGTCTTGGACATAAAAACGGCGACGGGCTCACCACATGTCACGTCGTCCCAAAAATATCTTCGGTGAAAGGTGAGACAAAGGGACTTAATTGTCTAGACTAGACCTCTGTCTAACCTCGTATTGGGAATTGCGTGAAGATATCTATTTATTTATTTTACAGTATGTTTCTTGCCAAAAGAGAAATGATTTTGGTTTATTTAACATTTCGGTCCAAAATATGATTGTAATAGCTCTCACTAAAATTCAACAGCTTCCTCTGCAATATTTCACATTGAGATCTCACCTTGAGCGGTCACGGAGCCGCTGTAAATCGTCATATCGTCTTGTAACCTTTGGCATTATCCCAATTTTTTCATATATCCTTTTCTTTTAAAGTATCATGGCTTTGTACAGGGGTCTTCGTATGTCTTTATGTTTTGTACATTTAGATGAATTACTTTTTTGCTTCAACTTTTATGTTTGTTACTGCATGGTTTATACAATCTGTTTCTTTTTTCTGATTTGAAAGATAGTCATATATTAATAAAGCTGTGCTTTAATGTTTTAGGCATGATGAACGAATGAGTGATGACCGAATGCTGAAGAAAATATATAACGCGAAAGGTAACATTAAAAGGAGTCGAGGACTAGACTGCGATGAACTTTCGAAGACCATGGGATTAAATTGCTCAAAGAGGTCAGGGTTAAGAGTACTCGGAGACCTAGACTTTGGCTACCCCGTCAGAGACTATGCGTAAAGGTATATATGTAATTTTCGTTATTAAATCATTTGTTAATTTGAAATAGACTTTTAATCTCTGATATCATTATAAATTGGTGTTATTATAACATAAAGGTAACGAGTAGTGGTACTAGAATTTGTCACCCTTTCTTCCCATGGTTGTTGTAAGTGTTAGATACGTCATTTATTTTATAAAACTAATTGTAGGTAGGTAGCAAATCAGTCAGTGTCTTTTATTCAACAGTGGCGAACGTGAAAAAAGTTGATTCAGTCTGCTGTAGATATATTGTATAGATAACAAAACACACAGTTGATATAGTAAGTACTACATAAGACCTACACTAAAGACAATATGGACTTTAATAAATCACTCTATAGATTTTCACATACATTGTTAGAGCGAGAAAGCTAACTATCTGGAGATATACATTAATCATAATGCAGATTTTTCGTTTCGCTAAAAGTAGTTGATGACACTCGACCGTTTTTAATAAACGGAAAGTTAGAAAGACATAATAACATAAAACTCTAATATAATACATATATGTCATTGTGTCATTGTCTAATATATATGTCATTGTGTATTTTCACGCTATTCCCATTACTCAAGCAGATCCTACAACTCTAAGAATATCGGTATTATGGTGACGCCAGCTCTGAGGCCCCGGGTTCAATTTCCAGGTGGGTTAACGTAGAAAACACTTTTTCTACATTTTCTGGAGTCTGGGTGTTTGTGATACTAATATTGTTTCTAATAAGTGCTTAAGCTGCTTACACTGGGATCAGAGCAGTGTAGGTGATGTTGTCCCTGTATGTATTTTTTTCAGGTTATGGCGTGCAAAACAGTATTACCGTTCAGTGTTATATTTAAACAGAAAAAGAAGAAATAACAGCAGTACTTTATAAAGCTATCAGCAGCTCGCCAGAACACATCAGTGGAATGAATGCACTGTCGCCGGTACACCGCCGTTTGAAATATGGACAACTATTACGGTGGCGCGTTGTCTAGCCTGCTTGGTACTTATCCATCGCAGGTATGTTGTGACTAATTGTCCTCGTGATGCAATATCGTCTCTTAAACGTTGGGGTCTTAGTTATTGTAGCTGTTAGTGCATTTTATTGTTTACGCACAACTTTACTGTGTAACAAATGCGATCTTTGTTTAGAATTTATGTAAGACAGAGACTTAGAAAAGTTTTTAATTATCGTTGTTCTAGATTATATATGTCGATCTGATAGTCAAGTTGGTAGTCATCTTGTCTCAGAAGTTAAAGTTTCCGGGTTCGATCTGTGGGCCAAACTTCTATGTGATGAATATAAATTGTTTGTCCTGGAGTCATAGATGTTTACATGTATGAATATTAACTTTAAATATATTGATGTACCTCTTGTCACGTTGTACCAAATAAGGCATGGTGAAATGTAAGTCTAGAAGACTTCATTGTCTAGACCCCTGCCTACCACAGAAGGCTACGAATGCCTCTAGCGTGAATTAAAGACCTCTGTAAGATTAATTCGCAATATTATAATATTGAATTCAAGATTTCTAAATTCCAATTCTATTGAATTCGAATTTTAAATTTGAACAATACCGTTAACACGAATTGTGCTACGTTACTGTTTTTGGCTGGTGTATAATATTAGCCTTCCTCCCTCCACCTAATGATCCCACCAAAAACTATTCACGAAATGAGTCGCCAAATTTGGCATCATACAAAGAAACGAAGCAAATGTGTTTGTTTCCTTTCCTAATCTAAAGAAATGGTTTAAATAGTAATTAAGGTTATTAGACCAGAGCTAATAGTCTTTGAAAATGGTACAAAGTCAAAAAAAATATAGGATGAATGAAACCTTTTGGAAAATAAAAAGAATATAACAAAACTGGAAAATTATAATGATAAAAAAAGGTTAATCTCCATTTCCGGCAAAACTATTATGGAATTTACTATAAAAAATGGAAAAAAATTTATAAGTAATAAAAATATCTAAAAATTTTAAATTTTCTATCTTATCACATTTAAATTTTTCCGAAAATCGAGATAAACCGTTTTTTACCCATAAAAACTCACCCCTTCCACTTATCGACCTCAGATCGCCCGTAAATTATTTTTTCCTTCAATAAATAAAATACTAATATACATTACTTAAGTAATAATGTATCGATGGCTTAGACACATGGTGTTAGTACACATAGTATGCTTACACTATATGTAGACTAGCTGAAGCTCGCAACTTCCTCTACGCCACTTTTATTAAGTTGTAACGGAGTGTCAACATTGCGAAATGAGTTACTATGCTAAATTTTAAGCCAATCGGGTGAATACTGTTAGAATAATTGTCTTATATATTTATATTGACAATCTTCGTGGAAGAGTGGCGTACACACCGGTTTTCAAGGTGTCGCTATGTTTGAAGAAGAAGTGTGGATTCCCGAATGGATCAATGTAGAAAAAACAGTTTTTCCAAATTTTTTTTCGGGTCTGGGTGTTTTCGGTGCCTTCGTTGTTCCTAATTCCATAACACAGGTGTTTAAGTAACCTATATTGCTCTTATCCCAAGGTAAGCACCTTGGAATAAGAGCAATATAGGTGATTTGGACCCTATCCATGTATGTATTTTTTATTGTTATTTCTCAGGCAAGCGAGTTTCTTCATGATATTTTTAAGTGTTGTCGAACCGGGTTTTTGAAAGTGAACCTGGCTCGACCAGTTTCACTTTCTCAAACCAACCCAGACCACTAGGTCAGCTGAAATAAAATGTAATATAAATTTATTATATGCCGTCTAACTTCATAACAAACTAAGTTTAGAACCTCAATCAATCTAAGTCTTATTGCATCTAATCGAGATTACCTCTCGCAGACACACACATGACATGTGTAGTATTTATTATTTACATCTTCAAGCATTTTCCCAATACTAGGGTTGACAGAAGTCGAGACAATTAAATGTTTTCGACCCTCCTAGTTGGAACCAATTTGGACCAACGTACCTGGTGGCGAACCAGTCACCATTTTAGTATCGAAGCCAACGATACAATTTACTCAAAGTATACCTATTCGTATCGGGACTAATGCGAAATGACCTCTCGCAGATGTAACACATGTTATGAGTGTAGTGATTTAAACATATAAATGTTGCTGAGTAGTATCGGCTTCAGAATAATAATAATAATAAATACTTATTGTGCAATTTTTCTTTTCAAATTTAGCAATTATTAAATTCTTAAAGCACATAAGTTATGCTGAACTTTCTGTTGTTAAATTAAACAGAAAATTTTTACAAATTTCAACTGACGCGAGCGGGATTCGAACTCGCGAACATTGTTGTACCGTGGCAACGCTCTTACCTCCGATCCAACTTTTTTTCTTTGGTTTAATAATAAATACATATACATAGATAGGGAAAATTATAAAATAAAGCATCTCCATTCTCACCGTATGAGGCGACTAAATAAATACATACATAGATAGGAACAACATCACATACATTGCTCTGATCCCAAAGTAAGCAGCTTAAGGATTATGTATTATGAAATCAGAAACAACTGAGGTACCAAAATCACCCAGAGCCGAGAAAACTTTTAAATTGACCAGTCACTCGTCCACAGAAGGAAAAGCCTTAAGAATTGCAAAAGAAAGAAAGGGGTGATATTTACCAAATATTGTCATAACATGAGTTCAGTTTACAAGCCTTAAAAATTATTAGAACATAGTAGCTAAGCGTTTCATGATAAAAAAAAAATTAGATCTCGTTTAAATTTTAGGATATCGTCTCTTATCGGATAAATTAGTTTTAAGAATGAAGAATCTTCACGCTATTCCCAATACTGCGGTAGACAGAGGTACAAGTCCTATCAACCCACATTTCTCCGGAGAAATAGTTTGGGGCAACATGACACATGGTGAGCCTGTCGGCGTATTTATATCCAAACCTACGATATAATTCGTACAGAAGCTTTTAAACAACTCATTGGTACGAGTCCACCACCGGGGGTTCGAACTCAGGTATATTGACTCGAATTCCGATCACCTAACCACTCTGCTATCGTGACTTATAAAAGAATGAATAATATTTTTTTAACTTATTCAGATATTTTTATTCAGCAAACGACGTCGCCATCTTATAAAAACCCATAAAAATGCTAAACCGGGCACAAGGCGATATAAATATTGTTAATGAGGGTATTTAATTAAAGTTGCCGGCAAGATTGTGTTTCATGGCGATAAGATGTGAATATAAGTTTAAAATCCGTATCCCGCGCTCTTGCTGGAATTTCAAAGGGTTTGCGAAAAGTAATTATTAAAACATACAGAAATAATATTATTTTAAACTGATATTTACAAAGTATTTGTGTTTTCAATGTGTCGCCGGCTCAGAAATCTTGGGTTCGATCCCGAGATGGGTCAATGTATCAAAATCCCTAACACAACACAGAGCATTTTATTTGATGTGGTCCATATTCAAGTATTTATTTATTATAATATTAGTAGTATTATTGTAATAGTGTAAAGGGTAAAGGTAAAATAGTGAGAAGGGTAAACACGGATTGTTAAATACGGATCTTTTTCTCCTTTTATATCTTCTGGGGTAGGCATAGGTCTAGACAAGTCCTTTCGACGCACTTTTCACTTTAGACTATTTGGAACACTGTGAAAATAAGGAGCCTGTACCCGTTTTAATGTATATGTATATTTACATTGATAAACATTTATAAATACATAAAAACCTTTCTATTCATGACACAAATGTTTGTCCCTAGCAGGATGTGAACCCGCAACCCTTAGCATCGATGGCAGGGTCACTACTACTCGGCTAACGGGTCACCAAATCGGATTGTAATCAATTGCATGTTATTGATGTAGTGAACATGTAACACAATTGTAATATAATTAAACAATAATTGACTTTACTGATTTAAATATTTGAACTATTAAAGTAAAGCATTATATATTGTGAAAGTAAAATAGAGTGTGAACGGTAGTTATGTAAGGGGAAGACTTAGGCGGACGTTTCGAGATCAAATCAGGGACGTCCTGAAAATAGGCCAGATCAAGAGTACCCTAAACCGAAGAGCATGTATGAACGGAGTAATTAAAGGGGACAAAGCGAAACAGGTATGTAAGGATCGTAACAAGTGGAAAGAAGTGGTCTCTGTCTACCCCTACGGGAAAGAGGCGTGATCATATATATGTATATATGTAGAATTTAGTATGTTATAACTTTTAATAAATTATTAATACTTTTGGATTTTACGGTGGTTTTTATAATTTCATTTTAAAAGATAACTTTTTAAAGTAGCTTTGGACATCTGCCAAAATGCTGGGAGACAATATGCCGATTTACAACGAAATCGTGACTGCTCAAGGTGAGATTTAAAAGTGAGTTGAAGGGATTACGGGTATACGGAAAATTTAAATCGTTATAGTTTTTCGTAGATCGTAGTGGGTTTTCGTAATTGGGGTTGTAATATAATATAATACCAGCCCGTGCAGCTTAAATTTTCAATATATTTTATAAGACTCAGAAATTATATTGATTAGTGACATTATTGATTAAAATTCATAATTGAACACTTGTACACAATTCACTTTATTTAATTATTTATTAATTAACCGACCGGATTCGTCTTACAACATCATCAGGGTATATAAATTATATGACTTTATTAATGTTACAATTATTAATCTAATGCGATAATTATATTTCAATAAGTATTATTGAATAATTTGACACATACATATCAGGATTATACTTGCATTAACTTTAAAGGTTTGTTAATTTTTTTTATGTTTAATAATGTAAGTTGTAAGTCGTTTTTTTTCCTTTTTTTGCATGCAATGCCGAATAAAATACTTTCTTACATTCTTTCTGTCATTAGAGAGTTATTTCCAAAGCGTTCGGTAATCCTAAGATATTATCCAGTATCCGCATGTCAAATATCCACTTTACTTGTTGGGCTTTATTATTAAAAACTAGCTGCCCACTGCGGCTGTGCCCGGTTGTGCCCAGTTAAACACTTAACGCGGAGCCCTAATTATGTCTCTAAAATAAACGTAGCCTATGTCACTCCTTGTAACATTAGCTATCTGTCAGTGAAAGACACGTTATAATTGGTTCAGTCGTTTCCGAGCCGCCACAAACAAACAGACAGAAAAAAATAAAAAAATATTTCGGTGTATTTACCGTATATATATATTCATATACATGTAGTAAAAAACTGGTTTTTTTTTCAATATTACAAACCGACACTAATTTTATTTTTATGTATAGATGTTTTCTTAACAAATGTCATGTTATTTAAAAGGAATCCCTAACTATATTGCTTTTGTGTTGTTCGAGAAATTTATTATACTCTAGCTGCCCCCCGCGACTTTGCCCGCAGTTTAACACTTTACGCGGAACCCTAATTATGTTTCTAAAATAAAAGTAACCTTATAAAATTAGCTTACTCCTTATAACATTAGATATCTGTCGGTGAAAGTTATTAAATATTTTGGTTTATGTACCGTATATATTCATATACATGTATTAAAAACGGTTATTTCATTATAAACAGACACTCCAATTTTATTTTATTTTATGTTTAATTTATTAAACCTTTTCTGAAATATTTATGATGCTATTTTTGATGCCGTATTTTCTCTTGAGCCAACAAATTAAATTTTTAGTGCCACATAACCTTTGGTCTTTGTTTTATATCCCTCGGGTATTTTTCTCAGCCTTTCTCGGCCTTTTTATTTTATCAATTTCCCATGCCATATTATTAGGCTAAAGATCTTTTCCTTTTTCATTTTGAAAGTGTCCTGTAAAGTATTTTTTCACTGATTCCATATACTTCTGCGTCTGTAAAAAAATAGAAAAGAAAGAGAAATTGCAATTTTAATTTTAACAATATACAAAGAAATATTGTTGGGAAATTAAGTTCGTTTATCATTTCCTATTTGCTTTACTGCCAAGTTATAATGGCTTCTATATTACTCCGCCACACACGACCTACAATTAAATTTATTACCATAGCGTCTGTAATTAAAATTTTATTTTAGCATCATCTCTATTATTTCCGTGCCTTTATTTAGAATTATTTTTATGCCTTTTTTTAGAACAGTAAATAAAATGAGCAGACCATTGACAGGCAGCAGCGTCTAAGGTGCAAATCTGGTAGTGCGATCGCCAATCCGCTTGGCGAACGTGGCGATTATGGCAAACCCTCCCACGAGAGAGGCTTACAACCAGATGTGGACTATTGCAAGTCGTTATGTATGTTATGTCGTATTGTACGTAAGTACATACATAAACTGTAACGGTAAAGATAAATAAATAAATAAATATAGGGGTAGACAGAGGTCTAGTCTAGACAATTAAGTCCCTTAGACCCACCTTCCACCGAAGATATTTTCGGGACAACGTGACAGGTGGTGAGCCTGTTGCCGTCTTTATGTCCAAGCCATCGATATAATTCATACATAAGTTTTTGAAAAACCCATTGGTACGAGCCTGCCACCTGGGGTTCGAACTCTGGTCTCTTGACTCGAAATTCCGACCACCCAACCACTCGGCTATCGTGACTTTCTATGTATTTTATAAACAAAATTATGTTAATATTTACAGTACCACGCCATTCCCAATAGAGGGATAGACAGAGGTCGTCCTACCTCCCACCGAAGACATTTTTAGGACAACGTGACAGATGATGAGCCTATCACCGTCTCTATATCCTAGCCAACGGTGTGAATTGTGCGAAGTTTTTAAAAAATTCATTGGTACTATAACCTTGGGGATCGATCTAGTGTCTCTTCACTCGAATTCCGACAACTCTGCCGCCCACCTATCGTAACTCGTTAACTAAAAACTATAATAAATTATCTTGTGTTAAAGATCATCAGAACTCAATTTTAATTAATATTACAGTATCTGGACGACAGGTGTAGATGATTTATATCGATGTAAGATAATCGACGTATACAGTTTAAAGGCAGGTTGGTTATATATAACCAGGACACTGACTAATTAATCATTTATAGATTGCTCTTACTTTGTTTGACGGAGCAGCTGACACCGTTGACAAAGTGTAATTAATTATGTTAAAGATTTTTCTACCTGTTTTTAATGATAGTTAAGAGATACTAATAAACAATTTTTACTCGATTTTTACTACGTTCAGGTCATTATAAGGTCTTATGCTGCCATACAGACTCACTTTTTGTTATTTTTTCACTTTTGTTTAATTAGCGCAATCGCCAATCCCAAGCGTGACGATTATGGCAAATCCTCCCTATGGGAAAGGCCTATGTCCTGCAGTGGACTTTAACAGGCCGTTATGTATGTATGTATGTATTTGATGTTCTGTGTTATTACATTATTTGTTTTGTTTTATGTCTACGATTAGACCGTGAATGATTGTGTATCGTTCTTTCTTTTTTAAACTGATATAACTGTGACAACCCGACAGCTAACTTGGTATACCCTGCTATCAAAGGATCCTGCAGATTCGTAACAAATATTTGTGTGATGAATATATCTCTATAAAAATATACGTGTATAAGTATAATACAACACTGTCTTGAACGCTAGGTCGATGGTAAGCCCACAACCTATGAAGTCCTAAAAAACAAATTATCGAAGGGACTTCATTGTCTAAAGGTCTGTCTACTCCTTTATTAGGCTATCCTTTATTAGGACTTAGGCCCCAAAGAAGAACATCATTATCTGATTTCGTGAAGGCAAAATTAGAATATTTTTTAAGAATATAATTAATATTACATTTTTACAGTGGTAGGGCTACGCATCAGCTTTTGTTGTTGAATGAATGGGTCGGCTCGACCGGGGAAGTCCACGAACTGACATAATACCGGCGTGAAGTAGAAGTCTAACATTCTGCGTTTCGTCCTCTGCGTCTCCCCCAATTCTAGGGGGGGGGGGGCACTCTAAGGCCGGCAACGCATCTGCTTTGCCTCTGGTATTGCGGGTGTTCGGCGGTAATTACTTACCATCACGTTAGCCACCTGGTCGTTTGCCTCCCTTTTTATAAAATATAAAAATAATAAACTTTTACTAGTATAGCTGTTCCAACCACTCGAACAACGGGCTCGAACTTGCGACATAATTTTAACAGTCCGCAAGCTAAATCATTATGCTATTGGCGCTTACATTTTGGGTAATTTCACAGTATGTGGCATTCTATTTTACATATATTAATATTTTATATGTAATATTTTTTTAGTTACGATACCCAACCAGGACTATCGGAATTACTCGTAAAGTCAAGAGACCCGAGTTCGATCCTCCGGAGATAGGCCAAGTAGTCTTTCAAATTTGATTTTTATTTATTTATTTATCTTCAGGCACAGCCCGTGACGGGGTAGAAGGGAAAAAATGTAAAATAAAATATAGTTATTTTATTTTTTAATAATTTTTTAATCGGAAAAATAGATAAAAATATACATAGTTAATAAAATGTAAAAAGTTGCCTTGGATATAAAGACGGCGACAGACTCATGACCTGTATGACCTGACATTGTCCCAAAAAAGTATTCGATGACAAATGAGTCTAAAGAACTTAATTGACTAGACTTCTGTCTACCCCAGTATTGGGAATAACGTGAAGATATTTTTTATATTTTTTATTAAATTAGACGCTGCTACCCGTCACCAGTCTGAAGAATTTTGGTGTGGTATTTTTAGAACTAGATATTCCGTCGTCTGTTTGTAACTAAGAATATCCTCATGGCAGTACTAAATCTTTATAAATAAATAATCTTTACCTAAGTCATGCCATACCCACGGGAAGGAAGAGTTTTATTCTTAGACTCTATTCTTATTTTATTCTTACTTTCGCTTATAAGAAATTTTTAATAAAACAGAAACAATTATTATAAAAATAATAATAGTGTTGTCGTGTGGTGGTATAAGAATTCTTATACGTATAAAAGTGATATATGAATATATTGCAAAATAATGCAACATTTCAAATTAAGGGGAAAGTTATTTATAAGGCTACAGTACGACCAACATCTGCAAGATTTCAATGCGTCATAAAATATACTAAGTAGAAGAGATACTCGAAAGTAGTGATGAGACGTCCTGTATGAATTTATATATCGATATGTGATATATAAAACTAGCTTTTGCTTATGAAAACCTTGAATTTGAAAATCAAAAATATATCTTCACGCCATTCCCAATACAGGGGTAGACAGAGGTCGAAAAATTAAGTCGTTTCGACCCAACTTCCACCCAAGCACTTCCAGCACGTCGCCGCCTTAATGTCCAAGCCAACGATATGATTTGTACATAAGTTTTTGATAAAACCCATTGGTACGAGCCTGCCACCTGGGAATCGATCTCGGATCTCTTTACTCCAGTCCCGACCGCTCGACCACTCGGAATTGTTTGTGTGGTCCTTGAATTTTGGTCTTATATATTTTAAGATGATAGTGGAACCTTATTACGACACGGTGAAAATTTCAAAAATGATGATCTTATATCGATTATAATTATATTATTTATATCGATAAATAAATTATGATTGTGAAGTATGATTTGATTGATGCTAATTTCACCTCTTATTGGTAGCTTATAGTATTTTGAAAGCTTTTAGTCACCTCTTACGAATATGAACAGTCTCGTAATCAATAACTGAGTAAATATTTTGGGCTGGTTCTGATTACACTCAATCCATGTTTATGGTATACATAAGTATTTCCTTTTTCTGACTATTTATTAACATTTAATTTATGTATAAACTACATACATAAAAGACTTATAAATAGTACTAAATTAAAATAAGGAATAAAACAAACTTGTTAAGAAAATAAATGTAATCTGTTTTGAAAATTTAGTTCAAAAAGTATTTTGTAATTATAACAATTTTATGATAACACGATTTACAAATGGCTCATAAATTTTTACTAATGGCCAGTTTCTTAGCATCGGAGATGTAGATATTAACTATATTAATATCGATAAAAATAATGTCGATAGTATACTTCACTAGCAATAGAGTTTTAAGATACATTTTCTCGGGACGTCTGCAACAAACGACGCCTAAATATGTTAAGGATGGAACGTCTCAAGGCGGACTAGACTACACTTCGTGGATCCTTCGTACTTTACTTTGCATCTATACAACCAAGAACGGAACTACGGAAAGTGCTAACTTCGCTATTTAAAACCAACGATAGATAACAAAACAATTAAATGGAACTTTTTAAATTGAATAAGAATTAGCTTTTAATTAGTTTTGAATACTCTATAGTTTTTGCATGTGGAATGGTGCAATGTAATTCTTTAATAACAACTTTATAAATTAATAAATAAATAAATATCTTCACGCAGTTCTCAATTTTGACCCACCTTTCACCGAAGATATTTTCGGGACAACGTGACAGGTGGTGTGCCCGTCGCCGTCTTTATGTCCAAGCCAATGATATAATTCGAACATAAAGTTTTGAAAATCCAATTGGCCTGCCACCTGGGGATCGAACTCGGGTCTCTTGACTATATAATAAAAACTTTATAACAATGAATTCCCGCAAAGTAACGCCTTTGTCTATTAATTATCTAAAACAAATTCAACTATATCCTATGTAGACGTTGAAGGAGCGTTATTCGATCTAGCGCGAAGTAGACTGTTTGTTGCTCGCGCAGTATCGGCGATATAAATCTTGGTCATGTAATGGATGTAGAAGACTGTGCACCAGCAGGTAGTTTAGAGAAAACATTGCTTAAATTAAGCGAAATTTATTAGATGTTAAACATTTTTTGATTAAAAAAAAAAACAATTTTTTATTGGTTGATTCGGTATTGTATCCTATTCTATTCTAGTGCACTAGACGAATTGTTTATGTAATTAAAAATATCTTTACGATATTTCCGACGTAGACGGGGGTCCAGATCGGAATTCGAGTCAAACACCCTACTTCGATCCTCAGGTAGTAGGCTCGGGCCAATTGGTTTTTCCAAAACTTATGTACGATTTATATGTTTGGCATGTAAAGACGTCGAAAAGCTCACCACCTGTCACGTTGTGCCCACAATATCTATGTGGAAAGTGAGTCGAAAGGACTTAATTGTAGACCTCTGACTACTCCGATATTAGAATAAAGTGATAATTTATACATAGTATCAACCGCATGGCCAGTACAGCTTGTGGTAGGTATACGAATGAATTCGCGAAGCTATCGTGTCACAGATAGATTGTCGGTTTAGCGCGAGATTGGATCGGAGTTAGTCACCATCCGGCAGGACGTAGTCCGGTCGCCGGATTGATTGCTGACCCAGCGCCTATAATGTTCTGTGGTGTCTCATGTGTTGGGATCGATTGATCTCGGTCTACTCAAAGCTCGGTGTAAATTAATATGCAGTTCGTGCAACAAATAGTTGTACAGTACTATGAGAGTACTAACATAAAATTAAAAATGTCACGTTGTCCCGTAATGTTTGTAAATGTTTTCGATGGAAGATAGGTCGAAAGAGATTAGTTGTCTAAACCTCTGTCAACCCCAGCAACGCGAAAAGGTCGTGATTCATGAGACATATTTGGCACCACATTGCAGAAAATAAATCAGTTATTGATATATTGAAATATTTTTTTCTGTCTATAATAGCGATCGCTGTAAAAGACCTTGGCATAGTAAAGAAAATTTTTTAACCTTGAAGAAAGTTTATTTCAATACTTCATATGCAGAAACAAAATTATGTTAATATTTACAATACTTATTAACTAAAAACTACAAAAATCGTAGAGCCCTACTCCTCGTGGCATGGTACCAAGAACGCATGTGGCTAGACTTAACCGTCGAGCGAGAAAAGAATCAGCCCTCTTGTTACCAGCGGCTACGACCATTCGTGGATACACCGGACAAACGTCTCTACGGCAAATTAAATAAATATGATGTCTCCTTTCAAAAACTCATATTTACGCCATTTACCCGATTCAACTAACATGAAAGTTTTTCAACTATTTGTCTACAGCTATTGCAATTTTAAAGCTTAACCATTAGTTGTTGTTACGACAACCACAGTAAGAAATGGAAAAGGAAATCCCTAAGACGTTCGATCGATCGATTCCACACGACAATATTTTTTTCAACCGCACCCTAACAATTCAATGCAACATTGCAATCACCGAATAAGCGAAAGCAATAAACGTTTTCGTATAGAAACTTGAGGAAAATAAAATGTAGGGAAACGCAGAACGATCCCATCCGATCCGTTGGTAGCGGACGCGAGTACGGGCACATGTTGTCCGACCGACAGTTACTTGGCAAGCGAGGATTTAATTACGCGACATTCAGCCCCTGCCAACCGCTCGCGCCGCAAACAACTGCGCGACACGAGCGCCCGATGGTGGCAACGTACGCCGAAACTGAACAAAAAGTAACCGATTCCGCGCCGCAATTGGAATCAGAACTTGCGAATTGAGAATTTAGCTGAAAGACGTTTTAGCACTTTTTGAACTGTGAAACTTATTTAGCACCGTTGCGGTTTAAAATTTGATTGAGCAAAAAAGTAAAGTAGAACCAAAATGTGTTGAGTCGTAATAAATACATATATAGATAGATAGTATAGGATACAACATGAAATACATTGCTCGTACCCAAAAGTGGCTTAAGCACTTGGGTTACGGAATCGGAAACAATTAAGGTACCACAAACAGCCAAGAAAATGTAGAAAAAGCGTTTTCTATATTGTCCCATCCGGGAATCGAACCCGGGAGATCTGGCCACCATTAAAACGGTGTGTATGCCGCTCGTCCACAGAGGTAGTCAATTGATTCCTAACACTACAGACCATTACAAATACCAGGTGCTTATGTTATTTATTTTATTTTATTTTATTTTATTTGGGGAGCTTTCAGCCATTTTTACAATATAGAAATAGTAAAAATACATCTAAATGCCAATGACAAGCTTCCACATATACAGTTATGAGTGCAGCCTATATGTCATTTAAATCATTTTAATTCTAGTTACCATTATAAAGGCTTTTCCTTTAGTTACCGTCTCACGACACTACTACTAACGGAGAATAAGAAGGTTGTAAATTCTTACACACCACATGGAATATCTAATACTATTAAAAATATCAGGGGTTAGACAGAGGTCTAGACAATTAAGTCCTTTCGACCCACCTTTCACCGAAGATATTTTTGGGACAACTTCACAGATGGTGAGCCAGTCGCCGTCTTTATGGCCAAGCAAATGATGTAAATCGTGCATAAGTTTCGAACCCATTTGTACGAGCCTGCCACCTGGAGATCGAACACAGGTCTCTAGACTCGAGTTCCGATCGCCCAATTTCTCGGCTATCGACTAAAAATGGAAAGGTTGTTAAATCTTACGCATATATCGCACGTAATATTTACCTAATACTATAAGTACAAATTTATAATGCCTACATATAAAGACGTTAAAAACATGCACAATAAAACTATCCTGTAGAAGGCTTTTACCTGGATTTCAAATTCGGCGAGCGTGCCAACTATTCCGTACAAAGGCGGAATGAATGTACTGTCATCGGGAACACAGCTCCGTGAAAAATGAATTGCCATTATTGCGGCCGAACGAACATACGATTAAATTGAGGAACTCTTTTATATTTATCACGAGCTTGATCAATTGCTTTAGATGGACATAACGTCTTGTTGAAGTCCAAAGCAGGACAGGTGTCTCCAGCAAAGCAGTATTCGCTTTAATGACCACGCTAGATAAACTAATCGGTGATTGCATCAAGTGATGAGTGCATCTAGTATGGTGAGATGTGAGTGAAATCAAATCATCTATTTATCAACGTAATCATATACATTCGTTTATCTATAGTAATTTTTAATCTACCACCGTTTCGTGATGAGGTTCCTCTAACGGAGAAGAATCGGGCGAAAGTAACTCCGTAAGTATCCTCTTTTCTCGATACAGGTACATTCCCAATATAGGGGTAGACAGAGGTCTAGTCTAGGCAATTAAGCCCCTTCGACCCACCTTCCACCGTAGATATTTTCGGGACAACGTGACAGGTGGTGAGCCCGTCGACGTTTTTATGTCCAAGCCAACGATATAATTCGTACTAAGTTTTTTTTTGAAAAACCCATTGGTACGAGCCAGCCACCATCTTGATTGATTCATCTATAACCACAAATCTGGCCGGTCTTAAGGTCCATTTTCCCATTTATAATGTACAAATTATAGTTGATAATATTGTAGAGTTTAGTCAGACGTACCACACTAGATGCATACATATATAAAGGCCTGTTGAAATATACTGCAAGATGCAATCGACTCCCGAGAGCAGACTTGCCATAATCGCCAGTTTATTTTTTCTCTTGAGGTCACGATAACTGAATGGTTAGGTTATTGATATTCGAGAGACCAGAGTTTGATCCCCTGGTGGTAGGCCCGTGCCAATAGGTTTTATCAAAAACTTAAGTACGAATTCAACGTTAGCTTGGACATAAAGAGGGCGAAGGGCTCACCACCAGTCACGTAGTGACAGGTGAAATGTATTAGAAGGTGGGTCGATAGGACTTAGTAGTGTAGTCTCACTCTCAGTCTAGCCCTGTATTGGGAATAGCGTAAATATTTTTTTTCGAGGTGGTTATTTCACCACATCGATAGCTATTAACATTTACAAAAATTAGCCTCCCATAGTCGCTCATACACTCGCTGACACCCACGGTAAGAAAGGGGTGGTGAATTCTAATACTTCATAATAAATTTTATATAACCTAAATTTTCTAATAAATAACAAAAAGGCAGCACACATCAAATAAAACGTTAAAGGAATCTGCGTAGTAATGACAAAATGGGCGCGCACTTTAAATGATAACTAAACTATATAGTAGACAAATACACAGACAGTAAATAATAAAAAAATACAAATAATAGACAACAAATAAATAATAGACAAATGTTTTATAACTTGGGTAATATTATTGTAATCTGAGTAGGGATCACTAATTAAAATATATTGCTTATGTTCTCTCACTGATGATGTAGCTTTTTATTGGTGAAAGAATTTTTAAAATCAGCTGAGTAGTTTAGGTTCTATCGCGTCACAAACAAAGAAACTTGCTTTTGCATTTATTATGTTATAAGTAGGTATGATTAATTTATTTTATTTATTAAATTTACTTTAGATTATTTAATTAATTAGTATCCCGTTAAAAGTTAGTATTTAATATACGACCAACAAATTCTACTGAAGTTCTGCAAAAAGCTACTTTAATTAAGTTAAACCTTGCCAAGAAACTAAATACATCCAGATTTTGTAACAAAGAGTTAATTGCGAACCGATGAGTGCCAAACTCAGCGAATTAAATAGAAAATTATACAACTTTATTCTATCTGTCGTTGATAAATACTATTACAACTGAGGTAAAATTCTTAATATTTTTGTGATACATATACATACATACATACATAACGGCCTATTAAAATTCACTTGGCAGGCGGATTGGCGACCGCAGTACAAGACCACTCGCACCTCAGACACTGCTGCCCATCTCCGTTCTGATTATTTTGGTCTGACATAAACACAAATGGTTATCCCGCCATCTGTCGGTTGCTACGAGGATATTCTAAGCTCTTTTTCTTAGTCGCCTCCTATGACACCCAAGGAAGAAAGGAAGAGGCAACATTCTTACACTTCTTCGTACACACCGTAATCGTAACTTCGTTACACACCGTACACAGCTCTCTTGTCATACATACAGATCAATTTAAACAGACGATTCTACTTTAAGAGAGCATAACTTTGTGTTTATACAAAGTAATACACTGGTATTGTAAAAATTACTATCTGAGGAGAACATGCATTTTTAAATGATGCGTGCATGTGTGTGTGCATGTGCGTGTATGTGTGTATTTTCATAGAATGTTTTCTAGAGCCAATATCTCATATTATTTATTTTTAAAAGTCCTTACTGTGTGTCTATTGTATCTATGTGCTTATTGTAAACATGCGTCAATCTTAATATAATTGAATTTTGCCTGTAATTTGTACTATGTAATTGACAACAATAGGGTATTTCGACGTTTGGGAATAAGGAAATTTAAAGAACCTAGTATACTTGTAGATTCGGTTTATGTCATACAATTATTTTTATTAAAATCTTTGGCCTTATACATTAATTTTAACCAACTTCAAAAGAAGGAGGTTTTTTATTCACAAACCGTTTTCAAAAGCTCTAGTTGCTTATTAATTTAAATGAAAAATATTCTAACAGGCTGCAACTTTTTAAGTACTTTTTGGGTTTTTATATTAATTGAAGAAAGTTACTTATGCTTTTTGTGGCTGTATTTTTTTAATAAAGTATATATAAAAATTACTGTCGATAAATATCGACATATCGATTAAATCCTATACCAGGTTAATTCTTCGCGATAGACTTGACTAAGTCCTAGCGAGAACGTTTCATAAAATTCCTACAAACCACAGTTCTCCTTATTTACTCTCCTAAAGGTCTTGGACTGCATACCTATTTTTTTTTTTTTGGATTTTTGATGCGTAAGCCATCATATTTATACAATAGAATGAAACAGGTTTTTATGTTTATTTTATTATGTATACACCAAGAATTGGCTTGGTGGTTATAAACTGTTGTGAATTTTGGAGTATTATTTAAACATAATAATAATAAATATCTTCACGCAATTCCCAATAAACGGGTAGACAGAGGTCTAGTCTAGACAATTAAGTACCTTCGACCCACCCTCCACCGAAGATATTTTCGGGACAACGTGACAGGTGGTGAGCCCGTTGCCGCCGTTATGTCTAAGCCAACGGTGTAATTCGTACATAAGTTTTAAAACCCATTGGTACGAGCCTGCCACCGGGGGATCGAACTCGGGTCTCTCGACTCGAAATTCCGACCACCCAACCTCGAAATTCCGACAACTCGGCTATCGTGACTTTTTAAATTTATTCTTATTATTTAGTACTATTTAGAGTAATATTTTGTATACCTGTGTTGAATACATGTTATGTATGTATTCCTAATTAATACACTAAAGAAATTGGTACTAGCGCTTGTAATGTAGTTATAAAAAAATATCTTCACGCTATTCCCAATACTAATGAGACAGATTAAGACAATTTAGCCTTTTCGACCCACTTTTCACCGACGCTATTTTTTGGGACAACGTTACATGCGGTGAGCTTATTGCCGTCTTTATGTCCAAGCGAACGAGCCTCTTTGGGATTGAACTAAGGTGTGGCGACTCAAATTTTAGTCACCCAACGACACTGCCATCGTGACTAAGTAATACATATATAAAATAAATAATAAACTTGCATTCTTGATAGGTGGTTCATCAAACGACGAGATTATAACAAAGAAAATATGATAAAGTTTTACGACTGCATTAAAAGACTATCCTTTTCTGAAATATACAATACGGAAGACCCTAACGAAGCCTACAATATTTTTCTAGAAAATTTTAAGCTTTTTATGATTTATGCTTTCCTTAAGGTATATTACTATAAAACAAAAAAGTAATCAAAAATGGATATCACGAGGTATAAAGATTTGCAGTAAGAAGAAAAGGGAGTTGTTATGGATGTATAGATTAAAACCTACTGTAAATAATAAAATAAAATTTAAAGAATATTCCAAAAAGCTTAAAAAAATTATAAAACTTACACAACGAGCTCAAAATGTTCATAGTATTAAAACTTCGACGAATAGAAGTAAAGCTACATGGCAAATAATTAAAAATACGAAGCAAAATTTACCAAGTGATACCATATCATCAATAAAAATTGATGATAAAATAATAACGAATCCGAAAGAAATATCATGTGCATTCAACAATTTCTTCGTAGATAAAATTCAACCAACAAATTTGAAAATGAACAAAAATTACAAATACTAAACAATAATCATTCAATGTTCTTGACACCAAGTTCACCATCTGACATTTTAAATATTATAACATCATTGAACAACACTAATAGTGTAGGTCCAGATGAAATTTCTACAAAAGTCGTTAAATTTGTTGCAAATAATATATCAAATCACCTTAGCCATATTATCAGTTTGAGTATCAGTAAAAGTATCTACCCAGGAAAATTAAAAACATCAGTAGTCAAACCACTCTTCAAGAAAGAAAATAAACTCTGTATGGAAAATTATAGACTCTCTATATTGCCCTCATATCGATATTCGCAAAAGTTTTCGAAAAATTCCTGCATCAGAAAATTTATTCCTTTATTGAAAAATATACCATTTTAACCAACGCACAAAAGGTTTTAGTCATAAGATGACAATCAATATGGCAATTTATGATTTCTTAAATGTTATTATGACAAACGTTGACAATAAAATCCAATTTGTGCTTTATACTGCGATATGACTCAGGCATTTGATTGTGTTGACCATGATATTTTGACAAACAAACTAAATCATTATGGTATACGAGGTAGAGTATTAGATTTGATAACATCATATCATGACAACAGAAAGCAGTACACTAAAATCCATCGAGTAAATTATCGCGATAAACGGGAACATGCATATAATTCTGATGAACGAACTATACGTCACGGAGTACCACAGGGCAGTGTTTTAGGCCCCTATTATTCATTATTTATATCAACGACCTTGTTAATGCTACAAATCATCAAATGAAACTTTTGCTGATGACAGTACAGTGACAATGGAATGCAAAAATAAAATTTATATCACAATAACATCAATAATACACTTTATTTAATTATTGAATGGTTAAAACAATAACTTACGGATTAATTTAAGGAAAACGAATTTAATGCATTTTAATCAATTACCTTCAAATACAAACCTGAACATGATGTATGAAAATCAACTAATTAATGAAATTAACACTACGAAATTTCTAGGCTTAATCATCGACCGGAAGCTGAATTGGAAAAAACATGTTGAAGAACTGTCTAAGAAAATAACTACGTCTGTTTACGCACTTCATAAATTGTCTTCATTATTAAACTTTGATTCGTTATTAACGACATATTATGGCATGGCTGATTCAAGACTGAGATATGGCATCATTTTTTGGGGGAAATTCAACTTATAAAGAATTAGCTTTTAAAGCACAAAAACGATGCATCAGGTCAATATTTAGGTTAAGAAAAATTGATAGTTGCGGACGTTATTTTATATAAAATATAATACTTACGCTTACTTCACTTTACATACTTGAGACTGCTGTGTTTGTAAAGAGTAATTCACATAAATTTCAGAAGTTATCAGATGTTCACAATCGCAATCGATGTGACAATACAAGACTATGCATTCGCAGAGCCAGAACTGCGCTTATGCAGAAGTGTTTTTTGCATGGCTCCAATTATTTATAATAGAATTCCAAAAAACATAAAGGAATTAAACATGAAACAATTCAAGCAAAGACTCTGAATATTCCTGATTGAAAAATGTTATTACAATATTAAAGATTTTTAAATGATAAATTTAATGAAGATTTTGACAATTGAAGAATGACATTTAAGATTTTTGATTTCAAGAATCCGTTAAACTATTTATTTTTTCTTTTTTTAATATTTAACTTATTACTTTCGACAATTTGATTCTCTGTATTTATTTTTTTATTCACATGAATTAATTAATTTATTGACATGAATTTGTAAGATAAGATATTCTAACAAGACGTTCCAATTTTCATATAATTAGTATTTGTACGCCACACAAGGCAAAGACATGTTGGACGTTACTCCTAAACATTATGTAACAGCTGTCTTTACACACGTTGTAACAAATAAATTATCATTATCATTACTATGAATATATTTTCCGCCTTCGCGTATCTCAGCCACAGAGAACAAAACGCTAAGTGTCACGACCGTACCTCCGCTATCATATTCATAATTTTCATCGTACACGCTCGTCTAGGCATTCAAGAACTCTTGACCCGTCCAGCTTCAAGCAATTTGCTTGGATGGTCCTTGATATTTATCTCGACCCAGCTCCACCACCTTTGTTCAAATACTTTAAATCTAACTTACATATATTAACGTATACTCGTACGAGTGTATACACTCGAGAGTAATGTATCCGGTCCACACAAGTACAGTACCCACCACCGTAGGCTACTGTTTCTTCTATGCATGCCTGCTTGAATCTTTCCTCTGGTCTTCTATACACTCTGAGTCTTCCATCGTGCTTGTAGAGCATAAATTTTGATTCGTCGAAGAACTTAACTTTCGACCAATCTTCAATAGTCTTTTCGGAATTTCATCTGAGAGTCGCACAGTACTGGCGTTCATAGAAAACGACTCTTTAACTAGCGTAAGATATGTGGAAGAAATCTTTAATGAACACGTTGGGCTATTTATGGTCAATTTGGGTGAGGATTCTATTATTATGCATGACAATTCCCGACCTCATACAGGTTTCATTGTGAATGACTACCTATTAATTTTATTAAGAGATGAACATTACTCAGCATGCATGGGACGAGCAAGGGAGATGTGAAAAACAATGAAACCCTTCTTCTCACCCTTTCAAAATTGCTCTCACCGAGGAATAGGAGAATATTTACCAAAATCGTATAAGAAACTTGGTGTACAGCACGCTAAACCGCGTAAACCCACAACGGAAGCACGAGGAGGCAATATAAAGTATTAAAATTCAATGAAAATCCTGTACAACAGTACAAAAATATCATGTTTCCTATTTTTGTTTAAAGGCGAGATCAGCAGTTTTTTCTTTGTGTAATTTTTAGTAAATGAAATGTAGTAACTTATAATTTTTATTACTTTAATGTAAGGGGTATTATATTGTCTAATAAATACCGTTTATTTTATAAAGCTAGCATTCTTAGTTTTGAAGATTTACAGTTTCTTTAGGTGATGCGCAGTCATTGCTCTCGATATATATTATTAGTAGACAGAATTCTAGACAATTATGGCCTTTCGAACCCACCTTTAATCGAAACCTATTTGGAACCACGTGAACTATCGCAGTCTCCCTGTCCAAACCATCGGTACAATGTACTTACATAGATATGTACTATTAATTAGATAAATATACATATAAATATCGATGACTCCTCTACATATATTCGTCCCCTTAACTTCTTAGCTTAAGCTAAGGCAGGGTCACTACAAACTTAGCTTAACGGGATTCGAGCCCAGCTTTAAAGACAGAATCACTACCAACTAAACCATCGGGTCGACGTAATTATAGTATTTCCCGTCAAACATGGAAACGTACTGTAACCGCTCCGCATTTAGAAGCAAATTAAGTAACAGATAAGTCTACAATGAACTAATTACCGCGAACAATATCCGCGGAGTGACAGCTCGCATTAATCAAGCTGTCCGCGCGCTCCATTAGTGAGAGGGTAGACAAAAGAGTTGCGAGGGACAATCAATACGCTCGCGGGGCCGCGGAGCGATGCAATGTTGTGTAGGGTGACCATGCTTGCTCTATGAACAAGGACAAAGTGAATAAATGTACATGGTACATGAAACGTACACAGTTTACATTCATGGGAACGACGAATGGAATAGTACGTAACCACTCCGTGCAGGCAAGTGTCGGTGATGCTAAGTGGGGATTCTGCATGGAGGGCCATAGCAGCTCTACACAACCGTAATGGCACAGGA